>JAJTUV010002068.1:0-445000 GCA_021653895.1 Mastomys natalensis | reverse complement strand
GGCCTGTTTCTTGCTTAGGACAGTTGCAGGGGATGAAGTTCGTCTGCCAGCCACTGTAGGCAGAAGAACATAAGTAAATTGCCCCAAGAGAATGCATAGAGTTTAGACAGAACACCCGGAGATCAAACAGAAGGAGACCATGCAGAGAAACCAGTGACACCACAAACAGGATGGTTAAGG
This sequence comes from Mastomys natalensis, assembly GCA_021653895.1. Taxonomy (NCBI): domain Eukaryota; kingdom Metazoa; phylum Chordata; class Mammalia; order Rodentia; family Muridae; genus Mastomys; species Mastomys natalensis. The sequence goes on along the minus strand of JAJTUV010002068.1, from coordinate 444,820 downwards.
CTTGAGATGCCTCCTAAGTGAATCTCAGCTCTCCCATCACTCTATTGAGACCAGGAGATGAAAGCAGCCAGGTGTTTCCACTGTCTCCCTACACATGCTTATGATGACCACAGAGACAGCCTCTCCACAATTATTGTCAGTCTTACAAGGTGCAACTTGACTTTAGATCCCCTCAATCTTGTGGTCTCACAAGTCAGATGGAAAATTAACTAAGCCCCAGAACTTGAGTGATTGGAGATGGTCAGATCTCCTACCCTGTTAGTCAAGGCCCAGTAGTTTGGATTAAAATTGATGCAGAGTGAGACCATGGTCAACACACTGGTCAAATCTCCCTACTGATACAACAAACACTCCAGAGATGGCAATAGGGTTCATTGTCTGAGTGTATCAACACTGAAAGCTGTTTGGTTACAGTACAGAATGCCTGCCACCCACAATGGGTGATAAAGAAAGCTAAGATGGGTCTCTCAGGGAGAGGAGGTCAGAGGAGTTCTGAGAACAAAAGGCCATGGATCGGGCACAATTCGTTCCCTGGTACTACCTCAGATAGCCACTGACAAAAAAAAAAAAAAAAAAAAAAAAAAAGAAAGAAAAAAGAAAGAAAAAGAAAAAGAAAAAGAAAAGCAATGGAAGTGAGGTGCAGTGATGCCCTTCATTAATTTGGTATACATTAGAGCCTCTTTGATTCTTGATGTTCTTATTTTGTCCCCATGTAACAACCACAAAATCCAATAAAAGTAAAGACTTGGTGTTTGAAAATACCTGCTTTGGCCTTGCCATCACCTGCCTTAAGGGATGGAGAAACTAATGTTCTGAAATCCCTGATGTTCAAGTATTGTGATAATCATGGGAATTCTTTTGCTTCCCAGTGACTCCATTTCCTGTCCCAAATTGTTCAGAAGGCCAGCTCAGGACACCCCTGACAGGAAGCTCAACATCCCCTTCCCAGGACTTACTCCACATTCCCAAGACCACCTCCTTCGTCCTTCATTACTCTCAGATGAAAGGCCAGCTACTTTCTGCCTCTCTCTTGTTTCTGTCACATCCATCTCTGCTCTTCCAAATCGTCTCCTCAGTCGCGAAAGCATGTCTAAGGACATCTGCTGTAGACACAGACTGAGAGAGCTCAGTGCACTGGTTGTAACTACAACACTGGTGACATCACAAGGGATGCCAAGAACTCTCCAGGATACAATAGAATGTCCAAAGAAGGGACTGCTGATGTCACGGGAACACCCTTTGCCTCCCTGCTAATTTTCTCCCTGTACAGTTAGGAAGCTGAGGTGTCCTTTCAAGAGTGTTTCCTGGGTCATAGCCATTGGGCACTTCCAGTTTCCATAGGCAAAATTTGGTCTAGACTTTTCTGGAAACACCTGATTCATTTTTCTGAATTTAACTGTGTGTTTCCTTTCAGATCTTGCCCAGAAATGTCTCATCCTACCTCATGTTTTCATAATTCAGCTATATTAGCCATTAAAAACTGCTGAAAATCACCTCAGGGAGAATGTGGAGGAGGACAGATCTCCTGTCTCATCATGTATAGGTGCTTGAGATCACATCCAGGAAGAGGCTGCAGGGCAGGTTGCAATGTTAGTGTGCCTTAGGGATGCACTCATGAAGCTGTGTGCTTAGCATTTGGTGTTACCCCAAGGGGCCTAAGGAGGGAGAGTTGCAGGTATCAGGTGCTCACAACAGTCTGGAGATCTGCTGACAGAGGATGCTCACTATTGTAGCCACCAATGAAAAAGCCCCTAGGCTGTGTGTGGGTCTCTCCTCTCAGTGCCAAAGTCACCAAATCAGGATTCCTCACAGGCCTCTCTGAGCTATACCATGAGATCCTTTCTTAAAATAAAATAGTCAGTAGTGGTGGGGGCAGGCACAGTGTGTAGGACAATCCTAAAGACATAGCTTGGTTGATAGAACAAGTGCCTGGCATCTTGTATTCTGATTCCTGATTCAACCCAGAAACCACAAAAACTCCTCTAAAAGTCAAACATTGATGGTTTATTGAATGCACACCCTCTTGATCAGAACCTTAGCTCAGATGTTGGGGACTGAGCCATTGCCCCAAACACCTTTGTCAACTTATAAAGCAAAAACAAAACAAAACCAAATCAAAACAAAAAAGGCACAAGTAGCTTCTATGAAGCTGCAGGAAGTATAACCCAATGGTCAGTTCTGATCAGGCCATTTTAGACATAAGAATGCATACTGACCCTTAATTTGATGGGACACATGTAAGTCCTTTTGGAAAGTTGTAAGAATAACCAGTGTCATACCGAACATACCAGGATGTGATCACCCGGACCTACCTTGCTCCAGTCAAGTTATTTCTATGTGTCAGTGATTAGCAGGCATATATTACAGCAACAATTTGAAATGGTGACAAAGATGGAAGAAAATGGTTATAGCTATACTGGGGGATACACACTCAACATTAGAAAACCATCTCTCAGTGACTAGTCCTGTCCTCACAGTCCTTGGCAGCCCCATTTGTAAGCCTAGCTTTTGGAAAGTGGAAGCAGGATTCTCTGAGCTCAAGGATAACCTGGCAAGCCTGGGAGAAGACAACATGGTATACCTGAGACCCTGTTTCAGAAAAAAATAACACTGAAATATCCAAGGCCATACTACCAATCCTTGTCTATTAAAAAGTCTTACCATTCTCTCCCTGCCAGTTCTCCTTCTGAGAAGACAGAGTAGAAGTAGACATGATCTTTCTATTCTAAGGACCTTGTTCTGTCTTTCCTTATGTCTACATTAAGAACAAATGAAAGTGGGTAACACTATCTGAACAAGTGAGTAATATCTGCTCCTTCTAACATACTGTTCCTATGACAACCTCTAGCTTCTCTGAGTGTTGCATTGGTGTAGAATCCAGTATCACTGAGTAGTGGGGAAACCAGCACTATTTCCCTGCATTTGTGGTCTTAGAGCTGGCTCCCAGGCAGATGGATGCACACCTTGGGATCCTCTGCAGGGACAAAGTGAGGTAAAATGGGCGCTGAATAGGCTGAACACCATTGCTTAGGCCCCTCATTTCAGGTAAAAATCACAATCTCTGTTCCCCAACTTTGGAGCATCAGTTGAGGTCATGGACTATGCCTGATCATGGTAATGTCATGCAGTCATCATGAAAACAGAAGAGAAAATGAAAAGCTAAATGACTTCACTGTCATCAGTTCAATATTGATTATGATTATTTCTTATTGATAGTTTTATTTGATTCTTATTAACCATCATGGATTAATGTACCAGCTCAATTGAAATGTGGATCTCTAAGATAAAAGCCTTACAAGAAAGTTAGCGAGATATATAAATAAGAATAAGAAGAATAGTCAGACACAGACAGAAGAATTTTGACAAGGGCCTAATACACCATGCCATAAGGAACCTGAAAGTGGGGGACTCAAGACTTTTAGAAAAACAACCTTAGTTTACCCAGTTGTGGCATATCACCCTACAAAGTACTTCACCAGTTATGGAAACATTAAATGGAATCCTTTAATGAATGTTAGATTTTAGTAAACTTAAGAAAGCCATTGCTTTCTGTAGTATACATTCATTCTATGTCAAACAGAAGGTAAATTCAATGACATCTCAGAACAGAATTATTCCACAAGACTGGAAAGGTTTGGCAATCAGCAATATTGGAAGCTTGTCTTCAGTTTCATGATACAAATGGCATAAAGAGGAACCTACGACCCTCAAACAATCAATTGGGCAAGTGGCATTGATATTTCCCAGGATGTATTGGTAGGTAAAGGTGAATATACTGAGATATAAAGCCAGATTGTATTGGATGATCAACTCTAGGCTCTCTGTCATTTCTCAGCATTAAATGCTTCAGATAAATTGGATAAATTCTCAAAAAAGAGGTCCAAGTCTGTTCCTAAATTTATAAAACTCACAAAGAATTCCTTTATTGATTGTTTGCAAAGATTGACATCAGTCCCAATTAGAATATTATTAAGATTTAACAATCCAAAAAAATATGGATTCTAAGTTTGTCTTTTGTATGTACTAATTCAGAATGTGAAAGGGAGATTAGATATTAAATGCAGGATGAGAACTAATAGCTGAATGGATTAGAGGTACAACTGATATTGGATCTCACATTTATGAAGTTAATTAGATAGGAGAAGTAATTTTTAAAAATCTGAAGAAAACTCAAAATGACAGATGTTTTCATAGTGATAAGCAAGGGCATTTGAAAGAAGATTTTATTATTGCTCTGTATTTTAATTCAAAACCATGTATAAGGAGACCTCCACAAGTTTTTTTTTTTTTTTTTTTTTTTTTCCTTCTAACATACTGTTCCTATGACAACCTCTAGCTTCTCTGAGTGTTGCGTTGGTGTAGAATCCAGTATCACTGAGTAGTGGGGAAACCAGCACTATTTCCCTGCATTTGTGGTCTTAGAGCTGGCTCCCAGGCAGATGGATGCACACCTTGGGATCCTCTGCAGGGACAAAGTGAGGTAAAATGGGCGCTGAATAGGCTGAACACCATTGCTTAGGCCCCTCATTTCAGGTAAAAATCACAATCTCTGTTCCCCAACTTTGGAGCATCAGTTGAGGTCATGGACTATGCCTGATCATGGTAATGTCATGCAGTCATCATGAAAACAGAAAGTAGAAAATGAAAAGCTAAATGACTTCACTCTCACCAGTTCAATATTGATTATGATTATTTCTTATTGATAGTTTTATTTGATTCTTATTAACCATCATGGATTAATGTACCAGCTCAATTGAAATGTGGATCTCTAAGATAAAAGCCTTACAAGAAAGTTAGCGAGATATATAAATAAGAATAAGAAGAATAGTCAGACACAGACAGAAGAATTTTGACAAGGGCCTAATACACCATGCCATAAGGAACCTGAAAGTGGGGGACTCAAGACTTTTAGAAAAACAACCTTAGTTTACCCAGTTGTGGCATATCACCCTACAAAGTACTTCACCAGTTATGGAAACATTAAATGGAATCCTTTAATGAATGTTAGATTTTAGTAAACTTAAGAAAGTCATTGCTTTCTGTATTATACATTCATTCTATGTCAAACAGAAGGTAATTCAATGACATCTCAGAACAGAATTATTCCACAAGACTGGAAAGGTTTGGCAACAGCAATATTGGAAGCTTGTCTTCAGTTTCATGATACAAATGGCATAAAGAGGAACCTACGACCCTCAAACAATCAATTGGGCAAGTGGCATTGATATTTCCAGGTGTATTGGTAGGTAAAGGTGAATATACTGAGGTATAAAGCCAGATTGTATTGGATGATCAACTCTAGGCTCTCTGTCATTTCTCAGCATTAAATGCTTCAGATAAATTGGATAAATTCTCAAAAAAGAGGTCCAAGTCTGTTCCTAAATTTATAAAACTCACAAAGAATTCCTTTATTGATTGTTTGCAAAGATTGACATCAGTCCCAATTAGAATATTATTAAGATTTAACAATCCAAAAAAATATGGATTCTAAGTTTGTCTTTTGTATGTACTAATTCAGAATGTGAAAGGGAGATTAGATATTAAATTCAGGATGAGAACTAATAGCTGAATGGATGAGAGGTACAACTGATATTGGATCTCACATTTATGATGCTAATTAGATAGGAGAAGTAATTTTTAAAAATCTGAAGAAAACTCAAAATGACAGATGTTTTCATAGTGATAAGCAAGGGCATTTGAAAGAAGATTTTATTATTGCTTTGTATTTTAATTCAAAACCATGTATAGGGAGACCTCCACAGGTTTTTTTTATTTTATTTTTTTTTATTTTTTTTTTTTTTGCACCTGATTGCTTGAAGAGGAGGTACAATGATTATAAAGGGGGAAAAAGACACTTGGCATGTGGGGCTGTGAGAGTCTTTTGGATACCTTGTAGAGTTGGCCTTGAACCCTAGAGATCCTCAAAGGATTGTAAGATTTTGGCCTTCCTCCTGGGACCCTAGCTCCTTTCACATAGCTACAGCCCCTCCTATAGAGAGGATTGTGACCAACAGTCATGTAGCACAGGTATTGGACTTGACTACAGGTCATAGAGTCTCAAGACAGATTGTCATGCTAATGCATTACCTAAAGGCCAGGGGGCATAGCCAATTAAGCATTCCTTCCCAGATCCTCCTCCTTTCAAAGGTATTTAACCTCAGGTCACCCTGAGAATACAGGGTATAGCTTCATCTATTTTCTGCCATAACAATAAATATCTGAATACCATAGAGTATGACCAGGGACTATCTCTCTTCTTTGGGACTAGCTGTGCGGAACCATGGAGATGGTCTTCAACTAAGGAGCAGCAGTGAAATCTACTACTGATGACCTATCTATGTTCAGGCCCTGGAGACCCAGCCAAGTTGGTTGCTGAGACCAAGAGTCTCATCCCTGCAGGACACAGCCTGAGCTGATCCCCCTTCCCCCTTGGCTCCAGGTCAATCCAGCCCATATGCCCCAAGTATCTTGGCCTTTCGTGACCTCTAAGCCGAGCCTGAGAGCCCAAAAACCTGAGAACTAGTCGATTCCTGGCCATCTCCTAGCCCAGGGGATGCCCATCCCAAGAGGTCCGGCCTCCACAGTGTCTCAGACTGTGTTCCTGTACCCCTGGAGCAAAGTCCTGGGGCTTCTCAAAGCTGGATGTCTGCCAGGCACAGTTGGAGAGAACACAGTCCACTTCTAGTGCCTCTGTGTCTCTGGGTAGTGTACCTAGCCCCTTGGTATTGGCAGAAGTGGAATCCACAATTCAATGCAACAGGACCCATGCCCGTGTGCACACTACAGCCCAACACACACACACACACACACATACACACACGAGAGAGAGAGACAGAGAGAGACAGAGAGACAAAGAGTCAGACATAGAGACAGAGAGTTAGACAACAAAAAGTTTTAAATAATTAATATTCTCAATGAATTAAACTCTCACAAATCTTTTCAAAGTATTTTAGGATTATATCTGTGTCTTGGTAAATTATCTATTGAAATACAAAAGAAATGGTATATCTTTTAAGGATTGTCTCACCACCACCTGAAGGTGTGCTTAGGGAAAGACAAAGTTATATCCAACCTAATTTCATCAGGAGTATCACAACCTGAGTATGTCTGTACTCATAGATCTCCAGCAATGGCCCAGGGATGAAGATACTCCTCTTAAAGAATATTGTGTAATTCTGTGGTTCAGAAATATCTCCGTTCATCCAAATATAACAATATGATATTTAAAATGATGTTTCTCATACCTTGTTATCAGTAGACTTTATCAGACTTGCAAAGCCTATTGATATTGAGTAAACAATAATTTAGAAAGTTTACATGTAGTGAATATATGTTTGCCGATACTATTCTCTAGTCTTAGATGTGTATTTTTCACAGTTGTCACGATTTCCAATGATTTTTTTTATTTTATTTTACAAGGCCTATAATTAAAGGAAGACTGACACCCGCCCTCATTGTTCACATCCACAAAGGGACATCACTTTCAAAGGGAAGTACATGCTGCTGTAATAAGCACTCAGACTAGGAAAACATGGGTGTTTTCAGTGAGTAGTGTCATTTTCCTTTGTTGAAATACACAGGACAAGATTGACCCCTTATGGCACTACACACTTTCTAGTTTCATAGATTCTCTTGTTGTTTCTTCATTTCCACAAAAGTTGTTACCTCAAGAAAGTCAGATTTCTGAAATTCAATTCTCACTGCTTTACAGCTACATACGATCTTCTTTAACATCTTGCAATTAAACTTATTTGTTGTTACAATTTTCTATCATTGCTTTAACGACAATACAGACCTCACAATTAAGTACAACAACAACTTATTTTCTTATGGTCTTCATGGATCAAGGCATAGCTTGAGGATATGTGCCACTTAGAGGCTTCCAATTGCAGAGTCACAGTGTCAGCAAAGAAGCATGCTCAGCAATAAGGCTTGCCTGCTGTAATCCCTACCCTCCTTCAGGGGAAATGTCATCTGCGAAGATAGGACAAGCTTTATGTCTTCCAGGCGACCTTTTAAAAGTCTCTCTTGATTTTGTCAGATGCACACAGAAAATATCACTTTTGATTAATTTAAAAACAAGTGATTACTGGCTTTGATTACAGCTGCAAAAATCTCTTCACCTCTATCTTAAAACGTAATGCAATCTCTGTCACATTATAGGAAACTGTACATGTTCCAGTTCCTTCTTATGCTGGAAGTTTGTAGGCATTTTCGATCCCTTCCAACCAGCATCAGAAAGTGACAATTTGCTATATTAGCTACTTGTTATTAAAATAAATGTATACTCAAAATGACAAGCAGGAGCATGAAGGAGGAAATATGTTTTCTCACCACTTAGTTGTAGTGCATGTTCCATGTTTACTGGCAATATTTAGAAAGATTATTAAACATGTATCTGGAGTGTTCTAACTTGAATGTATTATAAACTGATTTGTCTTTTCACTTAAAAATCCCTAAGATGGATCATGCATTGCACATATATACATCACATATGGATAAAAATGATTTTTTATGGTGCTTATTATACTCACATACCACATTATTTTAGTTATTCACTAACAGAACCATTTTCTCATTTCCTCTTCTGTTATTAAAATGCTGACAGTCCCACATACTTTGGGCATAGGACCCAGAGAAACCCATCAGATCTAATTTGAGCCTCTTGCCTGAAGACTAGCTTTCATAGGATCATAAATGCCTGTGCATAGTGCCAATGGACAAAAGGAGTCAATAGTCCCACCGAGCTGTGATGTCTATGTAACACAATGACAACTGGGATGAGATGATATTTCCAAAGGTCCACAGTGACATATATCTTGGCAGTGACCAGTATCTGTTTAATTGAAGTTACAGCCTACTTAATGGGAAAATGTTCATGCCTATCATTGTAAACTCAGCCTACTACATGTGACCAGTGAGGTCATGGGTTTTACTGGAGAACCTACCACTGCCACTTCACTAAGCAATATAACTCCTAACTTAATTCTAAATAATTCTCTTTATATCCACAGCTAAGTGTAGCTCTCAGCCTCTCCAAAGAAACTTCTCTTTGCAGCAGAAATGATTGCTCAAAACAAAATAACTGTGGTATGCCAGGCCTCAACTGATAAATCTACAAAACAACCCCCACGCAGCAAATGTGACAGGGAATGTCATGGAAGAAGGGATGAAATTATTTAAAAGGTAGAGGGCTGGGAAGTTGGCTGTGACATCATGACTCCCAGAAATGACAAAGAAGCTGGATGATGTGAATGCTTTAAGACTAGACCAGTGCAAACTCCAGTAGATATTCTAACATGGAAGGTGAAATCTCACTCGGACCCAACCCAAGATAATTTATAGGCAACTAATGACTTCTGGGAGAGGGAGAATCAGCCTTCCAGGAAGAGGTCTCAGAGTTGGTTATCCAATACAAAGTGGTTAGCCCTGAAAAGACATACATACACATAAACATAAGCAACACTAGACAGACTCAGTGGCTGTATTTATATATTTATGTATTTATATATGTGTAATGAGTAATTAAAGAAAAAGAAGCAATGAATTTGAGGACAAAGGTGGAAGGGAGACGGGAAAGAGAGAAATAGAGAATGATGCAATTATATCTTAATTTTTAAATGATTTGGTAATAAGGTGGGCAGACAGCGTGATAGTTCACACAGAGTGATGCCGGGAAGCTCCATGGAGTTACAGGACAGATTTGTCATTACTGTTCTGCTCTTAATTTAGCAGTGTGTTCACTGATCAAAATTACTGACAGGATCTTGAGTCCCTGAGGGAACCAGTCTGGGAGTGGTGCATATTCCTAGGTCTTTGGAAGCCAAGGTAGAAATAGGTGGTCAGGACAAGTTTCAACTTCATCTTTGTCGTCCTATGAGAAAAACATGTTCTGTCAGGCTGACACTTGGGGGATGTGCTTAAGATTTCAGATTATAACCTTAAATGGTGAAATGATTCAACAGAACACTTCAGAAGATCAGACAAAATATTCATGTGATGAACAAAAGTAGTGGTATTTTTCTGTAATTATATCTTGCCCTATACATGGATTGTGCTATGGATTAAAATCAGTGAAGATAACATGAGTATTTTTTCATTTGATACATTAGAGATTTGAAGGTTAGACTTGTAAAGAGACTTACTTATGACACGAACACCTAACTAATTGACTTATGCTCCTAACCTAACCTGACACTGGTGATAACTACCTTTAAAAACTCCAGGATACCAAATCAACTGAGTAACTCAAGTAAAACAGGATTACATGGGGATATGACCAACAATAAAACCAAATACGAGTGAAAAAATGCCAATGAAATGGTTTCTAATGATATTCTGCTATAGTCGTAGTCATAGATATAGTCATAGATTCCGAGATATATATATATATATATACATATATATATATACATATATATATATCCCAAAAGTGGAAGTTGTGGCTGTTTCTGACTCTGTACTTTGGACCCTTTTCCTCCTATTATATTACCAAGTGTAGCCATGATATGTGGCTTTGTGCTCTCTCTTATTGTGTCTTGTTATGTGATGTTTAGTGGATATCCCTGGGAGGGCTGCTTTTTTTTTCAAGGGAAACAGGAGGAGTTTATTTGGCAGAGAGGAGTAGTGGGAGGGAGACTGGACAGGGTCGAGGGAGGGGAAACTGTGGTCAGAACATAATGTATAAGAGAAGAATAAAAGATAAAAAGAAGGTAATATTTCAGTACATATTAATATACATGTATGTATATATTCATACACACACACATGCATAACACACACACACACACACACACACACACACCCCACATATATAGTATGGGATAAATTTCTGGAAGAACTATTTCTTCTAGTAATATGTATTTTGTATTTTCACAACTATTGAGTTTCTTATTCAAAATTGTCAACCTATAATGCCAGTTTACTAGTTTCTCATTAAACTTAATGATTTAATGGAACATTTTGGCCTATGCCACTCTGACATCTAAATACAAGTACTACATTATGTCTGTAATTCATATATCTTTAGTATGGAACATGATGATTACAACTTGACATCCTTAGAAACATTATATTCTGTTATGCCTGTACTTCATTGTTATAAACTGTAGTTTTTATCTAATGATATTTCATACACAGATGACATACCAGAAGTGTGGGGCCCAGTGTGTGAATCAGAAGGGACACTATCTGGATACAGCCAAAGCAAAAGTCATGTGACATATAAGGGCAGGACGAACATTCCTGCCTTTTGCATCCATCTCCCTCTTTGGTGGCTCCTGCTTTGTCTGAGCACACACATAACCAATGACATGACTTAGAAAGCTTTAAGAATGGTTTTGCTGAATATGTGGCTGGAGTATACTTAGAAGCTCAGACTTTGAAATTCAATTGTGATACTTCTTAGCTACCAGTTTTTGTTCGAATCATTTAAACTAACCAAAGCCAAATTGTTTAAAGTACAGTTGGTCTAAAGTGCATAAAACAAATAAATTAAATATTCAAATAAAATAAATACAAAACAGGTATGGTGACCCTTATGTGTAATATGGGGTGCTTAGGGCCTAAGGCAAAAAGATCTCAAGTGTAAAGCTAGCCCCCTTACATGTCACAAAAACAAAAAGGAAACAAAAACATTTCTTAGTTTATGACCAATAATTTTGTACATGATGCAACAATCTGTAAAATTATTATATCCAACAAATGCAGCAACTGAGGGAGCATAAAAAAACTAAAAGAAAATGTATATCTTTGTTTCCTGTCTAAAGGCAACATTAAAGAATAATACTTGGTGACTTTGATAGCCTCACCAAGCAAGATTTACAATCGCTTATTTTGAAGGCTTATAAATAAATAAGTTACAAAATACAAAAGAAATATCCATTTCTTGTATATGAGGATCTGTCAAGTGAAATAAGTATTCAAATGAGAGACAATGTCCTGAACAGGCAAATCAGTGCAGTGAAGTGGAAAGGCGGGGTCCACTGCTTACAGAGGTGCAGAGTGTGGATGAAATCACACTGTCACCCTTCGGGCTGCCATAGGGGGAACCTTGAACCTTTCCTATAATCTTCTTTCTATAAAACATTTTATTTACATTTTCTATTTCTCATATGTACAGCAAGAATTTGTGTAATCTTTCCATACAGTAATTTGAAAGAATATCCACAGCAATTAAGATTTATATATTGGAAAAATCTATTCCTAGGATCATAAACCTCATGGCCAGTCTGGCTCTTTGCCCCTTCAAGCCTCTAGCAGTCACATCTGTGGACACTTTATTCCACCCACAGGTTCAATTACACCTCAGGCTCTGGAACCATTCCAATAATAAACAAAAGGTAAGAGTCATGTCTAGTAGCAGGACAGATTTCTCTTTTTCTGATGTGCCCTCCATTCAAGTTCATGTTCATGGATTCTTTTGTAGAGTGGAGATGGATGCATTGGCCTGGAAAGATTCACTCCCACTGGCTTTGAACTGGAGGAATAGAGATGTCAGTGCCTTACTTGTCTTACCAAGAAAGTAAGAGGCTTCCATTGTCCTTGCTATAAGCCAGCTCCTACCTCTAGAAGTAAGCCTATCACACGGACACCTTACACCCAACACATCCAGGAACAGACAGACTTGTCTTGATTGCACTTCCACATGTTGCTGTGTAAGTGACAGAACCAAAGAAATCGGGGAGTAGGATATCTGAGCTCAGGAAAAGCTGCACTGAGTGTGAGGCACATTGCCATAAATGAGCGTTGTAAGGCATTGGATTTACCTTTGTCCATATTCATGTTACAATGAATGCAGTAATGAGACAAGTTGTTCCATTTATGTAAGTGAAATCCTAAAGCCTGATACCCAGGATGAAGACTGATGAGTCTGGTCAGTCTGGAAACTCAATCAATAAGTGCAGAGTGGGAAGAGCCTTAGCATGTAACAAAGGGTTCCCTCTCCACCCTGTATTGTGTGGGAGAGTCAGTATCCCCATGTAATCCTGTTTTACTTGAGTTACTCAGCTGATTTGGTATCCTGGAGGGTTTTTTGTTGTTGTTGTTTTCTTTTTTTTTTTTATTGGAAATTTTATTTACATTTCCGATGTTCTCTCCTTACCCCATTTCCCCCCTCCCTCCCAGGAACTCACTATCCCTTCCCCCCTCCTCCTGTCTCCACGTTGGTGTACCCCCACCCACCCTCAAATATCCCCCCACAATGACCATGAAGGACCCCCAGCCTTCATGGGACCAAGGATCCCTTCTCCCACTTATATATAGTTCCCTTGCATACATAGCTGGAGTCATGGGTCCCCCTAAGCGCTCCCAGGCTGGTGGTTTAGACCCTGGGGACTCTGGTTGGTTGGGATTGTTGCTTTCCTCATGGTGTCACGAATCCTCTCAACACCTTCAGCCTTCACTCTATTTTCTCCATTGGGAACCCCATGATCAGTTTAATGATTAGCTGTGAGCATCTGACTCTGAGTATGTCAGACTCTTGCAGACTTCTAAGGAGACAGCTATATCAGGCTCCTGTCAGCGTGTACATCCTGACATCCACATCAACCTCTACCTTTGGTGACTGCACATGGGATGGATATCCAGGTGGAATGGTCTGTAGACAGCCCCTCTTCAGTTTCTGTCCTGCACTGTGTCTCCATATTTGCTCCCTTGAGTATTTTGTTACTCCTTCTAAGAAGGACTGAAGCCCCCCCCCCCCCCTACTTGGTCATCATTCTTCATGAGCTTTATGTGGTCTGTGAGTTGAATCTTGGGTATTTCAGGCTTCTGGGCTAAAATCCAATAATCAGTGAGTGAATGCCATGTATGTTCTTTTGTGATTGGGTTACTTCACTCAGGATGATATTTTCTAGTTCCATCCATTTACATAAAAATTTATCAAATTCATTGTTTTTAATAGCTGAGTAATATTCCATTGTATAAATGTACCACATTTTTTGTATCCATTCCTCTGTTGAAGGGCATCTGGGTTCTTTCCAGTTTCTGGCTCTTATAAATAATGCTGCTATGAACATAGTGGAGCATATGTCCTTGTTATGTGTTAGAGCATCTTCTGGATATATACCCAGGAGTGGTATAGCTGGGTCCTCAGGTAGTGATATGTCCAATTTTCTGAGGAACTGCCAGACTGTTTTCCAGAGTGGTTGCACCATCTTGCAATCCCACTAACAATGGAGGAGTGTTCCTCTTTCTCCACATCCTCGCCAGCATCTGCTATCACCTGACATTTTTATTTTAGCCATTCTGACTGGTGTGAGGTGGAATCTCAGGGTTGTTTTGATTTGCATTTCCCTGATGACCAAGGATGCTGAACATTTCTTTAGGTGCTTCTCGGCCATTCGCATTTCCTCAGTTGAGAATTCTTTGTTTAGCTCCATTCCCCATTTTTTAATAGGGTTATTTGGTTGTCTAGAGTCTAATTTCTTGAGTTCTTTGTATATATTAGATATTAATCCTCTATTGGATGTGAGATTGGTAAAGATCTTTTCCCAAACTCTTGGTTGCTGTTTTGTCCTATTGACAGTGTACTTTGCCTTACAGAAACTTTGCAATTTTATGTAGTCCCATTTGTCAATTCTTGATCTTAGAGCATAGGTCATAGGCGTTCTGTTCAGGAACTTTTCCCCTGTGCCTAGGTGTTCGAGGGTCTTCCCCACCTTCTCTTCTATTAGTTTCAGTGTGTCTGGTTTTATGTGAAGGTCCTTTATCCACTTGGACTTGAGCTTTGTACAAGGAGATAAGAATGGATCGATTTGCATTTTTCTGCATGCTGTCCTCCAGTTGAACCAGCACCATTTGTTGAAAATGCTGTCCTTGTTCCACTAGATGATTTTAGCTCCTTTGTCAAAGATTAAATGACCATAGTTGTGTGGGTTCATTTCTGGGTCTTCAACTCTATTCCACTGATCTTCCTGCCTGTCTCTGTACCAATACCAGGCCTTTTATATCACTATTGCTCTGTAGTACAACTTGAGGTCAGGGATGACAATTCCTCCAGAAGTTCTTTTATTGTTGAGAATGGTTTTAGCTATCCTGGGTTTTTTGTTGTTCCAAATAAATTTGAGAATTTCTCTTTCTAGTTCTGTAAAGAATTGAGTTGGTATTTTAATGGGGAATTGCATTGAATCTGTAGATTGCTTTTGGCAAGATGGCCATTTTTACTATATTAATCCTGCCGATCCATGAGCATGGGAGATCTTTCCATTTCCTGAGATCTTCATTTTCTTTCTTCAGAGACTTGAAGTTCTTGTCATACAGATCTTTCACTTGCTTGGTTAGATTCACCCCGAGGTATTTTATATTATTTGTGACTATTGTGAAAGGTGTCATTTCCCTAATTTCTTTTCAGCCTGTTTATCTTTCACGTAGAGGAAGGCTACTGATTTGTTCGAGTTGATTTTATAACCTGGAACCTTGCTGAAGTTGTTTATCAGGTTTAGGAGTTCTCTGGTGGAGTTTTTGGGGTCACTTAAGTATACTATCATATCATCTGCAAATAGTGATATTTTGACTTCTTCCTTTCCTATTTGTATTCCTTTGACTTCTTTTTGTTGTCTAATTGCTCTGGCTAGGACTTCCAGTACTATATTGAATAGGTAGGGAGAGAGTGGGCAGCCTTGTCTAGTCCCTGATCTTAGTGGGAATGCTTCAAGTTTCTCTCCATTTAGTTTGATGTTGGCTATTGGTTTGCTGTATATTGCTTTTAGTATGTTTAGGTATGGGCCTTGAATTCCTGATCTTTCCAAGACTTTTACCATGAAGGGATGTTGAATTTTGTCAAACGCTTTCTCCGCATCTAGTGAGATGATCATGTGGTTTTTTTCTTTGAGTTTGTTTTGAAAGGTAGTTTCACCAGTGTCAGGTTAAGAGCATAAGTCAATTAGTTAGGTATTCGTGTCATAAGTAAGTCCCTTTACAAGTCTAACCTTCAAATCTCTAATGTATCAAATGAAAAAATACTCATGTTATCTTCACTGATTTTAATCCATAGCATAATCCATGTATAGAGTAAGATGTAATTACAGAAAAATACCACTACTTTTGTTACATGGATATTTTGTCTGATCTTCTGAAGTGTTCTGTTGAATCATTTCACCATTTAAGGTTATAATCTGAAATCTTAAGCACATCCTCCAAGTGTCAGCCTGACAGAACACGTTTTTCTCATAGCACGACAAAGATGAAGTTGAAACTTGTCCTGACCACCTATTTCTACCTTTGCTTCCAAAGACCTAGGAATATGCACCACTCCCAGACTGGTTCCCTCAGGGACTCAAGATCCTGTCAGTAATTTTGATCAGTGAACACACTGCTAAATTAAGAGCAGAAAAGTAATGACGAATCTGTCCTGTAACTCCATGGAGCTTCCCGGGACCACTCTGTGTGAACTATCACGCTGTCTGCCCACCTTATTACCAAATCGTTTAAGAACACACGCTAGGAAACACCTCAATATAATCTAGCCAGTTTTGTTAATATTCCTACCTCCCATTTTCTTGTGCTCTAGGCTTTAGGTTTAATTTGAACTCAATCTGACCAATGCCACAAAATTGGATTCTCTTCATAAGCAAATTGTCCCCAAACTTCATAATCTCCACTAAAAAAATGCAACATTTTACAAATGCACATATACATACCTGGATATGTGACTGAGGAAAGCCATCTCAAGTGTGGGTTATTTTTTTTTTTTGACTCCTTTGTTTAGCTTTTGCTACTAGGGAGTTTTTAACTTAGTGGCACTGCTAGTGCTACTGGGATTATGCAGAACCTGTGATGAACAATTTTCATGAGAATAGTGAATTTAAATTATCCGAGACTTGCTGTTCTGTGTGGTGCAATTCTGGACTTTGCTACCTTAGATGTTGTTGTTGTTGTTGTTGTTGTTGTTGTTGTTGTTGTATCACGTGTTCCCCACAGCCAGCTTTCCACTGGCTTAACTCTGTAAAAAGTGATTCCACAGGTAGATGAACCACATCTTGCCGGAGTTGAAAGGCACTTAACTTTTAGGAGGAAAGAACCAACTATAGACACTTAGCCATCCTTGCGAGAGGACTGTGGTTACCTGAGAAAACTCAGGAGGATCTGAGCAGAACGAGCTCTAATAAGCTTAGCCATGGGAATTTCCGCAAGTGTCTTTGAGGCAAAACTTGTAGTCAGTAGGGAGTGATACTCTAAGGGAGTTTATAGACAGAGCAGTAGTGGTTAACAGGAGAAGAAAATGACAGAGATGATGAGAAACAGAGACAAATCTATGAATATATTGGTTTTAAAAGATACGATAATATGTTTCTTCTAATCATCAGAGAGTAGTCACTAGTATGACATAACATACAAAGGTTGATTGACTTGATCTTAAGACAGTTCTGAAGGTGGCAATCACAGCTGTTTTGAGTTCATGAATACAGCAAATTTGTCAAGCCTTGAAGACTGTTTTGCACCTGTAATCCCAACCTCTGGTTCTTGTAATCTCTCTACCCTGTCTTCTAAGATGCTTCCCACCTTCTGGGAAGGTGGTGATAAAGATATTGTGTTTGAACTGAGCAAGTCCCTCTTCACACTCTGATTAGTTGTGAGTCTTTGTGTTCACAGCCACCCATTGTGATGGGAGTCTTCTTTTATGAGAAGTGAGCTGCACAAATCTATGTGAATAAGAAGCAATATGAAGAAGGAGGTTTGGTGCTATGTCCATTTAACAAAATGACAGTACTAAGTTACAATCCAGGGTCTATGATATAATCAGCCACAAATTTTGTTCAGATTTAGAGTATCTGGTAGAAGCTCATCCTGTGGAGTATTTCTTAAATCCTATCAGAAAGCTATAAGTTAAGTATATAATATTCATATCATTAGTGCACCAATAGGAATATGTTGCCAAGCCTGTCATTTGCAGTAGCTCACAGGGATTACAAAGGGAAATGACTGTTGACAACTTGTCTTTCCAGAAGCCTCCAGAGTCTTCTGTTACTATAAAAAGTAGCCAGCAGGGAGGAGGCTTCCATGCCAGTACCAGCTTGATCTTCTACATCCATGGCCAAACTCTATGGTATTTTAAGGAATAGGTTCTTAACGTCTCATTCTGGTGGGTCTCTAAGAGCTATGACAATAGCCTGCATAGTTTTGGGTTTTCTGTAACTCTGACTAATAACATTAAGGGGAATGCTCCATATCTGTCACTGGCTTTTTGTTTAATAAGTTATCAAAACCAGTAATTTCTTAATCATATTCCCTGGGGACCTCAAGTTAGTTTAGTTCCACTGGATTCGTTTAATCTTGAATTGTTTACATGGCTGTGCCTCACTACCCTTAGTTGAGTTTAAATTTATGTTTCTCATTGCCCTGAGGCCAGAAAAGGAATCTTTATCTGTGGCATGTTTTATGAACCAGAATAATCCTTTAAAGGCAAGCACATGAAGCTTTAGCTTGAATGAGGAATCCACAATGCTTGTTTCATGTTCCATGGGCAAAGGAAGTTACACAACTGTCAGGGACACAAAGGTCCTTATGCCTACAGATCACTCGGAAAACCTGGAATATTATTCACACAGAGGCATCTCCTCAATGAAGAAAATAAAATATCTGAATTTCATCCAGAAACCCGGGAGTGTATATTGTAAATAACCTGGTGACCTTTTGCTATCTGTAGAACCAAACCTTACACAAATCTCTAGAATGTTTAACCCAGACTCTTTCTCTAAACCTTTATCTTTAGTTCCAAGTCAATAGGACCTATTCTTAGGTCCTATTAGTCACATGTACTTAATGGCCTGTTGACTTCTGTGCTATCTCAGAGACCACACTAGATTCTAGGCTCCTTAGCTATAGAACCCACCTTCAAAGTCACATGTATCCTGCAAAGGAATTTCTAAAGTAGTCACTCGTTAAGCTTTAACAATTATTCTTGGAACTGGAATAATTGTTGCTTGGGAATGTGTTCTCAAATTCTTTTGTGTGTAAATGTGCCGACGATATATTTCCTGGCATCAGATTCTCTAGAAGTTTGATCCACCCTACATCAGGCTCAATCGGTTCTCATTCTTACCTTTTAAAATTCATCTCCCTGCTTGTCATGATAACTGAAGGATCCCTCTCACACAACCATGTATATAATCCATGAGAATGAAAAGTATCATTTACATACTAGTTTTCTATGGCTACTGTAAGGAATTGCACATCCACATGGTTTAATACATAAGATATTTATTGTCCTGCAGTTTCAGAAGACAGAAATCCTAAATCAGTATACCCGAGTTTAAATAATGCTATTGATCAGGCAGCAGTTTCTGTTAGGGAACTAGGGGAGAATTTGTTCTTGGCTTTTTTCAGCTTTTTGAGGTTTCCAACATTCCTTGACTTATGACTACATCATTTTTTTTTGTTTGTTTTTTGTTTTTTGTTTTTCGAGACAGGGTTTCTCTGTGTAGTCCTGGCTGTCCTGGAACTCACTCTGTAGACCAGGCTGGCCTCGAACTCAGAAATCCGCCTGCCTCTGCCTCCCAAGTGCTGGGATTAAAGGCGTGCGCCACCACTGCCCGGCTCGACTACATCATTTTAATCTCTACATTTCTATACACACTGCCTTCTTCAAAGGTCTATGCTCAACCTTCCTCTGTGTCCTATCTTAGTTTTGTAAGATTATATGATATTTAGAGCCTACACAGAATTATCTATGATAATCTGCTATAATCAAGACCCTTAATTCACTGATTTAAAGACTAGAGAATTCCTATAACACAATGTAAGAGGTTCTGAAGGAGAGGAACTTATATGTCTGAGTAGTATTATTCAATAGATTATCCATAGGGCAGCATCAATAGATTATCCATAGGGAAGCATACCAAGAAATATGAAAATGATAAACATTAAACACATAAAGCAATTTACCATATATTTTTTGTGTTTAGCAAAACCTTCTGTTTTTACGGTGAGTCAACACTGTTATAAACAACTCTTTTGTAACGTGCAGTATGCTTTATCTTAGCTTTTTTTTTGACATTCTGATTGTGTGACTTAAGAATGCTGGGATCCAAGGCACTGGAGAGTTTTCCCACACCACATGATTTCAAGTTCCTTATTTAGAGAGTGTTTTGATTTGTTGCCTAACATTTATATGTGATTTTTACAGCAACCAGTATTAATATATTTAAAAATGATCTGTGATTAGCTTCAAAATGGTGCCAAGACTCAGAGTTAAGACTGCTCAAGCTCAAGAAGATCAGGAAGAATGACTAGAAGCTTAGAGATTGAGTCACATACCTCCCCAAAGGCTCTTACATTAGGGGTAGGGGAGTGTAAAAATAAACCTATAGAAACAATTTTTATTGTTCAACACATCCATTCATTTTTGTGGATAAGTCTTTTTTTCTTGTTCAGTTTACCAGAACCCTCTAAGGTCATGAAAATCAATCGTTACTATCTACTTTTAACTAATGAAAGAAATGGTAAACTAAGGAGAAGAATTGACCTCAATATCGTGTTGCAAAATATATAGTGCAGACATTCCTAGTCACTTAGAATTATTAAGGAACTGTAGATGTGTTGAGCATGGGGTATAGAAAGGAGAAGATGAGACAGAACTATGTATCCCAGAATCCTTCCCACCTGGGATGCTTTCAAAATACAAAGCTTAGAAAATGAAGAACAGGAAGCCTGTTCAAAACAGAAGGTGAAATTTAAGGATTCAGATAAAATATTTTCAATTAAAAGTCAACCTAGTCACATTGTGAGTATTTCCAGGTGTTAGAATACATTTCCGAAAAGGGATCATCTTGATCAGCTTATGCTGTTAACTAATGCTGGTTCTGTCCCACTAATTCTGATATATTTTTCTTCTCAGAAAATAGTAAAAAGATTAATTTTTTTAACATAATACATACCAACACTTTCTGTATTGGCTCTTGCTGTAGATGTGGATTATAGTATCTCTGTAGCTGGTATTTCTACCTCCGAGTTTGATTCCTATGAGGCTAGCGAAGGCTGTTGCTACTTGGCAGTCAGCTCCACATAAATTATAAATCTGCATAGCTCATCTTTGTCTCCTTGTGAACTCAACAGAAAAATATGCACACATAACAAGTTCCATTTCACCTCCACATGTTTGTACTATAAAAAAAATAGAATTTGCTATATATAATCCTTCTGGAGAGTGCACAATGTAAGTAGAACAGAATACTACAAATTCAAGGAAAAGACAAGTCAGACCCATTCCTTCTGGGTGCATTTGGTGTTAGCACCACAACACTGAGAGGGACAATTTCACAAGCACAGTTTTACTGACCAGTAAATTCCTCAAAGACAAGAAAAGGAACTATGACTATATTTACCTCTTGCCTCAGAAGATATGAAATACCAAAAAAAGAAAACCAAAACCAAAAACAAAAAAAACCACATAAATACTGTAGTTAGGTAGATATAAATCAATTTCAACTCTAAGCATAAAAATTATAATACATACTGTTTATAGCCAAACTATAAAGATTAATTTTTCAAATGATTTTGGTTTTAGAGCTCTAATACTATTTTTTAAAATTAGATGCATTTTTGATTTTGAATTCTAACTTGTGCCATTGTAGTGATAATATTATGCTGCCAAAAATTTTTTGATGAATCAAATTTCATCATTTATTACATTGCAAATAAAATTTTGTGATCATTTTCTCCAACTGTGGCATAGGAATATGTTCTTATGTTAACTGGTACCTCTGTAAAGCAGTCTGTTAGCACATATCCCGTTGGATTTCAGAGTTGTCTGGAAACAGAAGCAACCTGCATTTGGGGATAATCCTCACACTGTATTCTGAGAGTCTGCATGATTTTCAGTCCAAAAACTCAAGTAAATCTACAGCAACTTTTGCCTGTATGACACAGATATTTATTATGTGATGCTATCTTAAATTTGTTTTGCACATCTGTTCTTGGACAATAAAAATCTTCAAAGATTTTCTTTTTCAGAAACCATTATTTTTAAAATAGTTTGTGTAATAGTAGATCTTTCTTATTCTTCACTATGATATTAGAAATTTTAAAAAAGTGTGTTATGAAGATAAATCAGAATCCTGTAGTTTGGTCAAATATTTCATGTGAAGGAAAGAATTTTAGTTTGTCAGAACTGAGATGCCTCTGAAATATTGTAAAATGATTACTGATGAATTTAGAAGTGATTTTGCATTTTCATTTCCTTGGAACACTTAAAATTTCACAGGTTTTTACAAATATTTACCATTTTATATATAGTATGTATCATACATACTCATATATTTGTAGATCTGTATATCTATGTATCGACATGCATATATTTTAATCCATATATTTTTATATACATTAAATTAAATTTTGGCTGTGGGGAGGACGGGGCTCTTAATAGGCAACTTCCATTTCCAGGAAATTTCCAGGAGAGAGGCTATATAACTTGAATGCTGTAGCCAGTGGGGAGAGTCATGACTCTGGACCATATATAAGGGAAGTTTGTCCTTATATATGATTAAAAACATCCCTGTGTTATTTTTCATAAACATAGAGGCAGTGTCAGTTAGTTTGTGTGTCTAGAGACACACTGCTAGGATGGAGGGATGGAGTGAGATTTAAGACTACTTATGTGAAAGATATGGACCACCAGCAGAGCACTTGTCTAGCTGGTTTCAGACCCAAGCTTCATTCTGTGTTTTGAGAAAGTAACCAGAGAACAATCCCGCTATCCTCTGGTGCCAGCCTCGTTCATCCTTCCTTTCTCTTTCCATCTATTTTCCTCATTTCTGTTTCTCTTTCTTTACTTCTCTCTTCTCCCAAACCAGACACATTCATTTTTGAAAAGACACATGAAATCCTTCTCTCTAGAGGATTTCACTTTGTACTTAATCAAAAATGAGTCATAAAATCCTGGTGAATTCATATCTGTTTATTCAGTACCAATAACATAAATGTAAAATAAAATAAAATAGAATTGGTGCTATAGGTATTTTGTATATGGACCACTTAGACTCACTAGCTAAAAACAACAGGTTTATTGAAATAAAGATGAGAAAGCAGACACATTCCCCCCGTAGATTCTTTTATTTACTAGAGACAATTTTTAATAACTACTATTGCAGGGAAGAGTTGACAATAACAACACAATGAGTAGCAATTCTAGTGTCTAAAAAAGGGCAAAAAAAATTCAGTTGGCTATAAACAGTAATTCGACTCTACTTTTTAAGATGTTTCAACTTAATGACCCTAATGTAATATCAAAGTCCTGAAATAATTATAAAGTAAATCACCTCTCCAGGAAAAAAAACAAATGATTTTAATATGGCTAGGTTTTAAACAAGTAGTTATCTCTTTCCCTATTAGCATGTCTGTATCCCTGGCAATGGAATCATGCTGTTGCGTGAAATATTAAAAAAATCATCCCACACTAATGCCAGCTAGGCACTGGCAGCCCTGGTCTGTCTCCAGCCTGGTGGACAAACCAAGACCGCATTCTTTCCTTTTAGCCAGGTCTGTTTCACCACACTAGCTCTGCCTCTCCAGAGCTCCAAAAACCAGAGCTCCAAAAGTGCTCTCTCCACCCAGCTTGCTAGGTTCCATGGCTGGCAGTTGCCACATCTGCCAGCACTTCCAAATTCCTGTAACTGGCTGGGGTGCACTCCTGCATGCTATGCTCTGCTACCTTACGTTTTCTCTGGAACCCAGTTGAGTAGCTGTGTGAAGGAAAACAGCACACAATCTTAGTTTAGAATCAACAGGCAACAAATCACTGGGCATAGAAACTAGCATCCTAATTTTGTAAACTAATCTATGTTAAAAATCCTCCGTGGTGGATCCTGGCAGTTCTGCCACTTGAACTGACAGTCTCTGGCTAACCACCCTGTGCCTCCATGCTCTCTGTGGTCCAAAAAGGCCATTGGTTTCTCCTGCCTCCATCTTCCTCTTCCTTTTTTTTTTTTCCTTTTTTTTTTTTTTATTGAAAATTTTTTTATTTTTTACATTTCAGATGTTCTCTCCTTACCCCATTTCCCCCCTCCCTCCCAGGAACTCACTATCCCTTCCCCCCTCTTCCGCCTCCATGTTGGTGTACCCCCACCCACCCTCCCCTGTACCTCACCTCCCCACCCTCGAGTATCCCCCCCCCATGACGTCCAGCCTTCATGGGTCAAAGGATCTCTTCTCCCTTATATATAGCTCCCTTGCCTATATAGCTGGAGCCTTGAGTCCCTCCCTAAGCACTCCCAGGCTGGTGGCTTAGACCCTGGGGTCTCTGGTTGGTTGGGATTGTTGCTTTCCTCATGGTGTCGCGAATCCTCTCAACTCCTTCAGCCTTCACTCTATCTTCTCCATTGGGAACTCCATGCTCAGTTTAGCTGAGCATCTGCCTCTGAGTATGTCAGACTCTTGCAGACCTCTAAGGAGTCAGCTATATCAGGCTCCTGTCAGCGTGTACATCCTGCCATCCACATCAACCTCTACCTTTGGTGACTGCACATAGGATGGATATCTAGGTGGAATAGTCTGTAGAGGTCCCTCCTTCAGTTTCTGTCCTGCACTGTGTCTCCATATTTGCACCCTTGAGATATTGTTTACTCCTTCTAAGAAGGACTGAAGGCTCCCCTATTTGGTCATCATTCTTCATGAGCTTTATGTGGTCTGTGAGTTGAATCTTGGGTATTTCAGGCTTCTGGGCTAAAATCCAATAATCAGTGAGTGAATACCATGTATGTTCTTTTGTGATTGAGTTACTTCACTCAGGATGATATTTTACCAATCCCACATCCGATAGAGGACTAATATCCAATATATACAAAGAACTCAAGAAATTAGACTCTAGACAACCAAATAACCTATTAAAAAATGGAGTAAGGAGCTAAAAAGAATTCTCAATTGAGGAAATGCGAATGGCGAGAAGCACCTAAAGAAATGTTCAGCATCCTTGGTCATCAGGGAAATGCAAATCAAAACAACCCTGAGATTCCACTTCACACCAGTCAGAATGGCTAAAATAAAAAAACTCAGGTGATAGCAGATGCTGGCGAGGATGTGGGAGAAAGGAAACACTCCTCCATTGTTGGTGGGATTGCAAGATGGTGCAACCACTATGGAAAACAGTCTGGCGGTTTCCTCAGAAAATTGGACATATCACTACCTGAGGACCCAGCTATACCATCCTGGGTATATATCCAGAAGATGCTGTAACACATAACAAGGAAATATGCTCCACTATGTTTATAGCAGCTTTATTTATAATAGCCAGAAACTGGAAAGAACCAGATGCCTTCAACAGAGGAATGGATACAAAAAATGTGGTACATTTATACAATGGAATATTACTCAGCTATTAAAAACAATGAATTTGATAAATTCATATATAAATGGATGGAACTAGAAAACATCTTCCTCTTCCTTACCCAGAAGTTCTGCCTACTTGCCCAGTGATTGGTTTCCTGTAATGTTTACTTATTAGGGGAAAATCATACCACATCTTGCAACTCAACAAAGGTGAACTCCTGATTATCTTGGCCTTAGCAGTTAGAAGAAAACATACAAAATCAATGTTGTGTAAGTGTGGTTTGAATATGCTTGGCCCAGGGTCTAGCACCAAAGGGGGTGTGCTTTGTTAGAGTAAGTTGACTGTTTGGAGGAAGTGTGTCACTGTGGTGAGGGTTTTGAGTCCCTATTCCTAGTTGCCTGGTAGAAGTCTTCTCTAGCAGATTCAGATGAAGATTTTAGATCTCTCCGCTCCTCCTGCACCTGCCTGCCTGGATACTGCAACGCTCCACCCTTGATCGATATGAATGAACCTCTGAACCTGTAAGCCAGGCCAATTAAACATTGTCCTATAAGAGTTTTCTTGATCATAGTGTCATCCTTTTATAGCAGTAAAGTCCTAAGACAAGTAAATAAGTAACTAAAAACAGATAAAGATAAATAACAATACTCAGCATATCAGCTATTTCTTAAAAACTTGAAACAATCCCTAAGAAGTTCTTCTCTGATCCCCTATAATCCTCTCTTTGTTTACTAGAATTTGTCTAAAAAGTAGAGGACTCTCAGAAATTTTATTCGGGCATAAGGTCATTCATTTTCAGATTTTTTCTATCATCTTTTTGATTTCTCTTCTCTTCTTTTCCTAATTTGTAAGAACTTTAAGAGCAGAGTTTTATGTCCTTTTTACATTTTCTAAATTTTTACATAAATTTTATTTACTTCACAGGTGAACCACATAAAATAACAACTATGTATGAAAGTCTAATAACAAGAATGAATTCTTGTCCATGCTAAGCAGCTCCTATATGAAATTAGTCTTATGGGAAGGCATGGTGATAGTTTCAAGCCACTTGGAGTTTTCAAATTAGAGCTGTTATTTGTACTATTATATATATATATATATATATATATATATATATATAATATATATATATGTGTGTGTGTGTGTGTGTGTGTGTGTGTGTGTGTGTGTGTGTGCATTATATACATGCTTTGTTTTCTGTTTTCTGAGAAATGTAGTATAGGGTAAAATTTGGAACATGAAAGGATTTTACTCTTAAAGCATACAGATACAAGTAAAGTGAATTTTTAGAGGTTATTAAATAAATGGCATGAATTATCATTGTAAAGGATGGTTTCACATCTGTCAACGAGCCATTGTATTGCTGAGATGTTAACTGAGACTGCTATGGGCACAGAATGTGAGCGGTCAAGCGGATCGTATCCTTTGTTGCTGGCATTAAGTCCTTCAAGCAGATGGTGAATAAAATATATGAAACAATGATGACTCATGTATGAGAAATATTTATTTCTTCATAAAATATGTGAGAGTTTCAGCATGTTAAATAAAATACTCAAAATACAGAATAATATGTCAGATGGTCACCTGCTGTGTGATGCACACTACAGAATTTGCAAAGAGAAAAATTTGAATATACTCAAGATGAAGCTGTCTGATTCTAAAAGAGTTTATTGATTTTACTTGGAGACATAAAATATGAAGACAATTTTCTTCTTTTAGTTAGGATTAGTGATAAATAAGTGGCATATTATGAAATGTTTCTCTACACAAGAATTTGAAAAATAAAAGACAGCATGCCACAATGCAAAACACTATGTATTTTCATTTGTAGAACAACATTTATTTTCATCTTTTTAAATTCTGAGAATGGTGTGTGTGTGTTTGTATGGTTTGTGTGTGTCTGTTCGTGTGTGTGAGTGTGTGTGTAAATATGTGCATTTGAGTGCAGGTGCCTGTTGAGTTAGGAGGAAACCCTCAGATCTCCTGAAGCTGGAGTTATAGACAACTGTGGTCAATCTAACATTTGTGGCAAGAGCCAAACTCTTGTTTATGAAACAACATGTGTGCTCATAACATTTTAGAAAGGAGAACATCTAGAGGGGATAGCTACAGAGGATAGTCTATCTAGTGCTTATCTACATTTTCTTCTACCCTTTTTCTATTCCTTTTTTCTTTTTCCTTCCTTCCTTCTTTCCTCCCTCTCTTCCTCCCTTCTCCCCATTTCTCTTTGCCTTTTCTTTCCTCTTTTCTTGCTTCCTTCCCTTCTTCCCTCCATCTCTTTCTTCCTTAGTTCCTCTCTCCCTCTTACTTCCTTTTTTCTCTTCCGTCTCTCCCTCCTCTTTCTTTCTTCATTTCTTCCTCCTTCCTCCTATCTCTCACTTATTCACCTCTCTCTCTTATTCATTCTCATTGGTACCTTTTACTAATTTAATAAACCTATTCACTCACCCATCTAGCTGCAGGAAAATCAGCAAGGGGAAATCTTTTATCCACATGGCTATGGGAGATGTCATGCTCCCCTATGGAATGACTAAACCACTTTCAGTACTATATTTGAGGTGTTAAGTTTATAGTCTTTGAATACTAAAAGTAGCATTATAATTTCATTGAGATAATGAAAACTGGAATAGGAAAATACATTTTTTGAAAATAGCAACTTAACAGTCACTTGATTTTTTTTTAAAAAAAATTTAAAATGCAATTTTTAAGATTCTCTTCTTTTAAAGTAAAACAAATAATTCAGCATAAAATCTGTAACTGTGCATTGTTTCTATTTTTAATGGAGCAAAATTAGTACAAATATTTTATCCAGTCAGTATTTCTTTATAATTTATTACTATTTCTCTATGACAGCCTTGATGATATTTTTAAACGTGTCAAATTCTGCATCCCTGAGCCTGCTCTTATATGAAGTGACATTTGAGCTTTCTTGTTGCATCTAACTTGAAGGATGAGTACACTTTTGTACTGTTTTTTTAAAACAAAAAAACTTATTCATACTTATTTTTTAAACTATAGAGAATTCTTGACCTCTTGAAATATATGTACCTTGAGTTGATGGTACTGATTATTTTAGTAGAAGAAAAAGAGAACAATGCTTTTGAGTTAACATGCTACATCAAAGTTAAGTTCAGTCCAATGCCTTTGGGCATTTCCAACCTGAAAGAATGACTTCTGACTTTGATCTCCAACTTGGCTGATCTATGGATCAAACTGTAACCATCATCTGTCTTTTCTAGTACCAGTTCATTTTAATCTTTCTTTTCTATTTTCCCTTTTCTATTTTTCATATTAAATCCTAAGGGATATATATGACCTCTGCTTAGTGTTAATGTCAAGGCATTAGGTAGGTAAGATAAATCAGCATTTGACAATCTGTTAAAAACTTTTCTTTGATCATAATGAGGAATTATAGTATACAGGTATAAGCTTTTCTTCTGTGTGCTTTTCTAGCTATAGTCATCTCCGCAGCTGGGCAGTTTGCTTCCTAGTAAAATCCAGAACAAGAAGAAAACACAAGTCTGTCAGGCAAAAAAACAAATCACGTTAAAGCTATAAGCAAATAATGTAACTATTTCCTTCCATTATTCATTATGTAGTTTTCCCATATTAATTTTATGATTTTTTTTTCTGTGTGTGCTGTGCATATGGGAAAGATAGATGAGTAAGACTACAGAATGAAGTTTTGGCAGCCAGAACACCTCCTTCATCAAAACAAAAACAAAACCTCAAAAACAACTAACAAACAAAACAACCCAGACTGAATTGGTACCTCAAGGAACTTTGTGTCCTGGTTGTAAGTGGAGACATCTGTAACATTTAGTTGTCAACAATTCACTGGGTACTGTTTATTTTTATGTTATTGGGTCATAAAAGGCATCCTTAATCGTGGCAGAGATGAATTTGCCTTTTTCCTTATTATCTACTTGGGGAAGTTAAAATATTGAAAATTTAATTTTCAAAGTTGCTTATCAGATTTTTTATTATTATTATATTCTACATCAGCTGTCCTTCCTCATCCTGCTACTGTTGGGAAGAAAAGGTTCATGGTACTTTGTTAAAGTAAGCTTAAGGAAGATACCCACACTTTGATTTTTAGGAAGGAAATTTGTGTTTTAAGAGGAAAAAAGAAACCTGGAAGCTGGCCAACCAAACAGGATAATAACAACCTCTGTTTTTATTAGAACAAAGAAGTCAAATTTTATTCCCTGTGTTGTTTCAAAAAGTTAAACATTACTTTTTTGTTGTTTACTCCCTTGAAAGATACTTTTATTTTTAACTATTTTATCTTTCAAGATTAAATATATAACATACCAAAAATGTCAGCAAGTATCAAGAAAGATTTCATAGTTTTATGGTAGGCAGAGTGGAACAATTTCAATTAATTCCTTTATATGCATTCTTAAATATTTATAAAATGAGCACTGATTATGGTTTTTTTTTTAATTTTTTACAGTAAGTTCAGTTATTATGATGTTGACACATATTATGTAGCAAATCCCTACTACTGAAGATACCATATAGTTTAGATTCAGGACATAGAGATAGCAATATCAAACTAATCAGGAAATGTCTTCCCTGTTCCCTGAATTTCATAGCACTGAGTAGATTTCTAGGGGAAAAAAAAAACCCATCAACATTCTTACCCAGTTCTGAGCTCTATAGACCACAGCACAGGCCATCTGGATAAGAAGTCCCAGTTAGTGCCCCAGTGGCATGATGGATCCGGGTGACTCACCACATCCTGATTGAATCTGAAGCCTGTTCCAACAGAGGCATGTGGGGATTACATGACTAGCTTTATAACCCTGTGGAAAACCCATAGCTCAGGACACCATAAGCCTAGGCTAGAGCCTGATACTGAAATTTTGCTAAATTATTATGCTGTCAAAGTTTTTTTTTTTTTTTTTTTTAGTGGATCATCATCAGTGGATAAATGTATATACTGCAAAGTGCTGAGAATAAGAGAGTGGGTGCTCCCTTCTCGGAGGCAAGGGGGAGGAAGAAAGGAATGAGGAACTGGGGGGGATGTTGAGAGTGAGCACAATGGTTGGAACGTAAACAAAGTCAGTTTAAAAGAAGAGAGTGCGTGTTCAACACTAAATGAAACATGTATCACCTACCAAGGCCAGTGGCCATTGTAAAAGAGAAGGAAGAAAGAAAGTCAGAGGCAAAGGATTGGGAGGAATACTATGCTGTTAATGTTGTCCTCTGGATAGAGCATGGCTGTCATACTCATCAACTCACAGCAGCTCTGTCTTCCTACACAAGGTCAAGCCATCTGAACTCCTGACAAAAATGAGTGATGGTCTCTGATCCCCACAATTTGCTGAATCGCTATTGACAGTGGACAGTTTCTGCAGAAGGGAGAATTACCCTTTAGGTGGATGTGACCACTGGTTAGGTTTCCTGTGCTCCAGTGGATGGTTCCACACACATGTTCATATGGGCAGTGCTCACTAGACTTTGGTTATTCCAAAATAATACAAGAAACGGCTTTATATGTAGTAGACCTGGTGTAAATCTCTCTGTGATTGCTGTTTCATTTCCAGAATTTCTTGGTTTGAGTGCTCTTTATTAAATCTGTGTCCATTTTCATATCTTCAGTTCTTAAACAGTTTTTTTTCTACTTTATTGGATTTTTAATTAAAATTTCAGATGTTTTCCCCTTTCCCCACTTCCTCCTCACCCAGAAACTCCTATCACATCTCCCCTCCTCCTGCTTCTATGAGGATGTGCCCCCACCCACCCACTTACCCACTCCCACCTCTCCACCTTGAATTCCCCCACACTGGGGCATCCAGCCTTCACTGGGTCAAGGATCTCCTCTCCTACCTATGCCCAATAAGGCCATCCTCTCCTACATATACTGCTGGTTCCATGGTCCCTCCCTCTGTGCTCTCAGGCTGGTGGTTTAGACCCTGGGAGCTCTGGTTGGTTGGTATTATTGCTTTACCCATGGGGCTGCAAAACCTTTTAGCTCCTTCAGTGTTCTCTCTCACTCCTCCATTGGAACCCCATAATCAGTTCAATGGTTAGCTGTGAGCATCTGCCTTTGTATATGTCAGGCTCTGTCAGACCTCTATGGAGACAGCTGTATCAGATTCCTGTCAGCATGCACTTCCTGGCATCCACATCAGCGTCTGCCTTTGATGTCTGCACATGGGATGAATACCCAGGTGGAACAGTCTCTGGATGGCCCCTCCTTCAATTTCTGTCTTACACTTTGTCTCCATATTTGCTCTCATAAATATTTTGTTACTCCCTCTAAGGAGGACCGAAACACTCACTTTTTTTAAAAAAAAAAGAATTATTTATTGTATTTATATGAGTACACTGCCGCTATCTTCAGACACACCAGGAGAGAAAATCAGATGGCATTACAGATGGTTGTGAGCCACCATGTGGTTATCTGGAATTGAACTCAGGACCTCTGGAAGAGCAGTCGTCGGTGCTCTTAACCCCTGAGCCATCTCTCCAGTGAAACACCCACATTTTGATCTTCCTTCTTCATGAGCTTCATGTGGTCTGTGAGTTGTATTACTCAGCTATTAAAAACAATGAATTCATAAAATTTTTAGGCAAATGGATGGAACTAGAAAATATCCTGAGTGAGGTAACCCAATCACAAAAAAACAGGTTTTTCATTGTTGTTTTTCATTTCCTTGCACTGTTTGTGTTATTTTGTATTTCTTTAAGGCCCCCTATCATCTTCATATGAACTGTTTTTTTGTTTTTGTTGTTATTTTGTTTTGTTATGTGGCTTAAACTACGTTAGAATATTCAGTGCCTGCTCTGGTAGAGTTGCTAGGCTCTGGTCAAAACATATTATTCTGTCTGCTATTGATTTTGATTTTGTGGACTTCTATGCATATTGGATTGGGATGATTATATGTCTGCCAGATGATATCTGGCTTTCTTTTTATCTGTTGAGTGAGTGTTTAGAAGAATGTGGTGACTCTTTGATGCTTGGTGGGAAATTTTCTGTGGACCTGTTTCTCTGTCCTGTTCAGTTGGTGTGTTCCCATGGTGTTCATATTGATGTTGGAAGTTGGGATAAAGAGATTAGTTGGGCCTAAAAGAGGGGACTTCTGCCACTAGACCAAGCAGAGAAGGGCTACCCAGAACCCCTCTGACTGGCGATCTGAATTCTTGCTTAGGCTTCGAGGCTACACACTGCAAGGGAATATAAAAAAAAAGTTAAAAATATCTCTCTGAGTTCCCTGAGGGACAACCTGACTGCATAGGGGTTGATGTCAAAAGTATCCCCTCTCCAGGAAAAAGACATTGGGATGGGTATGGCTCTCATGCCTCACTGGATAATGACAGGAGGACCGGAGCCATTACAAGGTTCCCTTCAATTGTTGGAGGTCAGGCCTCTATCTCCACCTTCGTAAGATTAGAATCGCCACTGCCCTTCTATACTTAGAGAAGGAAGGAGATGTCAGTGGCAGCCCTGCTTATACAGCATAGGCCTGACATACATACATGCTAACACAAAGTCTTGGGCCTCTGTGGAAAAACACTGAAACAGATGGCTTTAAGCTATTGTAAACAGGCAGCTTCTGTGGAAATTTGGCAGCTTGAGTAGTCATAGATCTTGTAAATAGGCAGCTTCAGTGGGTAGTACCAACTTAGATAAGGACAAGTGAAGCACAGGCAGAGTCATAGTGACCTGTCCCCTGAACCTTCACCGAGCCGATACCCTGTTCTGAAAGGTATCTGTACTCCCTCTGAACATTTATGCTCCAGTGTTATCCCCTTCCCACGTCCTGTCTTTTTGTGTTTATAACTCCTGTGTTAATAAGTAAAAATTATGATTTGATTTAAATAATTAATTAAATGAATAGATAAAATCTAAAAAAAAAGAAAGAAAAGAAAATGACCACAAATCCAATCTAATAAAGATGATAGAAGCCTAGTGTCTGGTAGTATCTTGTCTGGCCTCAGTTGGAGAGGATACACCTAATCCTGTTGAAACTTTTCACCCCATTGAAGGGGAGGATGGAGGGGAACCACCCTTTCTGAGGCAAATGGAAAGGTGTTGAGAGCTTTTAGGAATTTGGCATTTGTCTCTGGGCTCAGACAAGGAAGTGGGCTTAGGTAAAAGTATCAGAAACAGTGGACATGGGACTTTATTTACTACTTTACTTAATTAATACCTTATATGACCTTTTTGCTTATCACTCTGCTAAATTACTTTCTTGTGTGATCTTGTTTACTACTTTGCTTGATTACTTTGTCTTTGATATAAGAACTGACCATGTGTTTTGAATGTACCTAGAATGATAAATGATATAAAAGCAGACTGGGAAAAAATAAAGATGTTTTACTCTCAAAAAAAAAAAAAAAAAAAGAGATGAGTTGGGTGGAAGGTTGGAATAGATGTTTGTGATCCAATGGTGGTGGGGTGAGAGAGAAAACAGAGACTACCATAGTGTGTTTTGTTTTCTGCTGTTGAGCTGGGTTTGAAAATGGCAGTCCAGGATAGGGTAGGGGGTGAGGGTGGGGTGGAAACAAGGGGTGTAGACCTGTTGTCAGTCTTCTTGTGGCCCAGGCAGATTTTGCTTTTGGATTAGCAGGAGGTGCCTGCTGGGGTCGGGGAAACAAGACAAAACAAGAAGTGGGGGAATGGAGATTAGCAGTGGAAGATCCCTATATGCCACAGGAGACCAGAAGTGTGTGATGTGGGGGTGGGTGTTATGCTGAAGAGCTGGGAATGAGAGTGGGGGACTGAACCCCCCACCCGAGAGACAGCAATAGAAGAAGAAATGAATATGATTCTTTTAAAGGGAATTATTGCCTGACCTGTTAGTGTTCATGTAGATCTAATATGATGAAATCCCTAGTTGGTCCAAAATAACCTGAAATATACAGAGGTTCAATGTAATACATTAAACATTACAATTAAGAGCTCAGTTATGACTTTTATGTCCACCTCTTATTGTGGAATGCAATGGAAAATGAAAGTTTAATATTAAATCAGCAAAATACAAATTCCTAATAACATGATGATACTTTATGAGGCTTTACGTGTTATGGTTTTCTTTTTAAGATAACTTTGATTTCGATTGAGTAAGAAGTAGAAGCAGGGAGTTTCTGTAGTGTAATGAGGTGTGATCCTCAGTCCTGTGATCCTGGCATTCTTGGGTCCTGATGAGAGTCCTTCTTTTTTTTTTTTTTTTTATTTTATATTTTTATTTTTTTGAGACAGGGTTTCTCTGTGTAGCCCTGGCTGTCTTGGAACTCACTCTGTAGACCAGGCTGGCCTCGAACTCAGAAATCCGCCTGCCTCTGCCTCCCAAGTGCTGGGATTAAAGGCGTGCGCCACCACCGCCCGGCGATGAGAGTCCTTCTTGACACCCAAGACACTGTGAAAGTGAATCAGAGGTACTGCTGGCTCATTATGTGTTTTTGTTTATACTTTATAAAAACATTTGCAAATAATTTCCCCACCTTTACAGTGTGATTCAACGTCATTATCTGTACTCTCCATAGTTCTAACATACTAGAAATGTTTCATGGGGAACATTTTGTTAAAATGCAAAAAGTTTGCAAGGCTTATGATATAAATGATAAAGCAAACCACATGGCATCTTATTATATTGTGCTTCTAGATACTGAGAAAATTCACAGAACTGTTTTCAACAGTAGGTTCAGTTATTTTCTTCATAGTAAAGCTTTCTAATGACTCTACAGTGTTTCTAAGATTATAAGAAAATTATGCTTTAGTTTACATTACAATGAGTTTTATTGTCAAACTTGATGGTGAAAATCTTACATTTTACTGTCATCAAGTAAAAACAGGTTGTGTTACATCATATTTTCTAGTAATATTTTATCTGACTAAATAGCTCTAATAAAAATAAAGCCAGCATCCTCTGTGAAAATTAGTTTCAAACTAGCATCTTTTTTCTCTTTCATGTGGTTTCCTTTAGGGCTGAGTGCAAAAATATGGGAAGTAAAATATGTAAACAATTCTTATTTTATCTACCAAAATTAAAAAAGACCTAAGTATAATGATAAAAATGTAGACTACAATGTGTGTATTTTATTTCCAATAAAATTGTACACTCATAATTTATTATAAACTAACAGAAGATGGTTTGCAAAGACTAAAATTTCAGCTTTTTTCTATTATTTTCACCATCAAAACACACATTTTTGACACTTTGACTAAACAAGTGTAACCAGAAATATGCTTTCGACAATTCACTCCAGTAGTCCCAATTTATTTTATATTTTAATCATACTTATGATTTAAAATCACTTCAAAATATTTTAGATTAACTAAGCATGTTTTCAGATTCTTATCATGTCATCATATTTTAATGTGATTTTAATTTTCAAATAACCTACAATGTACAAAATAATGCGTATCACTTATAGAGTTACTTCATTTATTTGTAAGAATTTTGAAGATAAGCCAAGAATTCTCAAATAAATATTTATGCTTTGCTTCTTTCATTCATACATTTAAAAAATTCATTCATCAAACCTATATCAAATATTTATTAAATAAACTGTGGCTAAGTTATGTTTTCAAAAGCACCTTGATTAGAGCTTGCTCTGTTTTCTTTAACATGTATTGTTTCTTTAGTCTTTCAATCCCCAGCGTTCGTTCGGCTATGTAAACTCTCAAGCCAGCTTTTACAAATGATGAATCATGGAGGGGTGTGGGAAGTGACTGTCACATTTCTATTTAGGGATATGATTTTACTTTTTTCTTTTAAATAGCTCCTACTATTTGGGGAGCTTTGAAAATTGAGAATAGTTCTAACCCAGACTTCAAACGCTTAGTTTGTGATCTCACTTCTATATATGTTGAATTAAATTCTGTAGTTTTATTGTCAAGTTTTGTTTATGGATCTGAATGTATGCTAATAAAAATACCTTAGAATGTTGTTCAAAGATTCAATTCCTTATTTAAACAGTAGGCTTATTGTCATTGACTTATTTCTTTATTCACTTTTGGTTTGATTTGATTTGATTTGCAAACTAAATTTCACTATGTAGGTTATGCTTGTATTCCCAAAATTTCTCCCCTAGTCATCTGGATGCTGAGCTGGAAGGCATACTCCTTGTTCTAAGGTTTTGTTTAAATCTTTTGTGCATCAGTACAGCAACAGAACATAAGTAAGACTCTGTACTGAGACATGGTGTTTATTGTCAACATGCCAATGAACATTTTAGTATAGTGAAAGGTCCACCAATTCAAGAAATCACTTATATTTTCTCTTACAGGATTTCCAAGGATGATTTTTAAGTCAGATGTCCCGTCACTTGAGCAAGCAGGATGGATGTGGTAATTCTTAGGAAATAGTGTGCAGGGTGAAGAGTGAGTCCGGGACACTGAACTCAAGTCAAGGACATCATTTCACTTCCTCCCTATCCTTCCCTCTGATCTCCGTCCAAGAAGAAGACAGAAATGATTGAACTGCAGAGATGCGCGACAGGTCAGATGTGCGGAATGAACTTGGTGGCATGCATGAACTCAGAATACTTCCTCTTTGTTTCTAGGTTGTTTGCTTTTTTTCTCTTAGGTACTCATTCTAGGAAGGAAAAATCCATTTTCTTAAAGAGTAGCAAATTACGGTCCTTTACTCAGTTAGATCTTTGCTATTTTCTAATCATATTATAGATATATGTACGTTACGACCATCCATTCTAGAATTAAATACCTTTTTTTTATTCACCTGTTTTAATCACAAAACTATTCTAGAATTCCATTTCCTTAATTACCTTCTTTGTATTCTGTATGTAATACTCTCAATCAATACTATCTAAAAATCCCAATACAATACATAGAGTCTCTTTATTTCTTTTGCCAGACCTTTCAAGAGTACCTACAACCTAAATACCTTTTTCTTCTGTTTTTCTCTCACAGTAATGAAATATCCTTTCTTAAGTAATACCCATCTTGCTGGAAACAGACCCAACACCAATCTAACCGAATAATACATTGAAGATTGTGGCCTTTGTTGGAGTGAGTGATCACTGAAACGGTTTGGTTTGATAATTTCCTTGCTCAAGTGCCCATGAAGATATGCTCCTCCAGGATAACAGAAAGACAGTCTCCCTGCAAGAATGGATCAGGAGTAAACTCTGACCCTCCAGCACCAAGTTGCTTGAATGTGGCCTGTTAGCTAGCATGATAACAATGGACTAAACTTTGAAATGTCTATGCCAAGGCTGCAATCATATTAAGTCATTAGTAAAGTCTTGGTCATAGAGGTCTTCTCCTCTAGAGTAATCAATGTAGAATTGAGTAAGCACAATATGCTTGAATGTGCAGTAAATAATAATCATTTAAAATATACTTGACCTGCGGAAATGGTAAGTCATAGCAGTACTTAATAAAATTGTTTATGTGATTAGGTTACAGTGTTTAAGAGAGCAATAAAAATCATAATGATATTTATGATCTCTCATCAATCAACTCACAAATGACTTAGAATCCACTCAGAATATAATAATTTGTTTGTTTTCAGGAATAGTCTAAATAATTTTTCTCTGTCTAATGGAACATTTAAATGATCTTTCAACATTATGCAGTTTGAAGCTTCCTTGCTATAATGACCAGAGGAAGGTGGACAAATACTTATCTCATTCCATGTCTATTAGCATTTAGGTTGTCTTATTTTGGTTGTCTTTGTTCATTTGTCTTTGCCTTGCCTGATTCACTTTCTATATTCTTTTTTATAAGGGTTGTGCCTCTTTCTTGTAATATGTTTTCATTGTTTTTGTGCTTATTTCATTTTATTTTTGTATATTTTCTATAGTTTTCATTTTTGTATACTTAACATTCTAAGGACTATGGCTTAGAAGTGGGGGTCACTGACTGGGCACTAATGATGTAATGTTCCCTCTCAGAGGATGCTGAGATCTGGATATGTTTTCTTCCTCAGCGATTAGTTGGCAGGAGGCACGGTTCCTTATGTAGTGAGGGTGGGGGACTATAGAACTTTTAAGAGGTAAAACTTAGTAAAATATAGTTAGAAAGGTTGACACTAGGTTTTGGACACACTTAGTCCTCAGGTATGACTTACATTAACCTCTGGATTATTCTTACCTCCCACCTCACCATCTCCCTTGCAGGTGTTCCTGCCTCTGTATGCCACCATTCAAGGTATCTGGTGCCATCAGCTCTCAGTCTTGCGGCCTTCAAACGTTCTGAGATACATGCAATTGTTTTCTTCATAAAGTCCTTAGCTCAGTATTTTGTTATAGAGGACAGAAACTAAAAAACAATATCTATATGTACAACCATATATACTCTGATAGTTTATTTTAATGATGTTTCAGCACATAATTTATAATAGTGTCTTCAAGATACATGTCTTGATAAATTTATTTCAAATATATTAGAAGACTGCTTCTTAAATACTGATGTGCATATGTTATAATGTCCATTCTAACTCAGAGCTGAGACTGTGAATTCTGACAAGTTTTCAGGTGATCTTCACCCTCCTAAAGTTATGCCAAGAGATGGTAGCCAGAGGCTTGTTCCCATGGCAGAATGAAAGCCCAATATAATTAAAGGATTTGTACTGCAATCTGTCAGTTACACTTACAGCAAAGGCACATTCTATCACTAATAATCATTTTAAACAAAAATGCGCAAGGGAATCTGTGTCTTGATGATGGCAACAGTCAGCAATTACAAATAATGTTGAAATCTAAGGCTTTTAAATGTATTTAACAGCAACACAGTAATAAAGGTCATTTCAAAGAAGTCAATGGCATTCAGAAAAGAGGGACTAGTTTCTTTTCTGCCACTATTTCCAAGAGACTGCACTGCATTTTGTGATGTTTACATAACCTGCTGGATACCCACACATGAATTCCTCAGTCCCAGGGATAGATTCTTTTTTAATACTCTCACTCTTTAGATATTTGGTTAATTGGGAATTATTTCACACAAACTTTGTCCAGACACATTTATATGATTACAAACTCTTAAAGATAAATTGTGTACTCCTAGAATTTATCATTTAATGAAGGATCAACCATTTAGTTCTTGAGTTCACTATTTCCCGTCTAGACAACTACAGCATGATATTGTTTGGATAACTTTGCCTTTTTTCCAAACTCTCCAAAATGATGCAATTGCTTTCTACCTCAATAAACTTTGTCTGCTAAATCTTCTCTCAAGTAATTACATATATTCTTATAGGGATTGCTTTCTTCCTTGGGATATGTTTCTATCTAGATCAGATACTTTACACAAACTTTACTATCTTTGGCACTATTTACATCAGAGAAAAGAATAACACATGAGCTTTGAATGTAAAACTGTATTAAGTATTCTCTGTAATTTAGAATATACTCTATTCTTTCACTATACTAATACATTTTTTCTAAACTATGATTTTTCACTTTTTTTTAGAAAAACAAATCAAGAGTATTGATATACAGATGTAGTTATAACTCATTTAGTTTGTAACAATCTAAATAAAATACTGCAACATAAATTCAGGAAGAGACTTGCGACATTAATAAAATCCATGGGTGAAAATCTTGTAGAGAAATTTGCTGGAGTTAGAGAATTTCAGGGCATAAGCAGACAGAAGTTGGTTATTTCCTCATCAAATGGCTGTTCATAATTGTACAAATTAAAATGTTTTAGGAAAGCTATTCCTGCTTGATTGTGTCTGTGATTTAGAATTTATTAATACATTTTTTTTTGCAGTGTATCTGCTATGGTCTTGTGAGAGAGATTTAACTTTGCTCTGTTCAGATCCTCCTTAACTACTTGCCAGTAAAGGAAGTTTGTTTGTGTATGATATAGGTTTGATAATAAGCATTGTTTCATAGTGAAATTTCATTATAATTTTTTAAATTAGGAAGTTTTCTTAATATTAGACTTGCTACTTGTATACCAATCCTGTCTAAAAGTTACATTATGAAAGAATATTAGAAAAAAATATGGATCTAATAAAATGCTATATGAAATATTGATCACTCTAATGTAATGTTACTCTTGAGAAAGGTATACTACGACCGCATTTTAGCATTTCAGCAAGACTGACAATGAGAGAGTATACACTGAAAGAAGTTTTAACATTTTTTTTAAAAGTAATACTTCTACGAGCTAATGTCTCTACAGTTTGAGTCTGTAATGGTTGTTGCGTTACCTTTTGGTTGGTATTAATCATGTTATCTATGGAATTCTGATTAGGTTTTAAAGAGGAATCTAATTCAATATCTTCATTCATAGCACTATCACTTTGTGTTACAAAACTTGGTCTTTTCAAGATCTTTGCTTCACATATTTTCCAATAATTAGACAACTTTTAAATTCAAATAAAATAGAAATGCATATGATTTCATTTTCTAAAACATTTTTGTGGTTGCTATTAAATGTGATACAAGTAAATATGTACATTTATACCTTTAAGTGAAAAGCTTGACTTTTTAGAATATAGAAAATATTTGAAAGTTATAACCTTAGATTTCTATGAGACAACTTCAAACATTGGCAATTTTATCAATATAGAGTTTTAAAATAAACAATTTTTATCTCTTTCAAAGTTGTACTAATGTTTTACATTTAATAAAATTGTATAATTTAGTATCTGTTGTTAATTTCTATTAGACATGGTTATTAAAATCTATTCAATATTCAAAATGACCTAAAATCTCATCAATAAAAATTAAAAATAAAAAGCCTAGTCATTATAAGCTTCTAGAATGCATGAGTTATCAGGTCTATTAGTACAGTCTTTGAAATAGAAAGCAAGGATACGTGATAATGATAAAATAATTATTTAATTGGATATTTTATTTACATTTCAGATGTTACCCCCTTATCCCGTTCACTGCCCCCCACCCAGGAACCCCCTATCCCATCCCCCCTCTCCTGCTTCTCTGCGGATGTGCTCGTACATACCCCCTTCCACCTCTCCACCTTCAAATTCCCCCACACACGACATGAAATAATTTTTAAACTAATTCCTATTTATCTTCATACCTATAAACCAACTGCATGTATTTACCAATCCCTCTCAACCTTCCTTTTGGAAGGGTGACACACTTACTAGAATTGTCTCAGACTTTAATATGTAGCTTGAGATACTTGTAATATTGCAATGATTTTGAAAATCAGTACATATACATTTAAATCTCAGAATACTTTCATTTTTCTTAATAACATATTATTGATGAACTCCAGATAAATTTTGATTTTGTATATTGAATTCTGAAACATATTTGAATTTATATTGGTATTTTAAATAATGCATATTTTACCCACAATGGAAAAGGCTGCCAGTAGAAAAAAAATGTTTACAAAGGTGTTACGATGAGTAGGGAACGGGATTTTGTAAAGTATAGATAATATTAAAGCTAGTACTTTGGAAATGTAAATGTTGGTTTTATTTCCTCAGATGAAGTAATGAGATTAAAACCATACCTGAGCTGTAAAATACATGGGCTAAGCCCAGAGCATTTTTAACTATCCCTAAGCCTAGACCTGGAAGCTTCTAGCTTCCAACCTAATCTTCTGCAAGCCTGGACCTTGAAGGCTTCTGCTTCCTGCCTCCATCTGCTTACGTGAATGTTTCAACCTCTGACACTTACTGCTGCATAAGCTCACTCTTTCTAGCTCTTTCTGAATTCTGGCTTGCTGCTTCAGCTGTTCTGGCTCAAACTCAGTAAGCTGATTGATTCAGATTGTCTTCTCTCTGCTTCTGACTGAATCGATCTGCTTGAAAAGACTGCCTCTGAATTCCATGAACTGAATTGCTCTGAACTCAACTGCTCTGCTCCAAACTGAACCGAGCATGACTGCACTCGGTTCTGAACTGTTCTGAACTGAACTAAGCACAGCAGAGCTGAATTGAAATGAATGTTCTTCCTTACTGATCTTTAAGTAGCCATTCTTTCCTATTCTCCTGAGAGTTGTGCATATCCTATCTCTGACTCATTTTGTCAACTCTTGCTCTTATTTGTCACCTTGTGTGCATCTTAACTAGATTTCATTTTCTGAGATTTAAGGTGTGTACTATATATTCAATCAGAGAGATTAAAGATGTGTATTCCAACATATTAGGGATTAATTGTGTGTGTCTGCATTCCAGCCAGATATGTGATCCCTTGATAGAGCAGTCATGTTGCTGGATTAAAACTCCTCTACATATTTAATCCAATAGGCTTCATATTCATCTGATATGGCACATAGCTGAACCTTCAGAACAATTTTAAAATATTATTCTGAATTCTATGAAATTGCCATCATTGTCAACTTTATGTTACTCATGGGCAAAATAAGGAATATATAGGGTAAATGATTTAAAGAAATTGAAAGGAACAAAGAGGTAGCCAATAATTTGCAAAATTCTGAGAAGCCAAATACAATCTGTAAAATAATTAGCATTTGAAGTCTAAGTCACAGAATACTAAACTAGATTTAAAAAAAATCAAAAAATATGGCTCCATCTCTTTTTGCAATTAGTAGAAGAAGGAATGAGATCCAGAATCATGGGGAGAATGGAAAAAGAGAAAAAGTAGAAATTTTATTCACTTTCCAGTCACCAATAAGCGTATTTCCAGGTGGAAAGAAGCTTTTCTTACAGGAGAGATAAGTTTCACATTTATTTTAATTTTTTAGCTTATGGATAGGTATATGAGTTTGTGCACATGAGTGCAGGTGCCTTTGTAGGCATATACATACTCATAAGTCACCTGCACAGACTTACCTATCCCTTGGAGCTAAGTTATAGGTGTCTGTGAGCTGCCAGATATGGATCCTGGGAAATGAACTTTTGGCCACAGAAGAGCAGTACATACTCTGAATTGCTGAGTTAGCAATCTCTATAGTTCTGAGAGTTATAAATATTGAGTTAAGTGAGCTGCTTAGGTTTTGGTACAAGCCTGCAATCGAAGCACTAGGAAAATTGACGTATGATTGTGTTTGATAGAAGCTTGAACTGCCCAGTGAGTTCAAAGACAACCTGATCTACATAATAGTAAGACCTAGTCTCAAGAATTAAGAATTAGGAATATATCTCTATAGTAGAGTGCTGCCTAGCATATACATGCTAAAATTGGTATTCTTGAATTCTTCTATGGAGTTTGAGCTCTGCTTCTTCCAGGCAGTTGGACTTGTCTGACAGTTCTCTTTGCATTTTGGCTTAGATGTTTAGACACATGGATATCTGGTAATAGCTCTCAGCAGTCTTTACTCTTTATATACTTTGGGAGGGAG
Source organism: Mastomys natalensis (assembly GCA_021653895.1). Taxonomy (NCBI): domain Eukaryota; kingdom Metazoa; phylum Chordata; class Mammalia; order Rodentia; family Muridae; genus Mastomys; species Mastomys natalensis. The sequence goes on along the minus strand of JAJTUV010002068.1, from coordinate 401,351 downwards.
TAGCCCACCAATCTGGTCAATTTCATGGACTTTTCCAAACTATTTTTAGTTGTCTCCTTCCTGTATAAATGAGCTTTCCTTTAGCTTTCATACACCGTAGAACATCATGTTATTTCATCTTCCTGTAAACCTCCTGTCTTAAGAAGTAGGGTGGAGGATAGGAGTATAGACCTTTAACACAAGCACTCAGGAGGCAAAGCCAGGTAGATCAGAGTTTTCTCTGAGTTTGAGGCTAGTCTTGTTGACACAGAAAGTTGTAGGACAACCAAGGCTATGCAAGAAATATGAAGCAGCAGCAGCAGCAGCAGCAGAGAAGAGAAGCAGAAGCAGAAGCAGAAGCAGAAGCAGAAGCAGAAGCAGAAGCAGAAGCAGAAGCAGAAGAACAACAACAACCACAACAACAACAACATTAAAAACAACAGCAACAGCAACAGCAAGTTTTCCTTCTAGATGGAAGGTTGTGGGATTTTGTTGTCTGCTTTTTGTTTTTCTTCATAGAAATACGATATAACGACAATACACACATATTATGCAAAGGGCCAGAGAAATTATTTCAGTGCCTGCTATAGAACTGTGTGATATAAACTTTTCATTTCTTTTAAAGAAAATGATATTCCAATTCTTTGGTAATTATCTACAACCTTTCCTCCTTTTATCTCATATAAAAGAGAAAAATGCTAAATGATATTAAAATATTTTATTAATTTTGTGGGAATTTCAAACAATGTATTTTTATAATATTCATGCAAATTCCTCCTGTTAACTCCTCAGAGATAGACTCCAAACTCCCACTTCTAATTTCAAGTTCCCTTTTTTTGTACTTAATAATGTATTGACTCTAATTTATACTGTCTATATACTTTGCTATGTGGGGACATCCAGTGGAATGTGATTCCCTTACTAGGAGGCACACTCTTAAAGAAATCTCTCTCTCCCATAGAAGTTAAAACTCTCCACAGCTCCACGTTAGGGGTCAATGTTCAAGACCATTTCACCATTCATGCTATAATGTTGAATGCCTTGATCTTATGTTTGTCTTGTGCTGGTGATCTCAGATGCTACACGTTAATGAGTGGAACAGTCACGCATTATGTCATTAATATTTTTATAAGTAAGCCAAGAAAACTTTAGTATTGTTCACTACAATATATGTAGGACCTACTACATTGGGACTTTATTATGGGGCAGGGGCATCAGGCTGAATGCCTGATATAATGGGAGCAGATGGGAATGTACAGTTCAGGAACAGAGTGCAGGTCAGTGGATGCAGAATGGAAATCAATGTATACAGAATGAAACTCAGTGAATGATGAATGAACATCAGTGGATGCAAAGTGAAGGTCAATGAATACAGGGTTCAAGTTAGTAGATGAAGAGTAGAAGTCAGTGAATGCAGGGTAGAAACTAGTGGATACAGACTGGAATGCAGTGGATGATTAGTGGACATCACTGGATACAGAAAGGAGGTCGATGAATGTAGAGTGGGCATCAGTGCATACAGACTGAAATTCAGTGGAAGAATAGTGGACATCACTAGATACAGAGTGGAGGTCAGTGGATACAAATTTAAGAGCAATAACAGGGGCTGGGGAAAGTTTTGGGTAAAGCAGTCTAACAGAACTTTGAAGATCGGCCAGTATGACCAGATACCTCTGGAGGATGGTAGGTGGGGGCTCCCCGTCACATATCCAGGATAATCAGATATTGAGACTGGGTGGTTCATAGTAAGGTGACTAAAATATCTGATTTTACCAGTCAACCGACAAATGATTATTGTAGGTTTAGGAACCTGAATAAAGTTTGGTCATGAAAAGAATCCTTGTCACACCCCTCATCATAAAATGTGGTATTCAAGTCTTTCCATGAATCATTAAAGCTTTACTTCCTTCCCAGCCAGATAGCTGTGCCTAAGCTTGTTTCATAGAGAGCTTCTGGAGCCAGTATGTAAATATTATAAAGCTTCCAACTGTATATGTGTATGTAGAGTACACTAATACAACCTCCATTTCACAATGTTTCTACATTTTAGGAAGAGTGTCTCATGGCTTCCTGTTTTAACCCAAATAAAATACAGTAAAAACAACTTGATGAATGTGGGGGCAAAGGTTTAAATGAATAACAGTTTGTGATGTTTACTAAGAGACTAAAGCAGCAGATGCTGTAGCCCGCCTCCTTCCACAAAGGAGGCACATTCCCAGTGGCTTCCGACTGTGCACATGAATAAACAGCAGTGCCTGATTTTGTCTAACACATGTAACATGGATCTTAATCCTTCCCCAGGGATTCATTTGATTCACTTTATGCAAGTTTTAGAAACCCTAAAGATTTACCTTGTGTGGATACCTATGTGTCTACATTAACCAGTAGCCCAGAAGACCTGTGTTTTTAGTATTACCTAATACAATTTTGCAGACTTCCCTGGTAGGACCTGGAAATACTCAAATGTGGTTGTTGCTAATGGCTCTACAATGCTGATTCCTCCCTGTCTTCAAAGTTAAACTGAGCCATGTCAGGACTCAGTAGCATCTCTAACTGGGATGGAGTTACTCTTGTTTTCTGGGTAAGATACGTGACAAAGGAAGGATCATTCATTTGTTGCTATATGTAAGAAAATGAAATTTAGGAATATGAAAATCTGTACAGCATGTTTATGAGTTCTTCAGGAAAAACACTGTACCTTTACATCATAATCCCATATAAAAATGTAGATATTTCTATGAAGTATGAATTTCTTATTGCTTAATATTTTTAAAATATGTGTAAAGTTTTTTTTTTTAATTTTCAGCAAATCAAAAAAATTTAAAAAGCATTCAAACAGAATAAAATGAAAAGAAACAAACAAGCAAAATACCAAGTGTCAGATATACTTATACAAGAATTCTATAGAGCCTTCAAACAAGCAATACTTTTTGAGCTATGTTTAAAAAAATTCAGAACCACAATAAGCTCCTTCACAAAGCAAATAATATTGAAATAGTGAAATCAAGTATAAACCCAACAAAAATATATAAGTTATAGTCTAGTATCCCTCATGAATATACATACAAAAATTCTCAATGAAGTAGTTGCAAACTGAATACAAGAGATATAAAAAATAATATTCCATGAACAACTGAACAACTGTTTTTTTTTTTAGAAGATCATACTCCATATACAGGCTGCATGTTTTGGGATAGCCCCCACTCCAGATGTTTGAGACCTACATGAAAACCAAGCTGCACATTTACAACATATGTGCAGGGAGGCCTAGGTTCAGCCCATGGAGCTAGATCTGTGTAGACTAGATATGCTCCACGGTTGGTGATTCAGTCTCTGAGAGCTCCAAGGGTCCAGGTTGGTTTACTCTGTTGATCTTCCTGTGCAGTTCCTATCTCCTTAGGGCCCACAATCCTTTCACCTATTCTTCTTTAAGAGTCCTCAAGCTCCATCCACTGTTTGGCTCTGGATGTCTGTATCTGTCTGAGTCAGCTGCTGGTTAGAGCCTCTCAGAGGACAGCTTGCCCCTGTCTGTTCTCAGGCTGGAGGTTTAGATCCTGGGAGCTCTGGTTGAATCTTTTGATACTCGTTCTAAAAAGGACAAAAGCACCCTCACTTTGGTCTTCCTCCTTCTTCTTGAGTTTCATGAGGTTATGTGTTGCATCTTAGGTATTGTGTGTTTTGGGGCTAATATCCGCTTATCAGTGAGTGCATACCATGTGTGTTCCTTTGTGATTGGGTCATCTCACTCAGGATGATATTTTCTAGCTCATGTGTAAAGTTTTAAAAGGTTAATGCCAGTTAGGTAATTATGTAATAAGAAAAAAAGTTTAGTTTTAAAAACTGTGATTACACCAGTTTTGAAGATAACAATGTGGGTAGCCAAGAGCTGCTATGTAAGCCATGCTAGGAAAAGAAACACATTTGCTTTGGAAGACTAACTGGTGTATGAATTTTTTAAAAAATAAAATATGGATTTTTAACAGCTTTTAATAAAAATATTGGAAATTAAAAAAATAAATAAATAAATATTTTGCATATAATGATTCAAATCAGAAAGTAAAACTCTCAATGACATTTTCTCACATGATAAAATCACCTGTTTAGAAAATACAAGTCTATGCTAGTTACACTTACATTGACAGTTGGCAGGAGGACCATTTGCATATTACAAGTTATAGAAGAAAATGATTAGATAAATATATAAAGTCCAATAGTTTCATGAGTTTACTACCCAGCATCCCCCACACACTTAGTCTGTAGTGGAAAGTTCTAGTTTATTATAAGCATATTAACAGTCTATTTTCACTAACTACTCTATGGTCAGTATAATATTTTCTAAAAAGAAATAGGAATAATGTGAAATACTAACTTTATTTTCTGAAAGACTAAAATCAAGTAGTATTTTACTGATCTTGTGATGCCAACAGTGATCAAACGGATTTGAAAAGAGTCCTGTCCTATCATACTACTTATGATTGTATATTTTAAAAAAAAAGGCAAATAGATGCCTATTTTTCCTACTTTTAAAATTTTTTAGTTTTTTAAATGTAAATTCTACTTTAAGTGTGGACAAAATTCATGAATCAGAATTCTATGACAATTGATTTCACTTATAATTCTGAAGCCCTTCCAGTAGAACTTACAATAAATACTCAAAATACAAAGTTTCTCCTTGGGAATACATGTACATATCAGCATTTTCCATTATTTGTGGAACTTATCTGCAGAGGCACCACACTCTATTAGTTGTAAATACCAACTTTACAATATTAAAAAGAAAAGTTTCTGACATTATGGCTATATTCTCAAATTTCACTAAATACATGTTTGAATTAGAAGTGGTCATTAGGATGATATTTTCTAGTTCCATTCATTTACCTAAGAATTTCTCGAATTCATTGTTCTCGAATTCATAGCTGAGTAATACTCCATAGTGTAAATGTACCACATTTTCTTAATCCATTTCTTTATTGAGGGACAACTGTGTTCTTTCTTGCTTCTAGCTATTATAAACAATAAGGCTGCTATGAACATAGTGGAACATGTGTTCTTGTTATATGTTGGATCATCTTCTGGGTATATGCCCAGGAGTGGTATAGCTGGCTCTTCAGGTAATGCTATGTCCAATTTTCTGAGGAACCACCAGACTGATTTCCAGAGTGGTTGCACCAACTTGCAATCCCACTGACAATGGTTCCTCTTTCTCCACATCCTTGCCAGCATCTGCTCTCACCTGAGATTTTGATCTTAGCTATTCTGACTGGTGTGAGATGGAATCTCAGGGTTGTTTTGATTTGAATTTCCCTGATGACTAAGGATAATGAACATTTTCTAGGTGTTTCTCAGTCATTCAAGTTTCCTCTGTTGAGAATTCTTTGTTTAGTTCTATACTCCATTTTTAATAGGGCTATATGGTGGTCTGGAGTCTAATTTCTTGAGTTCTTTGTACATATTGGATATTAGGCCTCTATCAGATGTGAGATTGGTAAAGTTCTTTTCCCAATTTGTTGGTTGTCATATTGTCCTATTGACAGTGTCCTTTGTCTTACAGAAACTTTGCAATTTTATGAAGCCCCATTTGTCAATTCTTGATCTTAGAGCATAAGCCATTGGTGTTCTGTTCATGAACTTTTCTCCTGTGCCCAAGTATTCAAGGTTCTTCCCCACCTTCTCTTTTATTAGTTTCAGTGTATCTGGTTTTATGTGAAGGTCCTATATCCACTTGGACTTCAACTTAGTACAAGGAGATAAGAATGGATCGATTTGCATTCTTCTACATGATGTCCTCCAGTTGCATCAGCACCATTTGTTCAAAATGCGGTCCTTTATCCACTGGACAGTTTTAGCTCCTTTGTCAAAGATCAAGTGACCATAGGTGTGCGGGTTCATTTCTGGGTCTTCAATTCTATTCCATTGATCTTCCTGCCTGTCTCTGTACCAATACCATGCAGTTTTTATCACTATTGCTCTGTAGTACAGTTTGAGGTCAGGGATATTAATTCCCCCAGAAATTCTTTTATTGTTGAGAATAGTTTTAGTTATCCTTGTTTTTTTGTTATTCCAAATGATTTTGAGAATTTCTCTTTCTAACTCTGTGAAGAATTGACTTGGGACTTTAATGGGAATTGCAATGAATCTGTAGATTGCTTTTGGCAAGATGGCCATTTTTTTCTATATTAATTCTGCCAATCCATGAGCATGGGAGATCTTTCCATCTTCTGGGATCTTCTTCAATTTCTTTCTTCAGAGACTTAAAATTCTTGTCATACAGATCTTTCGTTTGCTTGGTTAGAATCAAACCAAGGTATTTATATTATTTGTGACTATTGTGAAGTGTGTCACTTCCCTAATTTCTTTCTCAGCCTGTTTATCTTTCTAGTAGAGGGAAACTACTGATTTGTTAGTTGATTTTATAACCAGCCACTTTGCTGAAATTGTTTATCAGGTTTAGGAGTTCTCTGGTGCAAGTTTTGGGGTCAGTTAAGTATACTAACATATTATCTGCAAATAGTGATATTTTGACTTCTTCCTTTCCTATTTGTAACCCTTTGACTTCTTTTTGTTGTCTAATTGCTCTGGCTAGGACTTTCAGTACTATATTGAATAGATAGGGAGAAGAGTGGGCAGCCTTGTCTAACCCAGTCACAGAAGAACACACATGGTATTCACTCACTGAAAATTGGTTATTAGCCCAGAAGCTTGTGAAACCCAATATGCAACTAACAGACCACATGAAGCTAATGAAGAAGGAAGACCAAAGTGTGGGTGCTTCGGTCCTTCTTAGAAGGAGTAATCAAATTCTCAAGGTAGCAAATACGTTGACAAAATGTGGGACAGAAACTCAAGGAGGGGTTGTTGGGAGACTGGGTATCTACCCCATGTGCAGTCACCTATGGTAGACTCTGATGTGGATGTCAGGAAGTGCATGCTGACAGGAGCCTGATATAGCTATATCCTTAGAGGTCTGCCAGAGTCTGACATATTCAGAGGTGGATGCTCATAGCTAACCATTGAATTAATCATGGGGCTCCCATTGGAGGAGTTAGAGAGAAGACTTAAGGAGCTGAAAGGATTTGTGGCCCCATGGGGAGAGCAACAACAGAGTTTCCAGGATTTAAACCACCAGCCTGGGAGCACATAGGGAGGGACCCATGGCTCCAGCTGTATATGTAGGTGAAGATGGCCTTGTTGGACATAGGTGGGAGAGGAGGTCCTTGTTCCCATGAAGGCTTGGGCATAGGTGGGAGAGGAGATCCTTGGTCCCATGAAGGCTGGACACCAAATGTGGGGGAATTAGAGGGTGGGGAGGTGGGAGTTGGGGTGGGTTTGTGGGGGCACATCCTCATGGAAGCAGGAGGAGGGGGAATGGCATAGGGGGTTCCTGGGCTGGAGGGGGGAAATAGGGTAAGGGGATAACATCTGAAATGTAAATAAAATATCCAATAAAAAAATGAAAAAACAAAAAACAAAAACAAAACAAACAAAAAAAGAAGTGGTCATTATTTCCATACATATTATGCTATATATTTATAAATGACTTAATTTTTTACATACTAAGAAAGCTATTTCATATAGCAGTAACATTTATAGTTACTTTTTTCAATGATATAAATGACAATTGTGTATTATAGGTAACTCTCCATTTTTCTTGAAGTTGGGCTTCTTAACTTATTCAAATTATGATGAAACAACATTCAATTCAATTATACATATATATATTAAACATTTTATATCATCTATTTATGTATTTAGTTATCTTTTATAGCTTGCTATTAATATAAATAAAACTATACCTAGATATTATAGCTGATGTAATGTTATGGTCCATTTAGAAACAACTTTTAAAATATCCCACATTAGAAATGTCTACATAGAACAACAAAATTTGTATTCCATTTTATTGAAAATATCTAAGAAATTAAAAAAAAATGTCTTACTGACACAAACTGAGCCTTGGTACTGGATGATTCAAATTCAAGACATTTATACCCTAAGTTCTAAACCACTTTAGGTCCATACACTTTCATAAAATCTCTATTTCTCTACTGTTTCATATTTTATAACCCTCATTAATTTCCTCATTTATTCATTTTGTTAAATTTTATTTCTAAAAGAATGTTAAGGTTGTTTTTACAATTTATTAACTCCTCTTATATTCATGAGTATTAATATTCAAAAATGTATCCATGTCATTCAAAGTAACTATTTTTTTTAAATTACTGAGGGTACTATATCTAATTTGAGTTGCTTTAAAAAACTTAAAATAACATACAAATCTGAATCTTCAAATCATTCTTAATTCATTATCAGTAGAATTTAGTATAATTTTTTAAATTAAAGACACCATTTAAAAATATACGTGACATTTGTAATTGGTGAGGAGTCTAAAAGTATTTGTGAGCTTGTCTTACACCTGCTGTAATAGAAAGAATATTATTAACTTTTAAAAACTAGTTACTCACATATAAACTTTTATATAAACATATCTATAACATTGTCACTCTATATTATGAATACCTGATACAGTTATAGCATATGTTTTGTGAGGTAAATTTATGCTACCCCAGGAGTTGTTTAAAATGTTTACTTTTACATGTGAAAAGGCAGCAATCAAAGACCCTAAGTTATTTATTCATAAATTTAGTTTGTGTGTTGATATAAGTGTAGAAGTTCATTTGGTTCTCTGCAAAGCTGTGTTCCTGTGGATCACTAGAACCCACAGTTCCAGCATGGTTCTAGCAGTGTATGTTTAAAGAGATACCAAATAAACTAGTAGTTATGGCTACTGAGCAGGGCAGTTAGATCTACAGGCTAATTTCTCTGGATGAAAAAACAGTGAAAACAAAATGAGAGGGTGTAAAAGAAGTGTAGGAGGAACTTAGGAGGGTACTATATGAAGATGTGGGTTTACCCTGGATCTCCAAGATACTCTAGCAACTGTGGGAAAGAAAGACCAAGAAGAGATGCTTCTCTGCTATGGAAGGTGTTTTAGAACGCTATACAAATGAGCAGCATTGTAAGTGAGCAAAGACCTCTTACTGATATGTTCTGTGAGTGCTCAGTTTTCTATGCCCAGCTTTTATAACAGCAACAAATTCCTTGACAACAATACTCTGAAGTGACAGAGTCAAAGGCTATGCTACTGAGTATCCTACCTCAATCACATTTGCTGTAAGGTCAAGGCTACTCTTCTGTTAGATATTGAGCTTAATACTATGCCTCCAAAGTTGAGTATTTTTAGGTAATATAATTCTTGTCATCTCCACATAACTATGTCTAGTCGAGAAATGTAGGATTCTGGGAAAAACTACCTGGGGTTTGTGTGTCCATAAAGAGGAACTCCAAAGCAAAACACTTTTTGAAAATGTTCAAATGCATAAACCAGTTAAGAAAGTAAAAAAGCACTAGCAATTATTGAAAGGTGATAATTTACTTTAATATGATTTTAATATTTGATGATATTTTTCCTAAATAATTATGAGACAGGGAATCCTAAAATGGTTGATACAGCAACAAAAATAATACATACTCTTGCTCCTAAGTATCTAACAGTACCATAAATGAGTAAGAGAAGTTATATACAAATACAGTACAAGGATAACACATTCAGTTACAGTTGACTGGTTATGTGGAGTCCACAAGATTCCTGGATAAGGAGGAATTTGTTTTGTAGTCACTATATTGCATCTGTGTATAAGTGGTGGGATGAAAGATGTAATAAAATAAGAAGATCAGTTATAAAAAACTCAGTGAAGCTATTGAGGATGGGTCTGAACTGTAATGACATATTTGAATAGTGCTATAAGTGAAATGATATGAATCTCACTGATACATTATCAGAAGTAGATCATTTTAAGTTGTGTGAGAAATACAGAAATCAAGTTTCTAGGGTTTGGAAGTTATATTTATAGAAGATCTCATTTGTTCCCATTTCACCACTATTTCAGGAACCAAGAAGCTAGGGTCACAGTTTTTTTTTTTTCTACTTCTTGCAAATTATGTTAGCCAAACAGCAATGTGTATTTGAGTGTGTCTGTTTCCTGCCACACAAGCCTGCTCTGTTCTCTTCCTGTAACCCCATGGCTAACATGAAGATGGGAAGGGTATAAACACTCCAGAAAGATTTATATTTCTGTTCAATGACAAGCTATTAAATAAAGCCTTTGGCTATACAAAGATCTCTAACTATACACAGGGAAGAAGACATTAAAGAAAATCAACTTCAAGTTGAGGAAATTAATGCTACAAATAGGCTGTCTAAATAGAATTAGCTCAGTTGGTGTCATTGAGGATTTTCCATTCACATATTAAGCTTTCTTTTCCCCAAAAAAGATTTGTAATTTGTATGCCAAACATTTGTAGCTAACAGAATAAAAAAAGCTACTTGTCTAGACATTGCCTAATACTGACGAAAGGGAAAGGAAAAGCTATTGAAGGTTTGTAGAAGGAGAAATGTCTGGACAATCAACTATGTACTTTTATGATGAGACATTTTCTGGGAGAAAATACTGAGTATATTCCACATGGTCTTTGTATGGGAGTAGTTATTAAACTAAATTTATTAAAAGATAGATCACATAGCACCTAAATTGTTTTATTTATAAAAAATTTAAAATCCATCTTTGGAGAAATGAACAGTTTTGGTATAGATAGGTGAAATGCAGACAGAAAAGAAAGTGATTTTATAGATGAGCAGGAATCATGTGCTACTGAACTTCATTGTGAAGGACACCTTCAAAGATCAGAAAATAGTGTTCAGGAAGGCAATACTAGTCCAGAGTAGGAGGGCTCCCACAGACTTGAAGATGGCCTTGGCTACATCCCAGGCTCCAGGACAACCCAGCAGACAAAAATCAAATAACAACAAATTAACTTTTAGAGAATACAGAGTTTACAAATGCTGAGGCCATCTCATATTAGTGATCTGAAACTAATAATGGAGCCCAAAGAAATCCTAGAATAGAGTGGACTTTGCAAGTGCTTGATTTGGTTTTCATTTCCATCACAAGCTCCTTTTACTCAGTCTTAGAACACTTATAACTGTCACAAACACAAAGCATACCTACTTTTGTATCTGGTGCATTTTCCTGCATGTTTTCATTGTGTAGGTGACAGAAAGAACCTGATGAGCAATCAAGATCCATGGATACAAGCTGCATCTCCACTTGGATTTAGACTTTGAAAGTTTTGGTGGGGTGTTTTATTGTGAAAAACTGCCCAGGACAAAGTAAGGTGTAGTAGTGCCAGAAACAGAGAAGCAGTATCTTATATGTAGACCACAGTGCAGACAAACGAGTATGATGTAAAGGGAATAGGACAGAAGAGTAAGACAAAAACTACATGGCTGGGAGTGTGAAGGCAGATGTCACAGACGGTTGGTAGGAGATTTTATTGTTCTGCTTTCTATTTATTTGTCACACACTGGTGTTTATGAGACTAAGAAACAGTTCAAGAATTTTAAAGAAAATTGGTATAGCAAAAACTAGCTCACATGACATCATCAAGTAGCATCACGAAGGTTTTATATTTTCAGTTACTGTCATAACAAATGAAAATTTAAGTAATCTGACTTTTCCCTTTTACAAATGCTATAATCAGTTGTTTTTATAAAAGATCAAGTTATCGGTCTTAGACCAATATGTGATGCACACTTATTAATAAATAAATCAGTGAGATAATGATACAGATGTTCAAAAGTGAACACAGAGTAGTTTTTTGAATCCATCAGGAAACCCAGAATAAATTTGAAAGATATAAAATTGAATCGTTTGCACAAGGAGAAGCAGAAATCAGTTGAGAGGGGACAATGTCTCTTCATATTATGTAATGTTATTATTTGGTGGGGAAAATCAGGAGGTATGAGCTAGTTGGGATAGGTACAAGTCTTTCTTACACATCTCAAAATGAGGTATTCTTCCATTAGTGCCAAAGAGCTTCATTCTAATTTTTAGATTTGAGTTGATAAATCATGCTTTAAGTATGCAAAATGTACATAAACTAGCTATTAGTATTTTACATGTTTTGCTCCAAATATTTGCTTCTCAAATCCTGCAATAAAATAATTCTATATTTAAATAAAATGCTTTTACTGCAGTTTATATTTTATTTTATTCATTTATTTTATTTATTTATTTATATATTTGGTTTACTTTTGGCTACTGTTGGTTTGTCTGAATGTATGTAGTTATGTTTACATGAAGCATTACATCTAGTGCTCAAATCACAAAATCTTCTAGTTTCCTCATTCATTACATAAATACTTTCTTCAGCTTCTACAAGGAGAAGGGGCATCTACATGATTGATTGAAAGTCTGGCTAGTGGCAGGGAGGGAGAAGTGAGCAAAGTTCAATAGTAACCACTGAGAAAAATAGGAAGACTGTTTACACGGAGTATTAAACTTTTTTTACCTGAATTTAAGTTGAATTTTTACTATAAGGCTTTCAAGTTTAAACAATAAGAAAATTTACACTAGTTTGTCTGATAGATTGATATTGGAATTTAAATGTTAAATAATATGCATACACTAAGTAGTTTTGGTGATCACTTAAATTGAAACTGTACCAGTCGTTTTTATGAATGTGGCTTTCATACAGAAACATCATTTTTCTTCATTTCAGAATAGACTTAGCAGGAAAGCCAGATACTGATTAAAGCTACTTTACAAATTCCTAGTATTTTACTATAAATGTATAATGTCATTCCAATGTGTAGTGAGTTCCCGTTTTAGTATAAGTGTCTTGGTATTTAAAATAAATTTTAAGAGATTTAAAATTTCAGTAAATTACACTTGACCCCAGAAAAGAAGACAAAATATTTTAACATTGTCTAATTTAAGGCTCCAAACTATGTGCTAACATAAACAGCAATCTAAGCATGGGCCACATCTCCTGAGAATGGGCTACCAAATGGTTTCTGGTTTGCATCATCACTGCTAATAACATGTTAGCTTAAGTATGATGTATATCCTTATTACAAAGATGGAAATGTCAGAAGTTTAGTCTGAGGGACTAGCTTGGGTAATTTTTCTTGTTTTGTGTGTTGATGATACCTAGCAAAAGAAATTAGTCACTTCAAAATTGGTTTGTGTCACCTTCTAAATTATACAATTTGTGTAGACAGTGAACTTTAGTCCAGAGTTTGTGTTGAATGAATCATTGAGAGTCAACTGTATCAAATTTCTAGAAGATGATTTAGTACATTTAACAAAAAAAAAAACAACAAACGACAGCCACGTGTTAACTTTTATTAGATTTCTGAACAAGGAGGACATTATTCAGCATTTCCTTTCTCTTGAATTCGCTATGGAGAACATGAACTTTGTGACTCATTCACAACAAATTACTAAGATTTCCCCAGAAAACACAGACCCAGCAGTGCTATGTGGTAAATACATCTAGCAGCTTGTCAACAATAAGATATACCACAGGGGATTTATGTTATTTATTTTACATTGAGAGACAAAGAAATGATAAAAATGATACAAACATAAAATGAGGCACAAAAAAATAGCAGTGAACCAACATTAAATTCATTATCAGCCCTACAGTGTAGAAAGTTTCTGATATAAAACCCATTGCTTCTATACTGGTTAAAATTATAGTTACAACATACAGTGCGTTTCTTACACGGTTGCTGCTTACTACCTTTGGATTTTATTCCTAAAAATGTAAGCATTTGGAAGGTATAGTCAAAGAGAATAGGAGTTCAAGGCCAGCCTTGTTTACATTGTAACTTACTGGGTGGCCTGGGATTCATGAGACATGGCTTCAAATACAAACAAACAAACCAACAAACCTACTTCAAACTCTACAACAGCAAACAACTTGAAAGTTTTCTTTTTGACTAAACATTCATTTGACTCTTTTGACTTTACTTTTCTATCAGGCCTGGCCTGGGTTCTTATTCATAAAGTCCCCTAGAAGACTAGGACCCCAAATCCGGCTAAAGCCATTTAGTGAGAGAGAATCCCTTACTCTCAGGAATTGATCGTCTTTAATATCTCATCTCCGTTCCCATCCAATCACATTCCACCTCTCCCACGTTCCCACCATGGGCTGCCTACAGCAAAGTTACTGTTGTCTTAGCAAATATCTTCCTACCCCTTATGTCTGATCTCAGTAACTTTCTACCTGCCAAATTCCATCCCAAACATTCATGCTGCATTTAGAATTGGCATATCAAGGGTTAATATTCCACAGTCATATTTAGCAGTCTTGACATCTACCTCATATAGGTACTTAATCTAAGAATATATCAAAATTATGTAAATTAATTGATTACTTTTCCATATACATTGTATATGTATATATATACATATATATATATATATATATATTTATTATATATATGATTTGTTGTGTAGATATATATATATATATATATATATATATATATGATACATATTCAACACACATTAATTTCCTCAGACTTTTATCATTCCTTTTTAATGAAACTTTCAATATCATTTATTTGAAAGGTACAGTCTTTATTGTGATGTCTACTTAGCACAGAGCATAATAGCACATAATACTTGATACTCCTATAAACTCATAAAACATTATCCATAGGTCATATCCTCTTGTCCCTTCCATTTCCCTGGCCTCTGACAACAAGCTTTCTGCTGTCACCATTTATGAAATTGATTTCTCTTTGTGTTTTATATTTAATCTATGAGTACTGTGACTTAGAATTTGCTTTTTCTCCATAGTTTATTTCACATAACATAATTATTACTAGTTCCATCCATTCTGTGTCAAACAGAACATTTCATCATTTTTACATTGGAATTGTGTTACATAAATGTAACATATTTGCTTTATTTACTCAACAGTTTATAGATATGTAGGCTGTGCTCCTGTATTCACTGACGTGGGTCAAAATGTGTGAATATGGAAGCATGAATGGTTCTTTGGCATGTAAGTTTTATTTTCTTTGGAAATATATCCAGTGGTTGAATTACTGGATCATATGATAGGTCTATGTTTACTTTATTTTATTACAAATTTTCATAGTGTTTTCTCTTAGGCCATGCTAGTTTTTATGCACATCAACTTGTGCAAAAGTTTCCATTTTTTTCATACCGAAAGCATATTTTAATTTTCCACTTTGACAACCTCATTTTAACTGAGGTGATATTTGATTGCAGTGTGATTTACATTTTCTTGATATTAGTGTTGTTGAGTACTCCACAAGATACCTACCAGCTGGCTGTCTATCTATGTATCTATGTATGTATCTGTGCATCTATGTATGCATGTATGTATGTATTTATGTATGTATGCATCTATGTATGTATCGGTGCATCTATGTATCCATGTATGTATGTATCTATGTATGTATCTATGTATCTATATATGTATTTATGTATCTATCTATGTATCTATGTATCAATCTGTCTGTCTGTCTATCTGTCTATGTGTCTAACAATCTTTGTTCTTTTATTTTTTAAAGATACCTCTCTATTTCGGTCTATTCCTCTTTATTAAGAAATGTTGTAAGACTGTGGGTGTAGGAGTGTGCATAATTGCTTATTCATACACCATTGGATGCTTCAAGTTCCTTATATGTTTCTGATATCAACTCCATGCAGGAGTCTACTCTGTAAGTATTTCATTGTATTCTGCATATGTCCTATGCAGTCTGCTCATTATTTCTTTCTGCTGTTGAGATACATTGTGATTAGTGAAATCCTATTTGTCAGAATATGCTGTCTTCTGACATCCTTGGATTTCATCTTGATAGATAACTTGCCAATTTCTGAGTTCTGAAGCACTTTTACTATGGTTTCTTCTATTGTTTCCATACATTCTGTCCTAGCATTTAAGCCTTTAGTCCATTTTGAAGATTTTTCCCTCCAGACCTTTCCTGGGCCCTGAAGTTTCACTCTAGCTGGTTTGGCACTGCCTTATCCACAGTTAATAACATGTATTTTGAAAGTTCAGGACATGAACACTTTAAAACATGTAGGAGTGGGGTGAGCCATTTCACACTCCTACATCATGCCTGTGGCCATCAATGCTGCTACAGTGCCACAACTTTGGAGAACATACAGCTTTCCAAGCTTGCAAAACCGTAAGGTAGAATCCAGCCCATGATCTGGATCAACTAATGTTACAGTGGAATCAAGGCTGAAGACTGCTTTGAGCCGCACAGGAGATGCTGGTGAGAATAGAAGTCTGAATGAGACTTTGTGCCTGGTCCTGGGTTTGTTGCAGAATCTTCTTTCACATCTATGACTTGGATGGGGGTCAGGGGAGTGAGGTTACCATTTACTCAGTGTTCTTCTTGTTTGCTTAAAAAAAAAACTTTTAAAATTAAAAGAAAATTTGATCATTTAAAAAAGGTTTTATTTTGGGTATATGTGTCTGGGGCTGTAGTGCAAGCATATGAGTGTACAAGTAAATCCATCCATTTCTGTGAATGAGGATGCCAGAGGTGTAGGATGACTTCTCTGCCTCTCCCGTGTATTTTAAAAACCGGGTCTCTTACTGGATCAGAAATTCACCAGTCTTTCTAGGCTGGTTTGGGCTATCTTTCTCTGTGCCTCACTATCCATTACAGGCATGTAGCTATGCCTGGCTTACTTGATGTTAGAGTTTATAACTCAGATCCTCATTTTTGTAGACCAAATATCTCAACCCACTGAGTAATCTGACCAATCCCACGATCTGCCTAGTGTTAAGTTTCCAAAACCTGGCTATAAGTCTGTGCTTGCTGTCTTGTCCTTTCCCTGATGAGGGAGGCTGGACTCTGTGCTGTACTTGCTGCATAAGGGTGAGGTGTGTAAAATGACTACAGAGACTGATGGCACACTAGCTTCAAGACCCATTGTTGTCTCAGGAGTAGTGAGTCCCATAATGCAGTTATTGGTCCATCTGATAGGGGCATGGGCTACTAGCTGGTTCTGAAGCCCTGTCCATGATTGCTGGTTTGGTGCTACCTGTAATGCCTGAGTTCAGGAAACAAGAGGTACAAAGAGTCTCTTGGCTATCAAAGCTGATGCTCTGCTAGTTCCCAATCTATCTCACATTGACACAGACCTTCACTGCCTCAGAAAGCAAGTGTATGTGCCTTCAACCCACTCTAAAGCTAGAAAGAACTGTGTGTCTAAACTCAACAGTACACAGATCTCTGTGTGACACTGGAGCAAGCCTGGAATCTTTGACTATAAACTCTTGCCTGAAGCCACGGATTACACTTTCTGCTGCACACTTACTTTGAAGGCTGTGGTTTTGGCTCTGGGCTCCATGACACAGCCCTATGGTATCTTTCACAGCTTGCCCCCAAGTGCACACAGCCCTGTGCCTATATCTGCTGCCAGAGTTTGTAGACATATTATTGGGACATTGACCTTTAGCCTATGCACTTTCAGATGTTGGTTCTGTGGATTTTGGCCTGGTGATCTTGGGACATTTCCCAGTACAAAGTTTTTCTATAGCTGGCTGGCCTTAAACTCTCACAAAGTAGAATCCATCTCTTTCTACTTCTTGGAACTCAGAGGTAAAATATGGAGATCTCTTCTTCCTACTTCCTTCAGCATGCCTTTCCAGTTTGCTATAATAAAAGTTTTTATTAAATCCTTCACTTCTGTCTATTCGTCTTATAATGATAGTAGTAAGAGTAACAGTTTCAACTATGGGAAGCTGACCTCTTACAAATACTACTTAGCTAATTTGCTCTGGGTTTTTATGCTTTTTTGATTCTCTCAACTAAAGTCTTTCTTATATTTTTAACATGAATCAAATTATTATTTTATGTATTTAAGAGTCTTGTTCATTCTTTGACTATTTGTGTTTATTGTCTTGCTTGTTCTTTGACTATTTACATCTATTATATTGCTAGACCCTCAACCTAGAACTGACCTTAATACATGCATGTAATTAAAATGGTATAAAAGCAAAAAGGAGGAGGGGGATCAGGTAAGGGGTTCTAGGGAAGGGAAATGGGAAAAGGGGATGACATCTGTAATGTAAATAAATAAAATATCAAAAAGGAGTTTGAGAATATACATTAGATGTTAGCATTTTTCAAAATGTAAAATTATTTAAATTCTAATTTCTAATGTACAATTTAACTTTTATCACAGTACTTTAGCAAATATTTTGCTAAAGTTAAAATGTTGGAGCTAGGGAGTTGATTCGGTTGATGAAGTGGCTGACAATCAAGCAAGAGGAGCCAAGTTTGAGTGTGCAGAACCATGTAAAGCCAGAAAGGTTGCATTTGTAACTCCATGCCATGATGGAAAGAGAGGCAGGTGGAGACAGACATATTTATGAGGTTCATTACCCACCCAGCTCTCAATGATTTGAAAAACCCTAACTAAGACACCAGCCTAAACTACTAGCTCAGCCAACTGATGAGAAGCTCGTTCTGTGAAAAGAACATATGTGAAAATAAAAGACAGAGATCAGTAGAAGTATACATCTGCTGTTGCATACCTCTGACCTCCATTGCTACTACACATACTGACATACAAATATACACATATCATAGACATACATAACACTAAAGAGATACATACAGCTTATATATTATAGAACTATATCAGGTGCTACCAAGGTGGAAGTGGAAACATCAGGGTGTGGAATATGTGGAATATGTGGAGTATGGAATGAGGTAAGGAGGACAATACAGAGGATGAGGAATGAAAGATAAATAAGAATTGTTGAAAACATACACACACAATTAGTGAGGAGGGTAAATTTAAATACAATTATCCCACTTATGTTGACAAGGCTACTGTAGAGCCAAGACTATTTAACAAATACCCTGTCAGGTGTTAAAAATCTTTCTAAAAGCTATTGGACAGGATGCTTGATGGAACTCCCAAAGAAATATAGGCTATTGCCATTATACTTGGTTGACACCCAGAACTTGAAATTAAGATACTATTGCTTTAAGTATCACTTCAGACAATGAAAC
Source organism: Mastomys natalensis (assembly GCA_021653895.1). Taxonomy (NCBI): domain Eukaryota; kingdom Metazoa; phylum Chordata; class Mammalia; order Rodentia; family Muridae; genus Mastomys; species Mastomys natalensis. The sequence continues at coordinate 382,450 of JAJTUV010002068.1, read as the reverse complement.
TCAATGAATCAAACTGGAACTAATTTGGATGACTCCTTTGAGGACTGGCTTGGCTACTGTCAGGAGATGCAAGCTGCCAAGAGAGAAAAGCAATCAGACCCAAAGCAGTTGTAAAGCCTGTGGAACACAACAATGACCAACACTGCTTGACATTCCCAATATAGTCATAGCAGTGCTTATATGTTGGAGGTAAACAACATTTATTTAATTGGACATAATTTCAGCTCTATAGGAAGGATGTTAGGTATGGTGTTGCAAACCTAGACAAATACCTCTAGCTGGTGTGGTTATTGACCCTAGATGAGAACTTCCTACTGTCAGTTTCTTAAACCAATATAATTTCTAACAATATTCTAAACACTTGTCCTTATATCCAAACATGAGTGTAGTTCTGACTCCACATCAAAGAAGGTTCTGTTTTCCTTAAAGATGCAGATCATTATAGAAATACACTACTCATTCCAATTAACTGTGCATGGGATGCCTAGACATCACTGATACATCAGCAATTCCACCCCCACACATGAGGCTTTGAATGCCTATACATGGCTTTTGAAAGCCAAAAGATCATGATGTCTGCTATGACATGTCTTCAATCCATGAAGGGGAGCAACACCCAGGAAATCTCAACAATCTAGTCACCCGAAGAAAACCTACAGGCAGACTACTCTAGTTGTCTCACAAATATGTGAGGTTGCAAAAAAAAAAAAAAAAAAAAAAAAAAAACAAACCTCACAAGTCTAGATGAAGAGCTACAGGTAATTAATGACTTTTGAGAGAAGGAGAAATCTTCTTCAAGAATGAGCCTTCTCCAGAATGAGCCTCCTGATGATAGTTTATTCAAGCAGTCAGCTATAAACACAGACATACTAACAAATTAAATGCATTCAGCATGCATATGAGGCACAGACATATTAAGAGGTATAATATACATATAAGAAAACTACATACACATAAAGGTTAAAAATTGTTTTAAGTTGAAGTTGTTTTAATCTTTTTCTTCAAGCTAGCCTATATTGACACTTCGTGGAAAAAAATAGTCCATAAAATGTACACTTGTATATTTTAAAAGTATTTACCAGAGTCTTCAGTGAATCACTGTCTTTCTGTCTATGACTAAGCTATGTATATCTACATTCTATATAATATTTAACATATATAAGTATAAAAGTCAGTAATTGTGCCACAACAACACAAGCTAAATTTGGGCTTTTAGAACCTCAACAACATGGAAAAATCCGTACCTGTGAAGACACCTGTGCATTCAAGTGTCCTGTGCATTCAGATGTCCTGTGCATTCAGATGTCCTGTGCATTCAGATGTCCTGGGCTTTCAGGTGTCCTGTGCATTCAGGTGTCCTGGGCATTCAGGTGTCCTGTCCATTCAGGTGTCCTGTTCATTCAGATGTCCTGGGCATTCAGGTGTCCTGTGCATTCAGATGTCCTGGGCATTCAGATGTTCTGGGTATTCAGGTGTCCTGTGCATTCAAATGTGTGGAGTTGGAGGACATAAGAGGACTGAGCAACATCCTTGTTCTATTTTGCATAATATGATTAAGACATGAACTGCTACCCTGTCTGTGTCCTGACATCTTTAGAGATGCTTCTTTCATTAGAAGTGATAAAGTAGTTTAGAATAAATTGCTTCTTTTATCCTGTTAATGAAACCACTCTGCAGTCAGCTATCAACTCATACACATATTAGAAAATTAAATGGATTCATCCTCCATGACTTAAGAGCCTCCTCTTTATTTATTTATGAGCTCTGCTTATGAGACCAACCCTCCTTTTTAATTTTATTTAAAGCTACAGCTGTGAGTACACAGCTTCCTGCCAATCAGCCTAACCTATCTTACTTCTCACTTTATGGATTTCTGAACAAGGAATGTTCCCACATTTCTCTGAACAACTTCAGTGGGTTCATTTTCGTAATTTTCTAACTGATGTTGGCTTTAGAGCAGATGTTCAAGTTCGCATTATCTGATTCTCCTCGGTGCTGCTGACCTTTAACATCTTCACTCTGGAGTGACCACCCACCGTTATATTCACACTGAATCTCACCAGTGTTTCCATCTCTGACAACGCAGTCTACTTGGCCTGTGTGATGAGGACTTCCTGTCTTGTTTTCTTTCCCATGTCCTCATACTCTCTAAATCAGTTCCCTAACTTGTCTCAGAGTGCCAATTTCTTAGCTGATCTCTTCCTTTAATTATCTCCCTCATTTCTTTTAAGTACAGTTTTTGACTCCTATGCTTCTTTTCACAGGAAAGTTTGTCTTTCTCGATGCTTTAACATGTATCCATTTGATCTTACAGTAGGATTCATGAGTCTAATGGGGGAACCATGAAGAATTTCCTTGTCTGCCAGCATTCTAAATCTTAGTCTGCAGCTTTTCATTGGGTATCTAAGCGTATATTCAGCCATTCATGTAGCTCTACCAAAATCATAGCCCAGCTAGATTATATGCAACATAAATTATTTCTTTTAGTTCTGGAATTTTGGAAACCAAGATTAAAATAGTTGCTGATTCAGTGGTGAGACTTTACTTTCTAATTCTTACATGATATTTTTATCTTGTATCCTTACAGGATGAAAGGGTAAAAGATCACTTCTAGTAAATATTTTACAAGAATTCTAATATCTTTTATGACTATTCTACCCTGGAGGCCCAAACTTACACTTAATGGTTGTCAACTACTGCTGCCATCATATAACGTATTCTATATTTTTAAACCAAAATAATTGAGGGTAAGACACAAATATTCAGAGTTTTGTGCAACCCAAATATTCATTGGATAATCTTACCCTATGTTTAAGCAACTATATTCTTATTTTCACAATTTTTATCATTTACCAAACCTTGGTGAGAATATACTGCTTATGTGTATCAATGGAGAAAATTAAATAAAAAAGAGGCTAATAAAAATGTAGTCCATTTACACAAATGAATACTACTAAAATTTAAAAAAAAAAAACAATAAAATTAAAAGGTAAATGTATGGAGGTAGAAAAATAATCCTGAATGAGCTCACCCTTACCCCCAAAGACAAAAAGGTCTTTGTTTATATGTGGGTGTTGGCTTTTAAGCTTCAATAGGCATGGTACAACCCATATAACCACATAGTTTAGGGATGGAATAGGGGACTCCGGTGGAGAAAAGGATTTCCTGATGAAGAGGAAATATAAAATTTATTTGGTGGTATTTAGGGAAATATTTTGTCTCACCCTTATTGTATAGGCATAAATTTTTAACTGTTGTGTTCTTTTGCTTATGAATTATGGTTTCTGACTTTGTGTTTGTGAGTTTTCTAAGTCTGTGTCTGCATGGGCATATGATTCTTGAAATTATTCCATTTCTCTTTATGTTTATCTGTTTGTTTGTATGCTTGTGTGTGTGTGTACATGTGCATGTGTGTTTTATTATATTCTAATGTGTTTGTATGTTTTTATGTGACTGTATTCTAAAGAGAAAGAAAGCATGTGGGTAGATAGTTAGAGAGGTAGGGATGGCTGGAAGGGGAATGAAGGGAAACCATGATCAGAGTATATTCTATGGAAAAAATCTATTTTAAATTAAAATTTTTAAAGAAGAGGGAAAAATTTTTTGGAAAGCCCTATGGTGATCAGTTTATTTATCTTACTCTTTGTTAAACAGAAGTTCAGAGTTACTCAAGGCATCTATAGAAATAGTGGATGTGATATAAAAAACTTTCTGAAGACAATCAAAGGGAACACTCTGGGATCAAGTGCAGTCCAAAGTCTTTAATCTGCACACCAAAATTAGCTCCCCCATCCTAGTACGATGGTGAGATCCTTTGGGTGGAATTTGGAAGGGACCAAACCCCCTCCTTAAAACCGGGAGGGGTTTCGTTTGTATTTTTCCACAGGACCAGCCCAAGCCTATCTGGGTCCCTGCCAGAAATGTCCGACACCACCCCACCAACCAAGAAGATGGCCCGCCTCTCACTAACAGAACAAGAACCAAGGAGGGGGAAGAGAAGGCAGAGGAGATGCCATGCACAGAGGAGCAGCAGAATCTCCTGGAAGGACGTCCATGACCTGGTGACAGCCCCACAGGCCATGTGCTCTCCACAAGCCTCCCTCTCATCTATTCTCTTGGCTGTTTTTGTCATCCTTCATGCTAACTCTGCTACCACCCAGCCTCTCCCTAGCCTTCCCAACACCTACCATTGGAGATTCTATGCTAGGGAAACCTACAATGGACACAACAAAGTTATAGGAACCCAGGATTGCCCACTTGAAGGATGTCGAACCAGGATTGAGATTCCCCTACACCCAGAATCCATCTCCACTATCTCCAGCCCATTTCTCTGCTTTCCTTACCGAAACACAGGTGAATGTCTCCAGGAGGTCTCCACATATGGAGGTTGCAGATATTGGAGCTGCAGGATGGAATCCACCAGTCGCAGTGGCACCATGCTCACCAAGCTTAAAACTCATTTTCAGCTTTCTATCAGTGATCCATGGAATGAACGTTGGCGAACCAGAGTCATGGGTAAACTTTACTCCAACGGCTATGCCAGATACCCAGTAGCTGACCTACACATCTCCCGTGAACTTGTCCCTGCCCCCAAATCCGCCTTTACCCATGCTAATACTATCTAACAGGAAAACCCTCTACCTGTGCACTTCAGGAGGGGCTGTAATGGCCTATGTGACTGAACAATGTAGGTCCATGGAGATTAGACTGCTTTTCAGGACCTGGGTTCTGGGGATGTGGCCAAACTCCTGCCGTTTCTCCCTTGGAGTCTCGGGGTTCCAGGCCCATGCCCAGCCAAGAACCAGGATACCCTTATGCAGTCCCACAAAGGGAACACTCTGGGATCAAGTGCAGTCCAAAGTCTTTAAATCTCCAGCTTCTTCATAGCAGCCAGTCAGCCAATGGAGACACTTTAATTTCATGACAAGAGACTAAAATGTTGAATTACTTTAATTTAGATTCCCGATGCTTGGTGGTAAAAAGAAAGGTTGAACAGTACCCATTTCTCTCAAACACAGAGACATACCAGTATTGCCCCATTTGCAAGGGAAATATGAAAAAAAATATTCAGCAACAATAACTCTGTTCTACAATCCCATGTGGTCTCTATAACACTGCAAAATTATTGACCCTAGAGGTCAGATCACCCCTAAGTAGGACATGTTTGTACCAGAACCAGAATATAGCATACTCTCTTCACTTTTTTGGTTTAGCCTTTTTGATTATAACTAAAGTGAAGTCACACAGTTGTATTAGCACTTTCTTTTTGATGGAAAGATGTAGATGTCAAATTATGGTAATTCCTGAGAGTCAAAGGTTGGGGTCTTTGGTGATTTCTTTAAACAGACATTTGCTTCCTGCCTATTCTTGTGTCAGGCCATCTGGATGTACTTTATCAATCACAGTCCCAGGGGGTGACGTGAGTAGGAGATTGGCCCTGGGAAAATTTATTTTAATATTAAACATTCTGTAAATTTTAACAGTTGTAGTTCTCTGACCACTCAAAATTGAAGTTTTTGTTGTTGTTGTTGTTTTGTTTTGTTTTTGTCTTTACATTAGCAAAACATTTAAATAGATTGAGAGATAAAAGTATGAGGTCTGGAAATCAAAATTAAAGTAGTAATGAGGATTTTTAGAAAAAAAATAGATTCTAGAGAGAATTTGGAGGGAGAATATGCATTCAAGCACACACACACACACACACACACACACACACACACACACACAGTTGAAAATAAGGAAAGGATTATTTGGCATGGGATTGAGTGCTTAGGAGATTTCTTTTCCAGAGTGAAGATGAAGATGATAGGGTTGCTCTTGTTGATTCAATGTCTCCATGGAAACTGGGAAGAGAAATGATGTTAAGTTAGGACCACCCAAATGAGAAGAAAATGACAGAGTGAGCCTTGCAGTCTCTAAAGTGGGATAATTTTAGAGACTAATTTATTCCAGTACTATTTATTCTGGATTAGAATAGTCTCTGTATTAAATTAGCCTTCCACATTTTTTCAGATTCTTATGCTAAACAATAACACAGAGATGGAATGAAGGACTATTCTATGATTATGCAATGGAAACAGATTATGGTTGTTGTCTTAAAAATTGTGTTATAAACTTAACACATTCTCTCTCTTCCTCTCTCTCTTCCTCTCTCTCTCTCTCTGTCCCTCTCGCTGTCTCTCTCTGTCTCTCCTTCTCTGTCTCTCTCTGGCTCTCCGTCTCTCTGTCTCTCTGTCTCTGTCTGTCTGTCTCTCTCTCTCTCTCTCTCTGTGTGTGTGTGTGTGTATAGTACATGCATGTGATGTATGCATTTGAGTACACAAACAAAGGCTAGAGCATGATAGTGGGCACCTTGCTCAATCTCTCATCATTTTATTGTATGGAAACAATTTCTCACTGAACCTAAATCTCATCATTTTCCTTGGCTAGATGGCACTATCACTCACAAGACACTCCTATCTCCACCCTATAATGCTGGAGTTACAAGAATTCACATAAAAAATGACTTTTTATTTGAGTTCTGGAAATTCAACTTACGGTCTTTGGGCTTGCACAACACTTACCCATCTTTTTATCCTCTTATCCATCTCCAAACTGTTGATATAGCCTTTGAATTAAGAAGTTCCAATTATGCTCCTACAAGACATGACAGGAAGACCAATAATGCTGCTTATTGTAGTATGTCCATACTATGAAGTACTCAATCCTTTACATTAGCAACAACTTAAGCAATACTAGTATTGGAAGGATGTGTAATCTTTATGCATTTCTGCTTTCTGAAGCTTCCAACAATTCCATCTTTCAGCACTTCCTGGCAAAATGCACAAGCTATTATAACAAGCACACAGACATGCCTAAGTATACTTAACCCCTTCGAGTCTCTGGTCAGACACAGAGGAGAAATCGTGGGCACATGACTGTTTGCATAGTATCTGTTATTTGGGATCATGTCTGTCTTTATCTTTTATTTTTTACTCTAAAGGTTTTTTACGATGTAATTGTTTCCAGCAATGGCCTACTCATAATTAGATTACTGGTTTTTGACATAAGATTTTCACCAAAATTCTCTTATTTAACAAAATTTGCAAAAAGAACAACAGACCCGATTAATACTTGTTCCTGGAAGCTCTCTCCAATGGCTCTGCCAATGACTGCAGGATGCTGGGAAACACCCAAATACATCAGTGTCTCCCAGGGTATTAGCTCAACTTTCCAATTACAGAGAGGTTAAGTGCTTGACCAAAACACTCAACGCTGAATTCCGCCTCACTGTCCTATCATCCTTTCTGCTACCACTGACTTCTGTAAGACTATTGTGCACTCCTAGAAATATAGTTAGTGGAAAGCAATGATACTTACTTCCTTTAACCTTGGGCCCATGTTCAAAGATAGCTCCTCACTTTTACATGGAATAACATCCAACTTTCTATTCATAGACAGTTATAAAGTGTTTTGCTTCTTATTCTATATAGTTTTGTGCATATTAACTAAAAAAGAAAAAAATGTGTGAGTATATGGATTTGTCCCAATATTCACCACATTTTTCAGCCTCATCTCGTTTTTGTTTGTCTTTTAAATATTTGTGGCAGTAAAAATGAACAACCTGGCAAAAGAGACACATACTTTATTTTGCCCTTTTGGAGACATTAATATCCACTTAAGGTCTGTCCTTTATCTGAAAGCTTCTGAAAGTTGATCTAATTACTGAGATTTGGTACACTTCTTTGAACTTTTGTCTCTGATGTTATTTCTGTGAGTTGGAAAGAACATCATGTATTAACAACACGGAACAATTAAAAAGAGTAAATATCTTGAAGTATACCACATGATCTTTAATAAGTAACGTGATTGACAAGAATGTGGTGAAATGTACTTGCTTTCCAGGTACAACCATGAGATCTTATTTGGAATGACTTTCGAGATGTTCATACTTCATCAATATGAGAAATGTCCTTTGAGCACAGACTTCACTTGTGTGTTTTTTTTTCTCCACACCCTAAATGCTTTAAAGTGCACATTAACATGATACTGTGAGCTTAATTTTTAGTTATACTTTGAAGCTAAAGTGCTCCCTGAAGTTTGTTTGTTAAAGACTTGTTTCTCAATCAATATGGGTAGTTTGGAAATACTGAAGACAATGTCTCTGACTTGATTCATGTTGCAATTGCTTATTGATGGGTATCCTTTACTGTGTGTCGGTCTCTGCTTCTTGGCCACTACCAGATATTAATTTTGCTCTGGCATGCACTTGTCCCATGATATCATCACCTGGAAAGAAACAACCTATCCAAGCATGGAGTGAAACCTATCAAAATAGGACATCATTCTAACTTGTGTGTCACAGGTATTTGTCTCAACAATAGAAAGGCTTTAAAAGCATTAGAACAGCAAATGTCAACAAACAATGAGTGGAGGAGACTAAAGGGACATGAAAAAGTTCTTTAACATACTATAAGTATTTCTTATTGAACCAAAATAACTTAGAATGCCTTAATCAATAGACACTGGGAAGTTGATTACAGGCCACTTTATCATATTATTTTAAAATATTTTCTGTTTGTAATCTTCCCATCCATTAAATAATTTTATGAGATTTTTTGAAGTGATTCTATTTTCATGAGGTGAAATCATATTTCATATATGTTTAACCTATTCTAAAGGCATTCTCTTTTAATCTATCATCTATTTGTGCTGTTTATGAAAAAGTATTTGAGGAATCATATACATGCTGCAGCAGCTCTTAGGATTTCTATATTTTGGCATAGTTGAAATTACTTTTCTCTTCCTAAAGGTATTGCTTAAAAGATCCTTATGCATTTGGTTCAGAATGAACAGATGGAATCTTTTCAAGATGCTTGAGTATGTAGTAAAAATAAATATAAATCGCTAGTGATAAATTTATAAAATATTTGTAAAACTGAAAGAGTATACCCTCGAATTCAGTAATTAGTGCATCAGAGTAACAACTGTTCCATGCCTAATTTCTCACTTGGAAACTATAATTTTAAGTAATATCAGTCTATATACATATTTTAACTCCTTTTTAATTATTTTAGTTGACTCTCCTACATTTGAATATTTATGCTACTACCAAAACACAGATGCTGAAAGAATAAATTTGCATATATCTTAGAAGAGTAAAACATGTCTTGCAAGTACAATAGTTGATGCTCTTATTTTTATTATATTTTTGAGATTATAATTGCACATTTCTCCCTTCCCTTTCCTGCCTCCAAACCCTTTCATATAACTTTCTCCAATCTCATTAAAAACCATGCCTTCTTTTTTCATCAATTCTTACTGCATGTATATATGTATTTGCATATACATATTTTCCCAAATATACCCTGTTGAATTAATATAATGTGACTTGTATATATATTTTCACAGCTGCCTTTCTGCAGGGGAAACCAGCTGTGTTCCTCCTTGGGGAGGACCACCTGTTCCACTACGAGCTTTCCTCAATTGCCTACAGTATTTTATGGTGGTTTGAGTCCCTGATGCCTTTTCTCCTTCTACTTTGGCATGACTATTCGTGTTATCCTGGCCATATCTAGACAGTCATGTTTGTGAAACTTTATGATGTAGCTTCTGAGATTATGGGAAGACACAATCTCACAGAAAATTCCCTGATCCACTGGCTCTTACAGTCTTTATCTCCTATTTCAAAAAGTTTCATGTGTCTTATTGTAGGATTGTTTCATAGATATATCCACTGGGACTGGGCTCCATAATTCTGAATTTTGAATATTTGTGGTTTTCGGTAGTGGTTTCTGTCTGTTGCAAAGAGAAGTTTCTTTGATGAGAAGTGAAAACTAAATTTATGTGTATTTATAAGGACAATTGTTTATAGATTGCTGTTAGAAGTTATGTTGCTTTAGTAAATTAGTGGTTGCAGATTATTTGCCAGTAAACATGACTGAATAGTTAGGCTTCTGAGTTGCAGGCATAGAATAGTTCTTACATCCAATTAAGGAGCTTTTGATTACTGTCAAGTTATGTGTGCCACTATTTCCCCTTTAAAATTACTGTAACTTGTTGATAATGTGTGTTTTATTTTTAGAATGATAAAATTATATTTCTTATTCTGATGTTTTTATAGGAATTCACAACAGAAAGTCTTCTGCTCTCTAAAGTCATTCATGCAAGTTTTGTATACATGACTGATCATCTTCTAGAAATTTCTGATGTATGGGGAATGATGACTATATCCACATACTTTAAAGCATGTTTTTTTTTTTCAGACCTACTCCAGTTCACCTATGGAGTGAGATTGCAAAAATTAGATTTGTTAATCAAGTTTTGGGGATTTTTGTTTGTTTTGTTTTCAGACAGTGCCTGGTTGGAGGTCGGAATAAGCATTTGCCCACAGCAAATGGTCATTGAATCATTAGTGAACAATTTGGGTTTCTTTCTTTCAAAATAATTGTCAATTTTCCATCAGTTGAAGGTTTCATACATTGAAAGTCATGATCATTCTTTGGGTAAAACTCAGAGAAGTAAAAACTAAAGGTACCCACCTGTTGAAAACAGCTGGATGTGTGTATATACATATATGAGTAGTATTGAAAGACTCTCTACAGGATAGCTGCATAATTTTATATAAGAGGATTTTATTTACTTATACTTATTAACAGGAATTAGATTCTTAGTAGTCAAAACTAGATTCAACTGCCCTCATGTAAAGATTCCTTAAAATAAATTTGATAAGAATAATACCACGTACCTACTTGGAAACTTTTCAATAGAATGATTTTTCTTTTAGTATCCCTAGTCTGAATTGCCTAGTTCATTTTTTTAAGAGGCAAATTGTGCTCTTGTTAAGAACTTTGAAGAATGTCCACACACCTGGCCTGTAGCAACCTTATTTAAAAGGACTAGTAAGTAAGTATATGAAGTAAATTTAGTGAGATGAAGAGAGAAAAACTAAAACTCAGGCCTATCTTATATTTTACTATCAATATAATTAGGTCATTTAAGACAAACAGATACCCTTCTTGAAATCTTTGGGATGAAATGTACACAGAGTTCATCCTCAAAAGAGGCAACTCTCCATGCAAAGCAAGGAGATTCAGACCAGTAGTGGGGAGGCATACTGCTCTAGAATATCATTGGACATGCCTCTCTGTGTGAATGCATGAGCCAGAAAAAGATACCCAGCTGTGTTAACATAAACTTAGCTCTGTAGAGGATTATTGGTGTGACAAATAGTAGGCTGGAATACTTACTAGCAGGGTGACTTTAGTTCAACCAGCTGAACACCTGCTCTCGACTCTCAGACAAATGACAGGATCATAGCAGCTGTGAGCAGAAAAGAAATCAGTTTTAGGGAACCCTAAGTAAGTGAGTCATGGGTAAGACAGGGAGGGAACTCTCACGCTAAGTGACCTTGCCAGCAAGATTATTCTGGCAACTGCTGTCTTTGACCTTGAAAGCAAATATTCTCCTATCACATTGTCCTACAACTAATTTGTGTAATCTTTTTCTCATGCCCACTTGTATTGTCTTTAAGACATTGTGGGCATATTCTTCTCTCCTCTGACAACTTTTCTGTTGTTTTTGATGGAATGCAGAGTTTTCACTTTTCTAGTCTTCAGAGTTTCCAGTTGTACTTTAGACAATAGTAGGGTGAAATGCACCATCCTGTTCACCCTTTGACCTAGAGAATATGAAGAATGTAAAGCAACCATTTGCTTTGCTAGATGGAAGTTGGCAGCATATAGCACACATAAGTCGTTCTCTATTTCCAATATGTACTATTCAGTGCCACCTCCTGACGATTATTTTAGAACAATGTCATGCCTGTTTGATTGCACTGACTAATTCAGATATAACTTACTGAATGTCTCAATACAAAAGATAATTCCCTGGATGAATTGTTCAGCTGATATTTCTGATAAAGTTGTCAGATATACAAATATCAGGTTTTTTTCAGTGAGACATAATGTGTGTATGTGTAAAGTGAATGAATGGGAGAAGGAAGAAGAAGAAGGAGGAGGAGAAGGAGAGGAGGAGAAGGAAGAGGAGAGGAAAGAAGATGAGGAGGAGGAGGAGGAGAAGGAAGAGGAGGAGGAGGAGGAGAGGAGGAGGAGGAGGAGGAGGAGGAGGAGGAGAAGGAGGAGGAGAAGGGAGGAGAAAGGAGAAGGAAAAGGAGAAGGAAAAGAAGAAGAAGAAGAAGAAGAAGAAGAAGAAGAAGAAGAAGAAGAAGAAGAAGAAGAAGAAGAAGAAGAAGAAGAAGAGACAGGCGATGATGGAAAGAACCCAGATGTCCTTCAAGAGAGGAATGGATTCAGAAAATGTGGTACATTTAAACAATGGAGTATTACTCAGCTTTTAAAAACAATAAATTTGAGAAATTCTTAGGTAAATGGATGGAACTAGAAAATATTATCCAGAGTGAGGTAACCCAATCACAAAAGATCACACATGCTATTCACTCATTGATTATTGGATATTAGCCCAGAAGCTTGAAATACCCAAGATTCAACTCACAGACTACATGGAGCTCATGAAGAAAGAAGACCAAGTGGGGATGTTTCTGTCTTTCTTAGAAGGAGTAACAAAATACTCAAGAGAGCAAATATGGAGACAAAGTGTGGGACAGAAACTGAACGAGGGGCCATCTGGAGACCATTCCACCTGGGTATCCATCCCATGTGCAGTCACCAAATGTATATGCCAATATGGATGTCAAGAAGTGCATGTTGACAGGAGGCTGATATAGCTGTCTCCTTAGAGGTTGGCCAGAGTCTGACATATTCAGAGTTGGATGCTTACAACTAACTATTGAACTGATCAAGGGGTTCCCAATGGAGGAGTTAGAGTGAAGATGGAAAGAGCTGAAAGTGTTGTGGCCCCATGAGGAGAGCAACAATACCAACCACCCAGAGCTCCCAGTGTCTAAACCACCAGCCTGGGAGCACATAGGGAGGGACCCATGGCACCAGCTCTATATGTAAGGGAGGTGGGCCCTCGTGGGTATAGGTGGGAGAGGAGATCCTTGGTCCCATGAAGGATGGATGCTGAGTGTGGGGGAATTCGAGGGTGGGGAGCTGGGAGTGGGAGGTGGGAGGGCACATCCTCATAGAATCAGGAGGAGGGGGGATGGGATAGGTGGTTCCTGGGTTGGAGGGTAGAAATGGTGTAAGGGGAAAACAACTGAAATCTAAATAAAATGTCCAATAAGAAAAGAAAAGAATAAAAAAATAGTGAAGAATGTCTTCCACTATGTGCAAATAGATTAATTCATATGATACTTGAATATTGTTACTCCCTTCACCCATCATTCAGGAAATAAAATAGCAATGAAGAAGTGGGTTTTCATAATGCCTTTCATCCTTACTGAGGCCTGATCCAACATCTCTGGAAATTCTGCTTCAGTGTTTGCCCATATGCATTCCTTGTAACTGTGTAATCTCTCACACATACTTTGTTTTTCAGACTCTTCATCTAGAAAAGAGTGATTTAATATATACCTCTGTCATGGGACTGTTTGAGAATTAAGTGTGTTGCAGAGCTTCATTATATTTCACAGAGCTCCTTATGTAATTAAATTAAATAATTGAATAACTAAATATCTTCACTGCACTCTACAATGAGCTTTTATCAAATGTTATCAAGTCCCATTTATTATCAGAAAAAAGATAATCACAGGAGAACCAGCTGTGTTTGTACTAAAAGCCTGCTTTGCGCTTTTGCTCACATTAAAATTTCTGAACCTCAGGTTTTCTGTCTATAAGTGGAGCATGTCACTGAAGTATAGCAAGGGCAAGTGACAACATGTATGGATTAAAGGGCATGCGAAAGTACTTCATGAGCAACAGGTCATATTTGCAGAATTGTATAAATGTGGGAAGTGCCACTTGATGGGCTCATTCACTCACACGTGGTCAGCCGACATACAAACTGTTCAAAGTGTTGAGCAAGTATTTCATCAATAAACTTTCTGCTCGCCTTGGAGGGAGGCATACTCTATCTCCTCGCCAACACATGACTTCTATTTGCAGGAAATGTTGCTGAGAAACATGACTTCATAGACCCTGAGAGAAGGATGCAGGCTGAAGCTGTGTAGACCCAGCTCCTTATTCACAGATGATGTCAGGGATCTTCAGAAAGGTTAAACTCTGCTCTTAGAGTTTGACAGCTCCTTGGTCAAATTTCTTCCTGGAAGATGAGTGACCTCAGCTTATGTTATTTCCTCATGATAGAACTTTAGCATTTGTATCTCCACCCTTGAATATTTACTTGTGTGGACTCAGTGTGGCTCTCCAGATTTCCATGGATGCATTTATTTTCTCCACATTCTATACTCCTGGAAAAAAAAAAACATCTTGAGAGATTTTTTTAAATTTGAGTTCCTTCCAGATAAACATATTTCTGTTATGATCAAGTTGGAATGTATTAGTAACAGTAAAGTATGTTTCAAAAAATCAAAATAGAAATAAATCATCTAATGCAATTTAAAATTATAATCATCATGGCTCTAGCCTGTGTCCTTTGTATAGAGATGTTTTATATATTCACATACAATACATACGTATATTCACATACATATGTACAAACATTGCTAAGAGTTGACTCACTTTCACTACAGTTACCTCTTCTAGGAATGTTTTTTCACTGTGATGTTAATAGGGAGAAATACAATAATGCCTAAAAGTCTAAAATAGCACAATGGTTTGTTTGGCTACTTTTTTCGATTTTGGACAAGTTGGATATACACTACACTGGCATTTTAATATAGCCATTTTCATTCAACACAAAGATAAATTAATATTAAATTTTAAGGCTGTTAAGTATTATGTAGGATAGATTGTAGATGTCCTATCACTTCCTTAATGATATAATGTCTTTGGACTCAGCCCTGGTTACAGTTTCAACTAACTGTCACAGTCAGTTTGAAGGTCACATGACCTCTGTGAGGAATTAGGATTTGGAGATACCAAACCTAAGGTCATGGCTGTAGAATCAGCAAGCATCGAGTCCATACAGTGTTACTCTGCTAGGAATTTCAAAACCTGAACTGATACTGACCCATGTTAATCATATCAAAACAGAATTTCACTTTAATCAGCCATTTAAAAACCATTTTACTTACTTATTTTCAATTAACATACAAGTCATTAGATATCATTGGGACATTTTCTAAGAAGTTGTGTTTCAATGAATTTGGCTCTTCTCTCATTCTCCCGTATCTTTTTGCTTTTTTGTCTGATGTGTTCTTCAGTCTTCCATGACTTCCTCAGCTTCAAATTACATCTACTTTTGGCCTCCATTGGCTTAGAAACTAATACTACAAATAGCAGAGATCCTGTAGTATCCTATATTTTTATTAATAGACAAATTAGTTTCATTTGTCTTAAAAATAAAAAATGAAATAGTCAAAAAGACAAATACAACTGTGATATGTGATACATGCATAAATAAATTATCTATGAATTTGCACCCCTATCCCTACTTGAATATTGAGTGTCCTGATCTTTGGAGATCTTAATTGGCAGCCACAGTTGTGAATGTGTGTGTGCAATAGCCCAGCTGTTTCCAGAAGACACTATTTGAGTTAATCATTCTCATTCTCTGTATCTTACATTCTTTTGACCTCCTTTTCCAGAATGTTTCCTGGAAATATTAGGACTTACTGAACACACCAAATCCACTTATTCTCTTCATTTTGACCACTTATAGGTTTCTGTGTTAATCTCTAACCACTGCAAAATAATGCATCTCTATAAAGGGTTGAGAGCTGCATCAGTCTAGATTTTCAAATATAAAGTATTTAGATGGTAATTTGGTACCATAGTCTATTTAGCAAATAATAATAGTGCATTTTCCCCTGGGGCTAATGGTTTTCTCCACAAAGGATTCTTGGCCAGGTTTAAAGTACCAGGATTGAGTTTCCTCCTGTGGAGTAGGCTTCTTTGAAATCAACAGCCTGACTACAAAACACTATATATATATATATATATATATATATATATATATATATATATATATATATATGCTGAGAAAGAAATCAAGGAGATAATCTCATTCTCAAAACTTTCAACAAACAAATGAGCAGACAAAACAAAATAAACAAAAATCTAAGCCAAGATGTTGAAAGTTCTCTGCAAAGCTGTAAAGACTCTAGAAGACAGAAATACCGCAGTGATCATGGGTTGCAGAAGATAGAGGCATATGTAAGGATTTCTTAGTAAGACTCCATTCACTCACAATTGACAAATAAGAGCTCATGGAAATTAAAATCTGCATACATAAATGAAAACATTTATTTCAGTAAGGAGGAGGCATACAGAATGGTAGAAAATCTTTACCATTAATGGAGAATTAATATCTAGAATATACAAAGAATAGAAAAAAATCAACAAAACAAACAAACATAAAAATGGATTTTGGATATGATCAAGTAGTTTTTAAAAGAAGAAATATAGACTTGGGAATTTCTTTCACAAGATTGCCTAGAATGTGCAAAGACCTGGGTTAGTCCTCAGCTACAGGAAAGGAAGACATTCTTAAGATATTAAGAAAGAAAGAAATATGTTTGAGACCTACATGGAAACCAAGCTGCACAGCCTGTATATGGGGTATGGTCTTCTAGCTGAGTTCCTCATCTGGCCTCAATGGGGAGGAAGCACCTAGCCTCTCAGAGACTTAAAGTGGCAGGGTGGGGGATACAGGAGGAGGGGGTACTCAGAAAACAAGAGATGGGGAAGGATTGTGGGAGGGGCTGACTGGGATGGGTTATAAAGTGAATAAGCAAAAAAATAAAATTAAAAAAAAAACATTTTCCACGAAGAAAAGGGGAGCAGAGTTGTAAAGATAGTTATTAAAGCTTAAAATAGCAAAAAAAAAAAAAAAGAAAGAAAGAAAGAAAGAAAGAAAGAAGAAAGAAAGAAAGGAAAGGAAGGAAGGAAGGAAGGAAGGAAGGAAGGAGGAAGGAGAGAGAGGAGGGAGGAAGGGAAATGAAGGGAGGGAGAGTGGTAGGAAAGAAAAACAAGACAAAAATCACAAAAAGATTCCCCTCAACTACAAAGGCACCTAAAAGAAATATAAATGAACATCAGGAACAACGACAACAAAAAACACTTAAAAATTGCAACACCCTTAACCACCAGGGAAATATAAAATCAATTGCTCTGGTATTTTATCTGTATAGATTTTAAGTATGCTTTGAAAATTTTAATGTTCATATAAATAAATGTTTAATGTTCATATAACTAATGCTGATATTATATAAAGCATTTTCAGGTATTTGTGTTTTAGCTCTCGTGACTCTATAACTATGATTATAAGTAGCATAATTAAGCAACGATCATTAATTCCAAACTGAATTGTCAGTGAATTAATTCAGTAGAATATTAATTCATTGGGGATGTGTATATGGTATAGAAAGCTTCAGAAGTTATCTAGTGAAAAAATAAGCAGGAAATAAAGGAGTTGGGCCAACTGACATCTCAGTCAAGTGTTCAGACTTGAAAGAAAACCATGGACCTTGCCAAGACCATGCTCTGCTGAACTGATGGAATTCAGTACAGCTGCCACTGTGATCACTGGACTTTGACAATTTTCTTGCCATCACAATATTTCCAAGATTCATAAGAGTTAGGCTTAGCAGAAACTCATCCAGAGCAGGAGAATCTGGAGTAGAGGAGGTGCTAGATCCAGCTGTGCCATGTGTCTGTGTCTCAGCTATCAATGGCTCATCAAAAGACACTTCTGATGCCTGGAAGAAGGACTCCAGCAAAGCCTCACAAGGTGTCAAAAGTTGGACATTCAGATATAACTACCCAGACAGGAAGCAATACCTCAGCTGTAACTATCCAGACAGGAAGCAATACCTCAGAGGTAACTACCCAGAGAGGAAGTAATAGCCACCTCTGCTTTGCTGGTGTTGGCTCTGATTCCTTCCTATTGTGTGAACTTAACCCTTGATCATATAAATCTATGAAACTATTTTTGCCACTTTTTAATAAACTTCTATTTCTACTCCCTCATGTACTTAACAAAGCTTTGGATATGTTTAATGTTAATGATTGGTAAATCATTTTGCTGTCAGTAATTTTTCTTGCTAAACACTGTAATGTTTCATGTCATCTTCTCATTCAGCTTTGGTTTATCGCTAATAACAGAATAGAACCACATCAAGAGAATTGGCTCTTCATAAGGAGATCATAACTTCTGGATTTAACTATGATTCCTAAAATATTCAGAAAATGAAATTGTATATGTAGTGACTATATACTATATTTAGTTGTTGTTCTTAGGCCTTAGTTATTGTATTCTTTTGTTTCTAGTTACTCCTAAATCTGAATCCACCAATGGTTAACAAACAATAGAAAACTAGAATTTCTGTTTAGATCTAGTTTCTCGTCTCTACAAAATTGATATTATCAGAACAGCTAATATAACTAATAATTTTAAACTGCTCATGGTATAATTACAAATTATATAGCTCTTGATACCTAGTACAAACATACATGAAAAATCATACAGACAGAAAGAACAACAGGTAGAGTGAGTGAGAGAGAGAGAGAGAGAGAGAGAGAGAGAGAGAGAGAGAACTCAGAATGGCTGCTTTTGCTCCTCATCTTCTGATTACAAAGACCTATGTGCAAAGAAATTATAAGCAAGAGTAGAGATAAACATATTTTTCATACAAAATCAAAACCAAACCAACCAAAAACCACAATTTAATGTGTATTTCTATGCCAAGTAGGACATGTTATTATGTCTAAGAATATGGATCCTATAAATGAATTTTGTTCTGATTTCTGGGTAACATACAAGGTAAGTTCATTCTAGTTATAATGTCAACAGTGAGAACCTTTTACTATTTATTATCTAGAAGCATTGAGAATTTATGGGATGAAAGTGATTTTTTAAGTGCATGAATGTTTGCATTACCAAGACTGTAAAATTAATAAATTCAGTTTTATTATTAAATTTGAATAGGAAAAATATGTTCTTTATATAAATTAATTCAATCCAAACAGACTCATTTACTCCTCAGTTGATTAAGGCATCATTTAATAGAAAAGCATATCTATGGGCAAATAAAACAAATTGGATTTATGAGATTTTGACAATAACACTCAAAGAAATATTTTTATATACATAAATAAAATAGGAGAAAGAAAAGTGGTGCAAATATATTAGTGAACTTTAAATCATTTAACAGTCTGATAAGAGGTTTATTTAATAATTTATAGCTATAATATTTAGCCCAAGAAGAATTTTGAGTAGAAACTTCTAATTTATCATTTGGTAAGATTGAAATTTTGATTTATATTTTATCTAGGTGCATAAAAAGAGAAAGAAAAGCAAAGATAGAAATTCTTAAAAATGCTTTCATTGATTAAATTATTTAAAATTTAATCTTTTAAGCATTGTTTAATTATTGAAGATTTTATACATGGTATTTCTTTTTTTTTTTTTGCTGAATTTCTGGTTTATTGTTCTTTTTTTTTTTATCACATCGTAATTTACTTATTCACACAGGGGTTATAGACACAAAAAGGCAGGATGTGGGGAAGGAATGACAATGGTGATAAGGTCCTATCTATGATGACCTACCCCTCCTTACTTGCCTTCTGACATTAACCTCCAGTCCTCTCACTTTTGTTCTCGTCACACAAGCCACCCTAGCCTTTTCAAGGTGCCTAAGGCAGGCCAATAACAGCTTTACAAGGCCTCTGCACTGGCTCCCCTGAACATTTTTGTAATGTCAGAAGAATAGGGGAAGGATTGTGGGCCCTAAGGAGATAGGAACTGCACAGGAAGATCAACAGAGTAAACCAACCTGAACCCTTGGAGCTCTCAGAGACTGAATCACCAACCGTGGAGCATACCTAGTCTACACAGATCTACCTCCATGGGCTGGACCTAGGCCTCCCTGCACATATGTTGTAAATGTGCAGCTTGGTTTTCATGCAGGTCTCAAACATCTGAAGAAGGGGCTATCCCAAAACATACATGGTATTTCATTCAAATTCATCTCCAACTCCACCTATATGCACCATTACTTTTCTCTCTCTTATGTTTCTCTCTCTCTCTCTCTCTCTCTCTCTCTCTCTTCTCTCTCTCTCTCTCTCTCTCTCTCTGTTTTTTTTTTTTTGTTGTTTTTTTTTGTTTTTTTTTTTTTTTTTGGAGTCAGGGTTTCTCTGTATAGCTCTATATGTCCTGTCCTGTACCTCAATCTGTAGACCAAACTGGCCTGAAATTCTTTTTTTTTTTTTTTTTTTTTTTGGTTTTGGTTTTGGTTTTGGTTTTTCGAGACAGGATTTCTCTGTGTAGTTCTGGCTGTCCTGGAACTCACTCTATAGACCAGGCTGGCCTCGAACTTAGAAATCCACCTGCCTCTGCCTCCCAAGTGCTGGGATTAAAGGCGTGTGCCACCACTGCCTGGCTGGCCTGAAATTCAAAAATTCACCTGTCTCTGCCTCCGAAGAGCTGGGATTAACAGTATGTGTTAACATCACTGCCAGGCTCACCCTTTCCTCTCTACTCTCAACTTTGTTAAAACTTACTTCCCATCTATATTAACATGTACTGTCCAAATGCTCATTGGTGTTTGCCTACTCTATTATATTGTATGATTAACCTACCAGAAATCACATCTTTTAAGAACTTGAGGGAATAGGCAGTCAATGTCTGATTTGATTTATGTCTACTACAAGAGGAGCAACCCATACTTGGCACAGTTTAGGTAATGAAAAGTCAGAGATTAGACAGCCCAAAGACCTAGGTAAAACCAAACATGACAGGAAGGAAATTATATTCAGCTGTACTCATAGATGACTCATCTAAGAGTATAGCAGCAAATGGGAACAAATGCAGAGATCCACAGCCAGACATTATGAGGAATTAAAGTCTAAATTGGAGGGTTCCATCTAATCCTTAGGGAATTCATCCAAAGTGGAGACATAAAGAGTGTTGTGTTTGGTTGTTATCTTTTAGAAGCCTGTTATGTTCTAATGAGAGACAGAAAAGGAGTGGATCTGGAGGGAAGTGGAAGTGGGGAAGGAATGTGAGGAGTAGCAGGAGGGGAAACTATAATCAGGATGTATTGTATGAGAAGAGAATCTATTTTCGATTAACAAAATGAACATGTTGTGGTATATGCACTAAATCGGGGTTTTTTTTTGCATCACAGAAAAACAATATCAAATTTTGTCCTTTGATGTAATTGTGAAGCTTATTACATGAAATGAACTATATCAGTCCTTGAAAGTCAAATATTGCATATTCTCTCTCACTTGTAGATACTAGATTTTAAATAGAACAGAGTCAAGACTAACAAGAAGGGAGAGAAAGCAGGAAAGGAAGAGTGGGGACTTTGAGGGCTTAGTATACTCAGAGTACTTTATATATATATATTAGACTCTTCTCGAGAAACTTGCTATAAACAATGAATATACACCAATAGAAAATAAAAATTGAAAAAGGATTGAACATGATCATAGCTTGAAAACATAGCTGGTGATGTTTCTTTTTGAGAATGTTTTTATAGTAATAATCTTGTGAGATAGAGATGGTGTCTTCTTTGCAGGCAAGTGGTATACAAGCTTCAGGCTCTGGAACTACAAGTGTTGTTCATTTCTTTGTCACAGCCCTGTGGGAATAGGGGTTTAGAAATTTGGGTAAAAAAACCTCGCATTTTCTGACTCATTTTTATGAAATGAAAGTCCTTCTTCTCAGATCCAGGATTCACATGCATCTGAGAATGTCCATGCAACTTGTCTTTGCTGGCAAGTGCTTCCAAACCCAGACATTTTGCAGAGTGTCTCACATTGTGGTACACTGTCGCAGGTATCTTCCCTCTGTTTTAAGTAAATGGGCACAGCTACCACACCCCAGGCATGTTGTGAAATAGTTCATCAATTCCAACTTGCACAAGATCAGAATATCGTTTCTAAGAGGGATGATGAATGGACATCAGGATGAGGTTCCAACTTCGTTTTCTCAACCACTTTAATTGTTCATAATTTACTGTGATGTGAATGTGAACAAATAAAACTAAAATGTCCTAATTAACAAATAAAATGGGGTCTCAGGTGAAAAATTCTTAGGCAAATTTACAGACTGTAGCTCTGTGTAAATGAGGTATCTTAATTTTCTAGGGGTACTGCAGCAAAGAACTGCAGTTAGATAGCCTGAACCACAGGAATTGTATCTCAGTTTTGGATGTTTAATGTCCTAGATGAGGGCATCAGCAGAATCAGTCCTGTTCTCAAAGTCATAAAGGAAGAGCCCATTTCCCAATTCCTTTATTGGCTGGTAGGGAATGTCTTCGTCCTGTGTCTGTTAACTCTTTCTCCCTCAGTGCTTGCTTCTGTGTCCAGAGTCCCTCTTTAAAAAGACACATTGTCTTGCACAGAACTCAGGAAGATGGCTTCACCTTGCATAACTAGCAACATGTACACATTGACATCCACAACGACAGTGTTTCCCAATATTTTACAGGTTAGTATCCCAACATACAGATTTATACATAAGCCATAAATATTGGGTAATGCTTTCTGTTTGTTTAATTTATTGTTTCCTTTTCAAATAATATATTATTTGGTGGTTACTTTAAAGCATGTAAGTTATAAAGAAAACTTCTAAGCGACTTGTGTATTTGTTATGCAGGATCCTGTTTATGTGTTCAGATTAGTTAAATGTTACCTGCATATCTGTTAGTCTTCTGGGAGAAGTGTGTATAGCAGTGCCCATAGGGGATCACTTCCAGATTTGTCATGGAGGCAGTTAAGTCTTTATGTTTATGATGAGTCTGTGATTGTGCCCATTTACTTAAATCCTTGCAGTTTCATCTTGCCACACATGAATGCAGCTTTATACTTGTGTCTTTTAAGTCTGGGCTGAGTTTTCTTTTATATTTTATTTTTGGCATTAATTTTATTTCTGACTACAGTACTGAACTGCTGGGAAATCCTATCCATTGTTTCATTTGAATGCTGCAGAGACACTGAGTGGGATGTGTGAGCGATGGCTTTTCCAGCAGAATGTGAAGTTAATTGTAGTAGTGTGACACACAAGAGCAGAGTGACTGCTTTAGGCATGAGGATATAGGGGACAGCCAGGATAAAAGGAAGACTTAAAGACAAAGGCTACTTTCTCAATCAATCCGTTTCTTCTAAGCCCTTTTCACTGGTGGAGGACTTGTTAATGAATAATCACTATTGAACAGCTGCCATGAAAGCAAACAGAGGCTATTCTACTATTCGTTACATTTTTTTTCATTCAGAAGTTACACATTGACCAAATATTTCCTATTAACCCAAAGCACAGCAGAGAGGCATGCTTAAGTAACCAAGTCAGAGGAAAAGGAAAGAGTGGAAACGGGATCAATGTAAAGTCAACCACAAATGAAACAGTCCAGTGCCAAACAAAAGAGGGAGATGGAAGTGGTGGATGCCCAGATTTAATGTGGAGAAATGTGTGGCTCATTTCACTAAGCTGCACAATAAAACTCGAAGCCTAATATGTTTGTCTTTATGGAAAAACGGGCCATTACATTCTTAAAAGCACAACCTCAACTAACAACAGTTGTTTATTTTTGTTTTAAGTCTTGGTTACCAAAAAAAGAGAGACAAAATAGATCTTTCAATGACTGTTGTTATTATTCTTTGCCTACATTGGCAATATGATAGGAAAGCCAAACAGCTGAGATTCTCATTATGTCTTTAACAATGTAATACTACAATCACTACTCTAGCCCTGAGGTTTTATTCAGAAAACAGACCCAGTGATAAATCTTTCTATAACTCCATATTCGTTGTTGTGGCTGCTTTTGTTTTTATTGGGTGTTATTTTGTTTGTTTGCTTTTGAACTTGAAATTCTCCTATTTCCGTTTCTCCAGTGCTTCCCTAGCTTCATTTACTGTTTTATTTCTGAGCTTGTCTCTAGATTTATTTACTATTTTTTCAAGTACTTTCTGACAAAAATCCCCTGAAAACTCACAGGATTCTATAAAGTATTTCATTTTAGCTATTAGTTTGCTAGGTAAATAATATATTTTAAAGCAGCATCATTGAATAAATATTTTAATTGCTACTTTTAATTTCCTAATTTTGCATAACCAATGTCAATTCCCTAAAAGATAAATATATATATATAATAAAAAGTCCAAAACAACTTTCACTTCACAGTTTCATGAAATACATTTGCCTAGCATATTTATACGTAAACTATTAAACATATCAGATGCTTCATATAACCAAAGATTTGTGATAAATTACCTTCCAAGAAACATAGGTCACCCAAGTCTGAATGTCTTGCCTGTCAGATTGTAGACATATTGCAGTGTTAAAAACTCAAGCTGGGAAGAATTTGACATTTTCCAACCTTGAAATGAATTCATCTGAGAAAATGAAACTTTGTAAATCAGACCTCATGAATAATAATTTTAGTCTCAATGACATATTTTAATCTTGACAAAATAAAACAAAATCCCATGAATTTTGAAAGCACTGCAGAACTGCAAATGCCCTGTCCAGACAGCAGTTTCTAGGTAGGACATTACTTTGAAATCAGCTACAACCTATATTCACATGGTGCTAATTTTCTTGACTTAATGTTCCTCTAGGAAACCTCTCCAGGACTTTCTCTACTGATTCTTATCGTTCAACTGGCTTTTTCAGTGTGGACATGAGCAGAATACAGGTGTTCATTCAATGACATTTTAAAATACCCATGCAGGTCAGAACTGGTCCCTAAAGAAGCGTTTGACCTGTGAAGAAGTTTGGGTCCAATGAACCAACAACTTCTCCATTCTTTCCAGATGACTCAGGAGGTACAGCTGAGCTAAAGCTCCATGCCTTCGTCATGTGGGTAGTGTGGGAAAGCTCTTGCTTTGTACAAACACCAGCTTTGTGTTGAGAATTGACTTAACAGGTTCTACAATTCTCTTCATAATTTCTTCTTTTTTGGGGGTGGGTGGTTAGGGGCTGACAGGACATATCTATCAACCATTCAGATCTGTTTTTACTATACCTCATATTGTTAGAATAAAAGTAATTTTATTTATGTATATGAGTTTACTGTCACTCTCTTCAGACACATCAGAAGAGGGCATCAGATCCTATTCGAGATGGTTGTGAGCCAACATGTGGTTGCTGGGAATTAAATTCATGAAGAGCAGTCAGAGCTCGTAACTACTGAGCCACCTCTTCAGGTCATATGAGAATGGTCTTTATTTTCTCATAAAATCACAATTAAAGAGATAATCGAACTTTTATTATGTTATTGAAATCTAATATGTGCATTTAATTATTTACTTATGAACATATAAACTCTTAATTGCATTATCTTAAATACATTCTTTACCTCCACATTCCTTCATCTTCTGTCTTTTCCATGCTAAACATTTATAAATATGAATAAAACCCTAAGTAGATAAAAATCATGGCAGACTTCAAATTGTCCCTGTTGTTTATATTTACACTCAATACCATACTTTCACCATTTAATCAAATCTAATGGTTGAATACAGGAATAAAAGATATACGGATGGATACAGAGTCTCAGATGATCTTATATGATTCTGATCCACAAGATCTTGCTGTCACTGTCTGTCTATATGGTGTACACGTATGCAGAGATGTGCAAATATTTAAGATTTAGGTAAGATGTTGCATGCTCATAAAGATTCATTATTTGTAGACCTAGTTGATGTGGCATAGCACACTTACATTTAAGGAACCCATTTGTTTTGCACCAATGATTTTAGGTTTCCTAAACATTAAAAATATGGACATGAAATATTTTTCCTTTAAGTTCTGAAACATGATCTACCAAATTTGTATTAATTACCCCACAAAACAAATTATAAGATGTTAATCCATGAGAAATATATCCTCTCCCCCCAATTTCCCCTTGTTTTAAAATTGAACGATGCATGTAACTTAACTATGCTGGCTTTGGCTAGCAGTCAGCATGAGACTGAAATGTATTGAGTCTATTGAGTCTGTTTTCTAAGGAAGTACAATACTGCACATTTGTGATGCATGGCTGAACGAAGGTCAAATAGGGTAGTTCGCACATAACAGCCTCAGACGACCCTGAGTGGAGAAACTCAATACACCCTGTGAGCTCATCCCACAGTAACAAGTAGGTCATCAATTTCAGTAAACATAAGCTCAGCTGTAAATTTATGCTAATCACGTCTTCCAACAAGACTTACTCAATGTTCCTGACTGTGCCTAACTATAATCTCACTGGCCAAGTTAAAACAATGCTTGAAGACATTTCTGTTAGATAAACCCAAAATTATTATTTGCCATTTAGGATTTTATAATGTTACAGGAAACTATGTCAGCAATAATATTGTCTTAGAAAATATTTTAATGCTGAACCTATGTTTGCTCACTCTCTTTACAGCTGTTGAAATGCAATGGCCTTTAGAAGAAATAATGTTGGCAAACAGAGTTTACATAAATCCTAAAGGACAAGTTTCTAAATTGCACAAATGCAACTAAGACTTAAAATTCTATTAAAAGGGAAGCTTTTACTCAATGTTTAGGAAGATATCAGCCTATCATTCTGAATCGAATAAATCTACCTTGCTGTACAGAACCTGTTTGGAGAATTATTAACATACACTACATTTTAAGCAGCATAAAGAAGCAATAACATGTTTCAACCAAAAATGATAAAAAGTGATACTCAGGTTTATTTATCTTTTATCATGTAGCTAAGTCACACTTATATACAGCTTAAATACGTTTTCAATTTAGACGGATTTCATTGCCCCTTCCTTTAAGTAAAAAAATAGAAGCATTTGACATATATCTATGTCTATATATATCTATCTACCTTTTTATTTATCTATCTATCTATCTATCTATCTATCTATCTATCTATCTTCAAAAGTCCTTTGCTTGGTTTTATAATTAGCATCACATGAGCATCCTCTCATAAAGTAAGTCAGATTTCAATATTATTTGCTTTGTGAAGGAGCTTATTGTGGTTCTGAATTTTTAAAACATAACTCAAAAAGTATTGCTTGTTTGAAGGCTCTATAGAATTCTTGTATAAGTATATCTGACCCTTGGTATTTTGCTTGTTTGTTTCTTTTCATTTTATTCTGTTTGAATGCTTTTTAAATTTTTTTGATTTGCTGAAAATAAAAATTAAAAAAAAAATAATAAAGTCAGTCAGACAAGCTTCCTGGCCTATAGCAGAGGGTGGATGGTTAGAGAGATTTTACTAGGGTTCTCAAAAAATACAACTGGACGTTTAAAATTTACACATCTTGAAATCATATCCTTAGCCCTTGAGAAGTAGCACAAATAATATTGACATGTGTTCCTTTAAGTCTTGATGATGGAGACTGACCCTTGGCACTGCAAACAAGGAGAGTGATGCTGTGTCATGGAGATGTGTCCTCTCGCAGAGCAGGTGGCTCATCTTCCACTACTGTCTAATTTTGTCCTGGGAACCAGAGGGGGAATGTAGAACACAATGTCTGAGACTGTTTTCTTAAGATAAAGTTGCACGTTTAGTCTTCATAGAGGTTAGAAATGGACATTGTGTGTGTGAGTGTGTGTGTACTATATATATGTATGTGTTTATTTCTTGAAAACACAAATTTTTATTCTAAAAATTTGTTGTTACTATGTTGTTCTGTTTGAAAGTATATTTAATTTGGGCTGTGGAGCTTTTTAAAGATATCCTAAAACAGAACAACAATAGGACTTAATCTCTGAAATAAAAATGTTCATAAAATTTCTTGATGGAAGAATAGTAGAAAATTCTAAGCTATGGATAAAGCTAATTTTTGATAAAGCTTAAAAATAAAGTTTATTGTGTAGGACAAAGTTGCACTGACTTTTATAAAACTAGAAATGATCTAATCATTTACAGTAAGACAGAAATATATAATAAATCTACAGACAGACTAACATACATGCATACATACACACACACACATATGTATAAAACCATCAGGTTATTGAAAGGACTTTTACATATATATTTTCTGAATTTAAAAAAGCATTATTGATGTCTTAAGTACAAAATAAAGATTGTATTGATGGATTTAATGAAAAGTCTATCAACATAAAGTGTAAGACACACATTGCTAGAAGATATAGTGTATTTAGTAATACCTAATGTGGTTTTTTTTATTTATTATGACATAAAAAGAAATTCTTAAGAGATTTCATTCTAAAATTCTTGCAGTTTAAATATAGTTGAAAATGTTGTTATACATACATTATATTTTTTACTTACAGTAAAAAAAATCTACTCTACATCGTGCTTTCTTAACTTGAAAGGCAGTCTCAGCATTATCTAATTTTATATTAGTGTAGAATTTACAATAAACTTGAAATGTGTATAATTTTTACTCCCACTTTATAGAAAAGCACAGTGATAACCAGGTATATTAACTTAATTTTCTAGAAGAGAAAAGACTAATTAATTGGCGCTCTGAATTTATAGTTAAATTTTCATAGTCACATAGTCCTCTTTATCTAAAACTTATTTTTATTTATTATTTTTGTATGAATGGATATACGGATGCCACATGTATGCATGTGACAAAATAGAACATCAGATTGCCTGGAGCTGAAGTTATACGTGGTTGTGACCATTCTAAAAACCATACACATCCTCCAAAGCAGCTACAAGTTCTTTTAATGCTATGACATCTTTCCATTCCTTCTAACAGGGTTGACTTTATCTGAAATGAGCAACGAAGGGTAATAATAAAACCTATGGAGACCACCTACAGTAGATAGGCCTGGCCCCTGGTCGAGGGATGGTGCCACCCACCCATCTCAAAGTTTTTAACCCAGAAATGTTCCTGTCCAAGGAAAGACAGGGACAAAAAATGGAGCAGAGACTGAAGAAAAGGCCACCCAGGAACCGCCCCACCTGGTGATCCATCCTGTCTGCAGACACCAAAAGAGGCGCTTGCTGACAGGCAATTGGCTGTTCCTTGGGAAGTTCGGCCAGCGATTACCAAAGCCGATGTGGATGCTTGGAGCCAACCATCACATTGAGCTCTGGAATCTCTGTGGGTGAGGTGAGGGAAGGACTAGAGGAGCAGAGGGGGATTGCATCCCTATAGGAAGAACAGTGTTGGCTGGCTGGACCACTCAGTGCTCCCAGGGACTGGACCACCAACCAAGGAGTGTACAGGGAGGGGCCCATGGTTCCATATAGATGTATAGCAGAGTCCTGCGTTGTCTGACATCAAAGGGAGGGGAGGTCCTTGGTCTTGTGGAGATTTGATGCCCCAGCATAGAGGGATGCTAGAGCAGTAGGTCAAGAGAGGGTGGGTGTGTGGGGGAGCACTCTCATAGGGGCAAAGGGTGGGGAAGGGGGCAGATGTGGGAGGGGGTTGTGCAGGGGTAACCAGGAAATGATATATCATTAGAGATGTAAACAAATGGAATGATTAATAAAAAAAATTTAACTGGGCAACAAGAAGTAAGATAGCTATTTTACTGATATATGTCTAATCTTTAAGCACTCAGAAAGCTGTGGCTGGAGGATTGCAGACCCAAAGGTAACCTGTGCTACATAATGAAATACTTCTTAAATAAGGGAAAACAAGTTCAAGCCAGACAATAAGACGCACATGGAGAAGGGGAAGTGGGTACAAAGCCCACCACTAATCAAGAAGCTACTGGCAATTCATAGCTCCTGAGAAAGGAGATTAGGTGTTTTGTATTGTTTTGTTTTTCTCCAGTTGAATAAAACCGAGTGAGTATATCAACTATACACCAGGACAGACTTCATGCTCAAGAGTAGTAATTGGTCAAAACAATAGAGAATCATGGATTCTGTTTGGTGTGTGTGTGTGTTCTTTTAGCTCATCATTTGCTGTGTTTTTTTTTTTAAGATAAAGAACATGACATTAGGTGGGGAAAAATTCTGAGAAATGCTGGGAGAGGGAAAAGAATGTGAACAAAATACATTATATGAAAAATGTAAAATGATAGAATAAAAAAGTAGAATCAATAAGATGTATTTCTTTTTGTTAGTATTTAAAAGTATCTGTGTGTGTTTTAAAATTCATTTGTATATTTACCTGTAGTCAATGTCTTTTATTGATAAACTTTCCTTTCAATATTTTCATAATTCTACATAAACAATAAATCAAACAATCAAAACTATTTTATTTCATTCCAAAGTTTCTTCATATGGTTCCCCTACAGATAATTACAACTCTCTCCTTCATTGCTACCAACCACTGTTCATTTCCTCTTCAAATGTAGTTTATTCTGTAAGAATATGTACTATAGATAGCATTATACATGATATATTTTGTCATTTTTCATTTAGAAGAATGATTTTCACAACCATTCCTGTTGTTTATACAACAATAATTTATACTTTTGATCACTAATTTCTGAGATGTAGTTCATCATAGAAATGAGTATCTGTTTCTTTATTCATTAAGCGGTTGTATGGTACTTGGGTTGTTTCCTTTCAGGTGAAATTATGAATAATGCTATTTGTGCATGTGTCTCTTCATGATAAAGCTTTTGGATTTCCTTAGTGTTTCTGATGTTTTTGAGGAATGATAACTGAGAGGCTATCTGAACATTTCTTAGCATGCTAGGCCTCTGTCAACAACATGTTAGTTTCAGTGTCAACAAAAGCCTCAAGTCTTGGCCAAGAGTCCACTTGGCTTTAAGTCCCTCAAAGTCAGCATCAGTTAGTATAGACTTAATACCGAAGATAGTGTTGTTAGATAATGTAAGTGTATATTTAATCCAATAGGAAATGGATATCATTACATCCATGTGTGACTGCATCATTTTACATTGAAAACACACCATGCCCACTCTTCTGTGTTTCAAATAGTATCTTTAGATAGTCTAATATGCTTCATCTTCATGATGTTAAGGTGGTGGTTTCTTGAGAACTAAAGTTGTCAGGCTTTGTCTAACAAGTTTACTCGCCATAGATATTTTCCTCTTTGTACAAATTTGACTCAGGCCTTTTACCAACTTTGTTTTAATTTGGCCTTCTTTTTTAGTTTCAAGAGTTGTTTATTATATGCATGTAAAAGTACACTATGAGATATTTTTAGAAGCTTTTCTAGAAAAAATTAGTTATAGGTTTAAGATCTAATACTACCACAAAATGGTGGTGATGGGAAGACAAGATGGAAGAAAGCAAGTAAAGTAGAAAGGAAACAAGCAAGGAAGGAAGGAAGGAAGAATTAAAAATATGTTGACTATGGTGATGCCTCCCTATGCCAGTTCTCAGGAGATAGTAAGTTGGCAAATTGAATGGTCTATTGCCTCTGTGTTCATCTTGTCAATAATGCTATCATCTATTGATAACTACAGTCAGTAGCTAGTCACATTGCAAGTTGGTGTTTATACAAAATTTGTTTTTCATATAAATTTTAAATTAAGCTTGATTGTATCTACAAAGTATCCACTAATGTTTTGATCAGAAGTATCAGGTAATTGATCAATTTAGAGAAAATTGACATACCTGACATGATCCTTCAAATCTCTAAACATATTATTTTTTCTTTAATTTGACTACCTTTGATTCCTTTCATTAATATTTTGCTATTTTGAGAAGAGCAATCTTACACATTATTTTATATCAACCTAGAGTGTTTCTGATTGTACAGTTTCTATGCTAGATCAAAGAATTTGAGGAGAACACAGGTAAACAGGTAGAAGCCCTTAAAGAGAAAACAGAAAAATCCCTTAAAGAATTACAAGAGAACACAAACAGGTGAAGGAATTGAACAAAACCATCCAGAACATAAAAATGGAAGTAGAAACAATTCTAGATCAAGCTGCTGCTACTCATTCATGTTTGATGTTTGTTGATTGGACTGGACTGCTGCTACTCAGTCATGTTGATGTTCTGGACTGAATTCCTGACAACGGATCACAAAGATTGGAATTGCTCCAGAGAACTACTTCTAAACAGATTCCCAAGCCTCTTGTCCCATTAACTATCTTTCTCCCCTACCTTTAGTTGATAGGCTAGAAAGAAAGTTGAAGCCTTTCAGATCCTTGTATTAAAGTAGGTTTGAAAACTCTAAGCCTACAGGGTCACAACTGTTTGTAAGTCCAGTCTTGTTGAAATGGTACCCTCTTCTTACCTCCACAGGTACCATGCATGCACATGGTACACAGACATACATACAAGGAAAACATCCATATACATAAAAAATAAACTATTTTATTTAAAAATGAGAATATTTCTTTCATTCTGAATTCTCAGGCTGGTTTCATTCTTAGAAGTAGGCAATAAATTTTATTATTTTCCATTATGATTATAATCCTCATTTTTTTGTTAACCTGATAATATGATGAGCTTAATGTGTTGATTTATTTTTGAAGTTGGAAGAGATTTTTCATTTTTGAGGCAAACACCACATAACACTAAATTCATTTGATGATAATCTTATGGAGCATTTTGTATTCAATAGAGATATTAATTTTTACTACCTTCATTCTCTTTTTTAACATTTCCCACTAACTTTTCCTGGTTTTATTCTGTACAGTGATAGCTATATAAAGCCTTCATATACGTCTTCATAGTTTCTATTTTTTTTGAATACTTCTCTTTTAGATTTGGCAGTGTTACTTCTTTATTTCATTGCTCATTTATTTTTTAATTTACTTTTTGATGTTAGAATGCAATTTTATTTTATTTTATTTTATTTTATTTTATTTTATTTTATTTTATTTTATTTTATTCTCTTAAAGTTATTGCTGTCAAGCCAGAGCTTTATGGATACTGGGCAAGCACTCTAAAGCTGAATTGCCTTCTACTATTTAAATGGTAAACAGAAATTACAAGTGAGATTAAAAACTCTTGAGGCCTATAGTTTCATGTTTTAGAAGACTGAAATTCAAATTCAATGTGTTTAAACACATTTCTAAAAACCTTTGCTTTTTATTATATAATTTATGCATTAGGAAATTGGTTCAGTTCCCCACTTTGTTGAATGTATGTTCAGGAATCCAGGGAATTTTGTTTGTTTGATTTCGTTCTTGTTGCTGCTGTTGTTCATTGCTTTTGTTTTTCAACCTGGTGTTTATTAATACAAAGAATACTTTGTACTCAGGGTGATCTTGGAGAAAACAAATGTGTAGATTCATGTATGTTATGAAAAAGGAAAAAAATCTCACATGCCCTGCAGAACAAATCGTCTGTAGAAGCATAGCCAGATTAAGTTTCTATCCAGTG
The DNA here is from genome assembly GCA_021653895.1 of Mastomys natalensis. NCBI lineage: Eukaryota > Metazoa > Chordata > Mammalia > Rodentia > Muridae > Mastomys > Mastomys natalensis. Next base: position 349,266 of record JAJTUV010002068.1, on the reverse strand, counting down.
GATCCATCCATTTACTCTACAGAGGTGATTTTTGATCATTGAATGTAGACTGCTTTACCTCAGTCCACAGAATTATATCAGTTAGCATCAGCTTGATTTCTATGTCCCAAGTGATAGTCTCTCTTACATTCCTAATCATGGTAACTTTGTTTATCTTCTTTTCTGCTCCATTCCCATTTTGACAGAAAACTTATCTCCATAACATTTTTTACTTTATCACTGTTTTCATGAACTATCTCTTTTATGGTTTTTTTTTATTATATATCAAGTTTTAATTTTTTGTCAGCCTACTTTTTAATTAACTATACAATTATAGTAAATGAATACTATTTAGATTGGTGATATTTAGTGGGATGTTTCCTGTGGTAGACTATGGATTTACCATTTTTTTTTTCAAAGTTTGTTCATAATATACAGGACCTGTAATATACTGACCATTGCCCCTTAAATGCAATGGCTTTTGACCTTTAACGGTCAAAACCTTTCTTTTATGCTGCACCCTATGCTTATTTATGAAGCATCATCTCTCTAAGGACAGCACTCCTATGTCTGGCCCTCCTTTCCATCTTCCCACTCCAGGAATGCATATCACCCATAACTTCTACAACGTGGGGATGGTATATTTGAGCTGATTTTTGCAGTTACAGCTGTCAATACCAAGCATCAGAATTGGTGACAGCTATAGGAATTTGTGTTTCCCTATAATCTCTGATTTGGAAGAACTCAGCTGTGTTTCTGGGTATTCCAAATGCACATAGGCTAAATTCTATGAAGAATCAGAAATTGTTGAAACCTTTAATTTGTTGTTATATTTTGTTACTTAATGCATTTTTTAAGCACTGATTTTTGTAGGCTTAGGAAATATCTCACTGGTAAAATACTTGCCTAGTACAAGCAAAACAAGAGTTGACTCACCACTGCCATAATTATAAACAAATAAAGAAGCTAATGCTTTTGTTTCAAGTATCCTTAAATGATTGGTTTGAATGCTGCATATTATTTTCTTGAGATTTTCTCTGAGCTGACAGTTAGATAAGAAAGTTCATGTGAGAGTTGTCATTATTATTTTATTTTCACCTTTTGTGTCCTTGTCTCTAACTTTAAGATAATTTTCCTTGCAGAAAACCCATCTTTATTCTTATGTACACAAATGGCCTTCACTAGTCCTCTGAATCCTTGTCTGTATTTCACATGGACAGATTCTATATTCAAATGACAAGTTCTTTTGCCATAAACCCATTAATAGGCTTAATCCTTGAAACAACTCTGGGCAAAGATAGTTCCTGCTCTGCATCATAAATGAGAGAAATGTTACTCAGAGATGTAAATGAGTCAAAACTGTATGAGCCAAACAAAGAACACACTGCTTTCTTCTTTCCACACAATCAGGAGACCAGTAACATTGGGAACAAGTAATGATATCTTTGTTTTTACAATTGATCATTTCTTTATTAATTTAAAATCAAAGACTGTTAAGAAAAATGAAAGAGTAGCTTCAAAAGAAAGTACCAAGAAAGGAAGTCTTTGGAATCTAATCATGCCACATTTATAATTTACCTTTTGTGACTTAGCTTATTAATTAGCTAATTCATCTGAAAGGCATTTGATTGGCTTTTCCTTAAGCATCACCTGGCTAAGGTTGTTGGGTTTTTTTTTTTTTTTTTTTTTTCCAAAAAGCCTCTTCAGTTGATAGTAAGGTCAGTTGATGATGAGGTTGAATTTACAAGACCTCTGTCCCTAAACAATAGTCTTGGTCTACTTGATTCCAGCTATTTAGAGTACATCTCATGGGCAGAATAAAGAACTAATGTACAGACTATGTTCTGGACTTTGTGGTCTCTTCTTTAATGAGGGAGACCAAAGCTGGGCTCAGATAGCTAGGAAACCAGATTATTTGTGCTTAGATTGTCACTCTGCAGTGCTAATAGGAATTTTGGAGGAGAAATAAACTTTTATTTCATTGTTTAAGATTTCCAGTCTCCAGTGAATAGGAAAATAGTTTTCCAAACCAGTAATTTTTTTTTTTTTTTTTTGTGATCTTAAAGAGTGTTGCCTAAACTGCATGTGGCAAGCACATTTTGGTAAAACACATTTTTCAGTACTTGGTAGACAGCATCAGGAATGAGAATTTTCTGCTGCCTAGGATACTTAGTGAGATTTAGGATAGCTTGGGCTAAAGAGCAATACTTTGCCTGAAAAGCAAAAGAAAACTAAAGATAAAATACAAAAGAAAGGAAGGCAAAAAGGAGGCCACTTATATTATTATAATATTCACATAAATCAGTAATAAAGTCGAAAATTATGTTGAACTTCATTCTAAATATCTTATCAACTTAAGATATTAGCCTTGTTTCTCTTTGGGGGGGATGTTTAATTTGAGATTGTATTTAAATTCTCTACCCTCCCTCCTAGGGCCTCCATAAAGCTATTCTACTATCCTCCAAACTCACAGCTTCTTTTATCATCAATTTTTATTGAATGCATATATGTTTTCATTATATCAATTATAACCTGCTACATCTATATAGGTTTACTTGTACGTATGTTTTCAGGGCTGAGAGTTTGTCATTGGACAATCAGTGTGTTCTTCCTTGGGACATGACCTCTCCTGTTCTCAAAGCTTGCTTCTTTTAATACTGTATAAGACTAAAAAGAAACTTAACTGCTCCGTACTAATTGATGGATTTAGTTAACTTTAAATAGACTGAACAGTGTTTTTCATTTTATATGCATGCATGAACTAAATAGACAAAATTAACTGTGTTTTACTAAAATATATGATTTTGCTAGGGAATCACAGATTCATGGTTGGTAACCTATCAATTTTTCTCTATCTGAGCTGTATTATTAACACTTCCAATGTGGTGTTGTTCCTAAGTACTTCTTTTTAAAGAACAAGGGGTAGTTTAATTTGAAGAGTCAAGAGTCTTTTGTTTTGATTATATGCCCCCTATGCAAATTACACTCATTCCTTGGTACAGAAATTGCACTTTGCCACTTCCCTGAGACATTCAATGCACAGTGATTCTAGGCAACCATTAACTATGTTTTGTCACCACCGACTGTATAATGATCTGCAAATTCTCTAGTACCAAGAATACTAGGACATGAATTCTTCATTGTATCTGAGAAGCTATTCACATGTTGAATAATTGTTTTTCTATAAACTGATGTATTCTCAATGTCAGTCCAGAATCTCATGTGTTTTAACCTGTTGTATTATCATCTTGAACACACTTTGAGAAAATGCAGTGTTTTGGAGTCCCCAGTATACACCGAATAGTATTCATGAACAATACAAGATGTGCTAGGTCATTCTGGCTCTGAGTTGTTTACTTTTTTCTTTCTTTCTCTTTCTTTCTCTCTCTTTCTTCCCTGCTTTTTCTTTTTTTGCCTCTCTTTTTTTGAAAATGACTTACCAGCCACAGGTTTTAATATGTTTAATTTTTGTGTCATCCTACAGTAAACAAGGACAATGGCCAAAGACATCTTCCTCATCAATAGTTAATTTGCTTTCAAAAGGAAAAGTTACATAAGTCCTAGCAAAAGCTGTGAAGATAAATGTACAGGATGTTTTCATGCAGCATAACCAGAAACTTACTGTGGTTAGAAGTCAGGCAGATTACACATAATCATTATTTACAATTACTTCTTCTATCAAGTTGAATTTTTTGATAAATTTTATTTGTCTATTGAATTCTTCATTTTTTTTTGACACAAAAATATCCCCATTTGAGTTCTGAAGTGTGGAGAGGTCTAATTGGTCTTGACCATGCTGTCAAAGTAGAGGTCTTTGGCCAGGAACACATCATTGAACTCACTTTGGATCTACTGGCAATCCATCAACTCAAAATTTTTTCATTGTGCCTTAAAAGCTTTCCTGGCTTCTGTGGTTTGCCAACACTGTTAGTCATCTGCTTCTGGGTCATCTGTTGGTGCATCTCGACAGATGAGGGTACTCTAAATACACCAAACTTGACTACATTGAAAATGACTCAGGATGTCGACCTCACTGAAGAATAGAGGTTTTATTAACTAACATGTCTGATTTTATATCCACATCTCAGATATGACCATTCAAAATGAATGAATGCATCAACATAGTGCAAGATAATGGAAAATGTTGAGCTTATTTGAGTAGTATTCAATGGCCCATAAACTAGAAACAGCTTCTCGGGTCCATTATTAACTGAATACTATTGTGAAGTTAGCAACACTAGTAAAGTTGGTCTGCCCAAAAGTAATACTAGCCATGATATTTGTCTGGAGGATGTTTATTTGCACATCCTTTGATTATATACTTTGATGAGATTATTTCATCTTGGGAATGGACTTGAAAGTGTAATGTGCATTAGAATACAGAAAATTATCAATAGTAGTAATTATTATTGTTTCCATTTTGAATCACCCAATGAAAACATGGGGACATTGTTATTTATAGCAAATACTCATTTTTAATTTAATGAAAGATTATTTATGTTGTTGTTCTTGTAGGGCTTGAATTGAATGCAAGGCCACAAATATGATAGGTAAGCAGTCCACAGTTACAAATAAAGACAAGAAAGTGATCATTATCACTTCCTTTTATCACTTTAAAATGCATGTTAAAGATTTATGAAAACTTTTTCTTGTCAAGTTTTTGACTGAAAATGAAAAAAACAAAATAACCATAATTCAGATCAAATGTATAGAACATTGATTTTTTTTTCAGAGAAGAAAATAAAAGATCATTGAACCAGGTGATAAATAATTTTCAAATCTTTTCTAATTTCATGTTACAGAGTGCAGATAGAGGTCAACAGGCAAGGAGAATAAAGGAATGCATGGAGATAAATTACACAGAGAGAAATGCAAATAATCAGATGGAAAGCGAAGCAGTAATCCTTCAGTGGTGAATATTACTAAAAGCCCTTTTATCACAGTGTATTTACTCATAAGCATCATTAATTCACCCTCATCTGCTATATATTCTCTCCACGATAAAGACCTGCTTGTTCAAGCACAAAAAGTATGCCGTTAAAGAATTTCTATCTTCACCTAGCTCAGTGGCCATACTTTGTGGCTATAGGAAGTTAGGTAAAGATTTTCCTCTAAACTGAGGTTCATGTTGGTTCCCCAGGACAGCTACAGAGAGCACTTCTACCTGAATAGAGGTGGTAAACTTAGGAATTGAAACTAGAAGATGTTGGATACCTGACATAACCCAGAATAAGTGTACATATATCTATCTAGCATCTGAGAGGCCCAGTATAAAGAACTGTTTTGAGTTCTAGCCCTAGCCCTGCTTGGCTGCCAAAAGACACTGTCTCATACCAAAAAAAAAAAAAAAAAAAAAAGAGACTATAAAGGATATGAACAAATCATATATAAATAATGAATGTGTTTGACATATACTGGATATATTTCCTTATGAAAACCCAGTAATGTTCACTAAACCCATTTGTGTCACAACAAAATATACATTATTAGTAAACTGGTTCATATAATTGAAACCAGAGAGTTTGAGTTACTTTCCAAATCAAATAGAAAATAAGCTGAAGAAATAAGAATTCAATGTACAATATTTGGTCTTTGAAAAACAGTTCTAATGTGCTCATTTAGAAGGCTAAGCAGACAGTACCTTAAGAAAATTTACAACTACAAATGAACTTCCATCATCATCTAAGTTAGCATGAAAAAGCGCCATTTTCATAAATCAAAAGCTATCAAAATATCTGCGACTACAGAACGTTGAGCATTGGAACTATCGAGCAGCCTATTGTTACCTCAACCGCAATGTCTACATTTCTCTTCTGCCTGTGTTCTGTCATCCTTATCCACCATGCTTCTCACCCTTGCATGTGACATGTGAAGAAGCTAGATCTGGATCACTCATAACTGAATCTCAAAGATAATTCTCAGAGCCACAGACAGAAATGTACAAGCCATAGTACACCAAGTTTGATTTACTATTGCTTTCCTTCGAACAAGGTGCTTGTTCAATTCTTGAAAATATTTATAGATTCAGATGCATCAGTATGTTTATATTTTGATAGGCACCATTACAATTTTAAATAAAATTTCCTTAAGAATTTCAATTTATCTTTGGGTCTGTGGGTTGTAGCTAGGCTGTCCTGTACTTTATGACTAGTACTCATCTATAAACGAGTGTGTACCATGTATGTTTTTTAAGATCTGGGTTACCTCAGGATTATATTTTCTAGTTTCATCCATTTGCTTGCAAATTTTATGATGTCCTTAATTGTAATAGCTGAGTAATATTCCACTGTGTAAATGAACCACATTTTCTTTACCTATTCTTCAGCTGAGGGACATCTCAGTTGTTTCAGCTTATGACTATTATAACTAAAGCTTTGATGAACGCAGTTGAGCAAGTGTCGTTGTGATATGGTGGAATGTCTTTGGGATGTATGCCCAGGATAACACAGCTGAATCAGGTATTGTGGTAAAACTATTCCAATTTTGTGAGAAACTGCCATATTAATTTCCACAGTGGTTATAAAAGTTTGCACTCCTACCACCAATGGAGGAGTGTCCCACTTGCTCCACATCCTCACCAACATAAGCTGTTTTAGATCTTAGTCACTCTGACATATGTAAGATGGAATCTCAGAGTCATTTAGATTTGCATTTCCCTAATGACTAAGGGCATTGAACATTTCTGTAAGTGCTTCTCAGCCATTCACAACATTTCTTTGTTGAGAATTCTCTGTTTAACTCTGTATCCCATTTTTAAATTGTGTTATTTGGTTTTGTTGCAGGCTACAACTCAAGACCCAAAGATGCTAAGTAACATGGAGAGCCCAAAGGAAAATGCTTGAATATCACTCAGAAGGGAAAATAAATAACATCTAAAGTAGATAAAGGGATGGACCTGGGTGGGAGACGGGTAGAGACAGGAACAGAGGTATGTTCAGGAGTGGACACTAGGAAGGCTGGGAGAGAGAATGAAAATCAGTAAGGAGTGGTATCCCTAGGGCTGGGTGGCTTCTAGGAGTCTATGGGGCTGACCCTAGCTGAGGCCACTGCCAGTGGGGGATATGGAGCCTGAAGGGACACCTCCTGTAGCCAGCGACACTTCCAGTAGAGGGAGGTAGGATATAAACCCACCTATAACACCTTCCACCCAAAATTTGTCCTGCCTACAAGAAGTGAAAGATAGAGCAGAGATCAAGGAGCCTGAGGGATCAAGTACACCATAGGAAGACTTACAGAGCAAACTAATCAGGGACTCACAGAGGGGTCACAGACACTGAGTCACCAACCAAAGGACATGCATGGACTGAACTTAGCCTTCTACACAGATGAGCAGCTTGGTCTTCATGTGGGTCCCCTAACAATTAGAGCAAGGACTGTCTCTAATTCTGTTCCTGTAGCAGGGCTGCCTTGCCTGGACTTAATGGGAGAGGATGCACTTAGTCCTGTTGCAATTTGATATAGGGTGAGTGGGTACCCATGGGAGGTCTTCCCTTCTTTGAGGAAAAGGAGACGGAGATGGGAATGGGATTTCAGGCTGCGACTGGGAGGAGAGGAGGGAGTGGGGCTTTGATCAGTCTGTAAAGTGAAAAGCATAATTAATTAATGGGAAAATAATGGCAATTAATTATTATAACCAGTGCATCCAAACAAGAATATTAAATTACTTATGTTAATATGCTGATCAGACTATAGTAAACAACTTATTTTAATGTTTGTCAAGGTTCTTAACTTTTAAGTCTAACAGTTGTTAATATTCTATAAATGATTAATAACACTGCTCAAGCAGAGCACTGAGGTAAATTTCAAGCTGTCTGTTCAAGACATAAACCTGGAAAACAGGAAATAAGGTATTCTTCCCCAATGACATCACCACAACACCAGAAAAATAAAAAAATGGAGCCACTCATGAAAAACCTAATCCCATGTCATCAAGCTGAAACTGAGCTATTCATCTGACCTGAGAAATCAGGAACAGAGAAATAACATCCAAATTTCCCCAGCAAGGCAGCTTCAGTAAGCAGAATCTTGAGTTTCATTGGGTAATCATGACATATGGAAAAGGAGGTTTGAAGAATTCTGGAGCTAGTCAATCGGTTCTTTCTATATTATTGTTCTGCCCTGCCTCACAAAGAAAGAAACATAGAAATGGCCAATCTACATTTTGTTTATTTGTTTGCTTCTGCATTTCTGAACTCTTTTCTGTCTCTCAAACTAACTGAACTGCTCTGAGAAGGGGGAGGGGGAAAGCTGATACTAAAATTTGATTGCCTAATTGGTTTATGATTCTGTCAATAAAACAGGAGGAAGCCAATGGCTGGGCTAAGAGAAAGTGGAGTTTCCCCGACAGAAAGAGAGGGAGTCGGAGGGAGGACTCCGATTGAGAGCAGGCACTGGAGTTGGAGGGAACATCAGAAATGTAAGGGTCTGGGCAACAATAGTTTGCAGGCTCTGCCAGAGGCAAGGCTAAGGAGAATGGGCAGGATATTCTTCACCCAGCCATTGAGTTATCTGGCTAGTTTTAAAATATTAAGGTTGTCTGGTGTTTTCCATCCATACCTGCTAAGGTGGGCAGAGAAAGGGCACAGCATGGGTGGTCGTTGGCAGAGCTAGCCGAAAGAGGTTGAGGGAGCTCAGGCAGAGCTCTTGAGAAAGAACAAGTGTGTTTTTTAAAATTACAACGCGCTGCTCTGCTCCATTTCATAAGATACTCTACTTAGTGGATGAAAGTGTTGTCCCTTTCTAGTAAGGCTAATGGCAACTAAGATACGGAAATCACAATTTTGTTTTTAGTGGGCCTTAAGCTGTTTTCAGTGTGATTCTGTGTGTAGTCCTGGAGTAAGAGCGGCAACTTCTATAAGCTCACTGATACATTTTATCTGGGCAAAGATTAAAGAAAGAAAGCTAGACTAGTGAGTACCAGCCTTGGAAGCCCAGCCATAACTTAGGCAACCAAATTTCTTCCAGTGTCATTAGAGTTCTGCTTCAGCACAACATCACAGCAAACCCAGGTAAGCAGAACTGATAGAACGCTGCACAAAGGACGAACTTTTCTTCAGTATGTGTGGGTGTTTTCCCTCATTGTAATAAATCTACGTACCACAAACGTTCCTGGTGCCAAGGGAGGCCAGATAACTGCTTCCCGGGGCTGAGGTTACAAAAGGTTGTGGACTGTTATGTGGGTGCTGGGTATTGAATCCAGGTCCTGGGAACAGCAGCCAGTGCTCCTAAGGTGGGGTGTACAGGTGAGGGTGAAGGGTACCAAGTGAGAAGGGGGGGGGGAAGGGATATGATCCTGGAGGGGGGGGAAAGGAGAGAGACATCTGAATGTATAAAAATACAAAAATTCATAAAAAAGGTTGAACAAAACAGAAAAAAAAGATTCTCCAGAACGTGGAGGCAGCTTCTTAAGGTCCTCCTTAAAAGTCCAAGAGAACCTTGTTTAAAATCTGCCAGACCCTTTCTTTCTCACTCTACCAGCCTGTGTGGCAATTTGTTTGCCTGTATATTCTTGAGTCAGGGTGTTTACATGTGGCCCGTAATAAATTTCAACCAGTGGTCTTTCTGCTTTGTCTTGCAGGTGAGGACAACTATGTCTAGCTTATTATGTGGGATGTGTTTTCACTTAAGTTTATATTATTAATTATTATTATATTTAGCAGAGAGATGTATATACACTACAGATGTGAGACTATCAAGATACATTGTTTCTTTCATTCCATCCTTTCAATGTGACATATAGTAGAAAAGCAAATTTCAAGATGAGAATAATATTTACTTAACAAAAGGAAAATATCACATGATACGTTTATTATGTTATTTCTTTTTAAATTATATTTTTGGCCAAGTAATCTTAAAGCAATTTGGCTTTGTTTCATTTCTCAGTTTTATATTTATGAACATTGATACACAAAATTCCACATGTGGATTTGGATTCAAATTCTTTCTTTTTTTATAATTTTAATTTATAATGCATTTACACGACACATTTGTATAATGCAAAATCTTTTATTGTAGCATTGCCGATCATGTTTTGCCTTTATATTTATTATACATTTATGTAATGCATAAGGTCTGCATTTATCGTTGCAAAAGTGGGGCCTTTCTTTCCATGTGAGGAACTATTTTGTACATGTGGAAAAAATTTTCCTAAGATAATACAACACTAAGATTCTTGTTTACGTCTCTATTGTCTGTTCTTATTGCTAGCCTTTCTCTCACTGTACATGGTATGTGGTAGTAGATGATAAATCCTTAAAGCAAGGAAATAGCATCAACAGGGAAGGCATAAACTGAGAGCAACGAAAGCCACAAAGACATTCCGAGGTAGGCCAACTTTTCGGACTTCTTTTCATATTCACAAGTATTCATGTCTTGCCAGACACATTTCTGAATGGAAAGTAAGGGTGTAAGAACTTTCAAGGATGTGGTAAATGATGACTGCTTCTGTGATGGACTTTTGTATGTACCATCAACTAGGTATGTGAGGGCTCAGCTGAATGGATGGACTCTGTTCTCTGTGTCCAAGTTAAACGCAACCTAGCTCCCTCACACACTGGAGCACTTGATTTGGTCTGAACTTACTTTTCTCCCCAATAGTAGTCTTACACACATGTAAGGAATACAAACACTATCCGGGGATTTATTTTTCACTAGAAGCTGTGCACTGCCAGCCAAAGAAAACAAAATTAAGGAAAAGAAAGCTGTAAGATGCAATTGCAGCTGGCCCCAAATTCTATTATTCTCATTCCTAGAGAACAACGGAATGCAGGGATTTTTGGTGGGGGGCGGAGTCAACGATAAATATTTATTGGATTTTTTCATTAGAAAGATGTTGATTTCATTTTCTAGCCATCACTTTATCAACAAGCTAAAAAACATTTTTCTAAAACAAAAGAGGTCCTTTAGGAGACTCATAATTGTTTAGATATTCTCTTACTGAATGTCCTTCCCAGGAGGCCGAGCATCAGGAAAGAGGCCTTGTCGTCTGTCATCTTTACTGAGTTGGTTGACTTCTTGTTCCATGTAACAGACACTCACTAACTTTGAACTCTCTGTACTAAGTTGTCCATGCTTTATCAGTTGTCCTAATGATTTTATTACTCAATTCTGTATTTATAGCCCATGTAGCATGTTAAAGAACAGAATACCACTTTCATGAAGTGAAGAATAGGAAAGTTTATACTCGATGTGGACATAGGTATCATATCACTTACCTCCACAAAGAATGAAAACTGATTTCATTGACACTGTTATTTTCTTATTAGGACTTTCCTGACATTAAGTACAATTTGAATCTCATCAACTCTCATTAGAAAATATTTGTGTTTGTTTTACAAAGTAATACAAAAATATATAAGCTGTTTGGGATTCTACTTTGCACTATGAAGATGTTTTTTTTTTCCCAAAGGCAAGTTAGTCAGAAACATGTGGATTAAATATTTTCTTTAAGGATGCAAGAATTTAAAGAAACAGAAGTTTTAGCATTTGGCAGAATTCTCGACAAAAATTTTTGAAAAGTTATTTGGCCCGAGTTATGACTGCTTTGCCTATCCCTCTAGGAGACCAGCTGTTGATATGTCATTCAAAAGGAGGAAAAACAATAAAGGTCAATTCAGCTGTATCTGCAACAGGCATGTCTGTTGGAGATTCCTATTCTGCTGGAGGTCACATGTGTATCTGCACTGACAAAAGGAAGACTTGTGTTTAAACCTCAGTAGCAAAGATATAAATTTGCATTGGTTCTAGAAGTGTTTGACGGGACACAGGACACATTCTTTCATGCATACATTTTTAGAATGGCAACAGTGAAGAATTTCATCTCCATGGCGAACCCATTTGTACGCCTTGTGGGGCTGCAAATGAGCCAAGCCTGCCACTATGAAATAATTGACAGCTAGGGTGGGGAAAAGTCCTCATTTTATGGTAATTTTAAATCTCTGAAGTCCTCAAATTGCTTCCTCCTTAGGGAAAATGTAAGCAGTGGGAAATCAGGGCCGTGGATGGAAAGCTTCAGTAAGAGTGTTGAAAAGCAGGCCTTAGGGATGTTACCCAACAAGGAAGACTGGCTGTGGGAATAGACATCAAGGCTGGTTGCTGGTGTGTTGAGTTTTAAGGAGCTACTGGCTACTGATCAGTCAGGTCCCATTTGTTCTATCCTAAATGATCCTTCTTCAGGAAAGGTCAGTGTTTAAAGTCATATTAAGCCATACCTTTAAACATCCCAGCTAATGATTCACCACATTTAAGAAGCACAGGTGTTCTGAGCACACCCTAGCAAAACCTGCCCTACAGGTTTGCCAAGATGAGGTCTAGATAAAAGTAGGAAAATAGAACCATCACCTTGCTCTGAGCACATAGCACAAGGGCAAAAATCAATAACTATAAGTGTTTACTCAGAACCCCTGAGAGTGAAAGCAGATTCAAGTGTTGCAGTGTAGAGGCTGCAGAAACACTGCTAACATATCATGTCTTCTATTTCGAGGCTAATTCTTTTCAAAGGACTCTAAAATTCAATAGCACATTTGAGCTTCACAAGTCCCTGGATTCCTGGCTGGGTAGCTCTCTTAGTATAGGGTGTTCAGATGATTTACTTCGATATTTGCTTGCCAACTCTGTTGCCACTCAAAATATACTATTCATTCCTCACCTCTAAAGATTGTGCACTTGCAGGAGGAATTGTGGTATCAATTTCAGTTAATAATTAATTGGAGAGATTCGTGATTTCCAGCTTCAAGTGAAGATCTGATGTTTCTCTTTCTTGTATATTTTACCTAATGTTTACTCTTAGAAAACTACATACTTTCTACCACTCTGTCTTCAACTTGACATCTGCTTTGTGGTCATATCACATGATTATTTTGGCTGAAAACCAAGTGAGGAGCTTGTTCGGAACACTGTATTCAGAAAGCCCTTAGCATTTGTCACAGACTGGGACAGGGAGCAAAGCCATTCTTAGATAGAGTGTTAAGACTGGTAATGACCAGCAAGGGACCTCTTGATGCCTCTGATATCTGAGAATTTCCGTTGTTTTTATTTCTCTCTCTGTTCTGTGTTGTGTGTGTGTGTGTGTGTGTGTGTGTGTGTGTGTGTGTGTCTATGTGGACTCATGTGTCTGTATGTGCACACATGGGGAAAACAGGGGTCCATGTCTCCATGTCAGTTCTTTTTTCAGTTACTCTTATCCATCTTATTTTTGGAGACAAGATATTTTTCTACTCCTAGAGCTCAACTTTTATAACTGGAATGTGTGGCCAATAAATCCCAGTAATCCCCCATTTCTGCTAACCTAACACAGGGATTATGGGAACACACAATTATGCCAGGCTTGCTTTATACATTAAATTATTTAGTGTGTATGTTCGTGTGTGTTTGCGGTAATGCACATGTCATATTGTACATGAGGAGGTAAGAGGACAACTTTCAGGAACTAGTTCTCCTCTTCCACTTCAGCATCCAGGGACCTAGCTGAGATCATCGGCTTGCGTACCAGCCACTTTTACCCACTCAGCTGTCTTGCCAGACCCACGATTGCCTTTAAATGGCTTCTTGGGATTTTAGCTTAGATCTTCATGTTTACACAACAATGTTTTTACACTTCTTTCAAAAGTCCTTTCTTCTCTCATTAGAAACTTTATTTTTATTTTTTGTTGATTATGCAAAATGTAGAGATTGGAAAATATAAATATAAAAAAACTCCACAGTTTTAAACAAAGGTATAGGCTCCACGTGAGCAGGAGCTGATTAATGGCAGAGACTGGGTGCTGATAGGAAATAGCTTGATGGGAATGGCAGAACATCCTCTCTGGAACTGGAGCAGTGACTTCCAATAGGATGGGGATTCTAAATTCCAGGAGGATCTTCTGTCCACTTGAAGCCTGAACTGCTCAGCTAAGGACTCCTCCACAGACCTAGGAGGCCTGGGTGGATTGGGTGAAGTGGTGGTATTGTGTTTGATGGATTTCAGTCCTGTGGCCTGCGAAGGGTGCTTAAATAACAGCATGATACTCCTACTTAACTTAATAATACATTCTGATGTTACTTCCTTGAAACTCATAATAATTTCTAGCTTGTTTCAAGGATGGATATAATGAAAACAAGCCTGCTTTGTAAATCCAAAATATGATACAAGTTTCATGAATATGTTAGAAAACAGAAGTATTAAATACATAAATATATTAGAAAGAATGCAAAGTGACATCATTGATGATTCTGTTTTCCTCAGATGTAATAGATTATGTATTAAAAAACAGAAATGATCTACTGTTAACATTTTCTTATTCAGTATGAGTAAGAAACAAATTTCTATTTTTCTATACATTTTAATACCTAACTTTATTTTTTTTTTTAGAGGTTAAGAACTCTGCTGATCTGGCAGAGAACTCAAGTTTGGTTCCCAGAACCCACATTGGGTAGCTCACAGTGGCCTGTATCCCCAAATCAGGGATCTGATGCCTGGCCTCCACAGGCACTTGCACTTGCGTGCACATCCCACCAAAAAAGGCACACACACAGAGTTAAACAAAAATGGATATTGGAATATTTGAGGTTTCCAAAATGACCATGTGTACAACTAAAGATAGCTACTAGTAGGACACATGAATCAGAAGTGTTTGGTAGATACTAATGAGGTCTCTGCTATAATTTAATTTGGTTGCTCCTTTGCTATTTTGCTGACCTTACACACCTTAATATTTTGTTTTTGCTTTTGCTGCTGCTGCTACTGTTGTTATTTGGAGAGAATGCCATACTGTGTGTCTCATGGGAAAGACATGGTATTCACCCAAATAAAGACACAAAAGAAACAAAGAATGTATTTCTACTCCTGTGAAAGCCTAGGACATATGTCTTAGATTTATCCAATCTCATCATCAGTGAAGAAATTAAGCCTTAAATGTTCCCAGTAGGTTGAAGAGTCATAAATTCTTCCACAGACTCATCAGCACTGAGAGTGGCCTTGTGAACCCAGCCACCTGAGGGAGTGTTTACAGCAGAATGGCCACCTCTGTAGCTCCTGATTCATGAGATGGACTTCCAGGTCCAGGCCTTGGTGAGATTCCCTTTTATCTTTCCTTTTTATTGGTCTGTTTGTTCAAACTGACAGGTCTCCTTCAATCCTGAGAATGACTTGATGGCAACCAAACTTATCTTTTGTTTTCTTAAGTTGCTGGATCTGCTTCTATTGCTTGCAACAAACCTGATACACACCTACATGCCTGTGTGTACACAACCTCTGCTGGTCTTCTTATCTATGTAAGCATTTATCTTGTCTGCACTTCACTATCTACTCTTGTTTATTTTAAATTACTCTCCTTGCAGTTTACTAATGAAAGCTTATAAAACAAATTATATCATTCACTGAATGATCTCAGTAATTCTGCAGAATCACATAACATAAATAAGCTGCTTAGTGTTATAAATTATACTTTAATTTAGGTAAATATATCTATAAATAATATCGTGAACTTTAGGAAAAATATGTAACTTTGATTGGAAATAAATCGAGTAAGACAGATGGCTCTGTCGTAAAGAAAATGACTGCCAAGATGAACATTTCAGTTCCATCTCCAAGATCCACACAGTAGAAAAGACTAGGACTATCAGGAATTGGTTCTCTGTCCTGTATTAACATACAAACACAAATGTGTACAGGGCAGGCATGGACAACTGTAAGAATGGGTATGTAGACACAATAAATAAATAGATAGATAAATAAATAAAGAAGTAAATACAAAAGAAAATAAATGAATGAATAAATGCAATAAAGTAATTTTTAAATAGAAGCTAAAAGTAACTGAACAGAGTCTACAATGGCACTTGCTGTAGAATTTCTAAATATATTAAACTTGAATAATTTTCAAAAATATATCATATTCAGCAGGTGTGTGTGTGTGTGTATATGTGTGTGTGTTTAAGTGTGTGTGTGTGTGTGTGTGTGTGTGTATGTGTACATATAAGTTTGGGAAGGATAATAAGGAGGTCAGAGACCAGCCTTTGGTGTGGTTCCTCTGGAATAGTCTGCCATTATTTCTGAAGCTAACTCTCCTTGGGATTTGGAACTCCTTGGCTATGCTTGGCTGCCTATTCATTAAGCCCCAAGAATCTGTCTATTCCAATGCTACCTAAACTAGGATTACAACTGCCTTCAAGCTTGGCTTCTTATGTGTGTGCTGGGAATCAAACTCAAGCTTTCAGTTAACAAAGTACTTACTAACCAAATTGTTTGTTAGTGTTAAAAATTACTAAAAATTAGATATTTTTAGCAATTTAATATTTTGGCTCTCTTTTCTCAGATTTCATTTTTCAAATGAGGAAATACTTAGGGAGTAATTGAATATTTGGCTGTTGGAAAGCAGCTTATTAGTAAACAATATTAACCAACAATATTTAAACAAAAAGGTCCAAGGTTGAGGCACTTGCCTTTAAATTTCTCTTTTTATTCAAATGCTGCTTGTCTTGACTCAATCACCTTATGCCTCTAAAAATTATATGTTTGCTTATGTGACAAAGTACATGAATTTTAACAATAACATTTCTAGCTGTTTAAAAACTAAGTGAATAAATATTATTGAATGTTCATTCTTGGTTGTTAATTATTACATAAACTGTGCCTTCCACATGTCCTTGTAAAAAGAATTTCAAGTGTTACAGTCTTGTGAATATAATGGTGATATTGCTATCTGTATTCTTATAAAATAGAACAGCAATATTTTACTTCATTTTCATTCCCTTAAAGCAATAATTACTGAATTTTCTTTTGAGATTATCCATTATTCTATTTCCAGCACTTTGGATTAGTTTTTCAGTAGCAAGAACTGACACCTGACATTTATAGTACAAATGGATAATAGAATCCACAGGCCACTGATTCTACTTTGATGTTAAATTTATAAACAGAAAAAAAAAACACTTTTTGGCTGAATCTAGGAAAAGAAAATGTTCATAAGGGCGCTGAGTTTCCCAAGAAAAGATGGACGAAGCAGAGGATTCATTTCAGTTCCAATTCTGAACCTTGTATCTTTGTTTACTTGGGAGATTTACTTTGTTAAGGGCTATGGCTATCTAATTTAAATGGTAATATACTTAATGAATTTTACATTTCTTGTCAATCCACGTACATTTGTGAATGTGACACACAAGCAGGTGTTTTCCAAACTGAACATTGCTCTGGTTTCCAAGATATATTAAGGTTTTTGGTGGATAATATAGTTAATGCAACTCCACACAAATGGTCCACTGGAAAGTAGACTTGCTCAGTTAGGACTTGGCATGCACACACACTGGGAAGTGATCTGAAAGGAGGATCACAGATGTGCAAAGTCCAACATAGGCTTCCTCCTTCCATCTCCTCACCTGTACTAAAGGCTTGAAGTTCAAGTCTTACAACAAACAACAGTAAAAACCACATCTTACAGCTCCATTTCGAAGAATGAGCTTTTGAGAGTATACAAATTTGGAATTGATCCAAAAGTAAGGACAAGAATTTGGGATAGCTATAATTAAAATACAGTCACTCATAAACACAACCATGCCTGTGAAAAAATTGGATGTTATAACCTCCATGCTTTTGGGCTTAACAAATGTAGCACAGTTGGATCTTGATTACTAACTGCAGGAATTGTGATATCCGAGGAAAGGTTTCCCTCAGTTCAGAAGATCTCCACCCAGCTGCAATGAGTCAGGATTCCTGGGTGGACTATTGGCAAATCAAGCCAAAGACATCTGTTAAAAGTAAATGAATAAAAATTCTTGGACTTTTGTAGATTATTATGTATCAGCTTAAGCGTTGAAAGAAAAAATAAGAAAAGCAAAGCATATTAAATGTAAAATAAGAAATCAAAGCCACAGAAACTTAACTTTTTAAATAAGGATCCCAAGATTCGCAGTTCCATTCACAGTTCATGCATAAACAAAATTTAGAATTTGATCAAAGTAATACACATACATACTTCTAAAGGTCATATTGCTCTTTAGAACTTAAGGAGAAAGAATTCAGTCTGTTAATGCCCACAATATTATTACACTGCCCAACTCCATAAATATGATTTCTCAAGGCCAAGTGTTTTAAACCTTTTTATATTTTACTCTTCCACCTTCCCTTCTGTACATGTAGAGAGTTTTTTATGCCAGGCACTTGAGAGATACCATGTTACAGACTGTCCACGTTCTACTTCTTGTTACTGTGTTTTCACTCGTTTATCATTCAGCTATGAACTTGCCCATCAATTCAACGCAGGATTTAAGGTCACTTTGCACAAATTTCAAATGGGACAAGGGTGGGGATCAGGTTTTACAGCATCTCTACCCTCTATTGTGATTTTTTTTTTTTTTAAATCACGTTCTGAAAACTAACTAGAGGGTCACTGGAGGAATCACAACAGACATAACCATTAGGTAACAGTCCTAATGCCAATAAGCCCATTACTCTTTTTTTTTCCTTAAGTCAGGCTAAGGAAACTTGACACTCCAAATTGGGGCACAGTACGGTTTGCAGACAGAACACAAATCAGAACTTAGTAGTGGAACGTATACATCAGCATATCAGGTTGGAATTCTGAACTTGTATCAATCACATGGTTCAAAACACGATGCTCCAAGCAATTTTACTTGAAAGTGTTCATTGAAATGAGTCAACGATCTGGTTCCAGCCTCTGGTTTCTGCTTCACGATCAATCCTGGATCCTCACCGTGTCTCCTCTCAGATAACCAGCTGTTTCCTTGTGTCATGGAGATCCTGCAATTTTAGATCAGGAAAAGCAGCCTCTTCCTGTGCTCCAACAGTTCACAGATGGGATAGATGGTGGAGTGGGCCAAGTCAAAGCTCTGTAAAGCTTTCGGGGCAGAAGTGTAGACTGTACAACACTGACACAGCACAGCTTCCACAGTGAGAGTGTTTGTTTTGTTTTTTGTTTTTGTTTTCTTTAAGGGAGGTTGCAAAGGCAGAGAGTGGATCTAGAGAGACAGAAACTTGAGTGGGATTGTGGTGCATGATGTAAAATTTGTAAAGGATCAATATAAAAAGTTTTTAAAAAGTACTGAAGAGGCTGTGACCTCAATGGTATTACATATGTGTTTGTAATGCAAGGTCAAATAAGAATGTTCTTTTAAAACAGTCATGTTCCGATGTTTGAACTTCAGCTTCCTCAGGACCCACATGGGCATGGTTGGGATGAGCAGAGGTGGAAGAAGAAGCTCTAAGGACAGGGGCTGTCCAAGGGAAGTCCCTGCACTAGCAGCATCAGGTCCACCCAGGAACGATTATGAACTCATGGGTGAGGCTGTATTAGCAGTGGTGTGAAGCCAGCTGTTAGGATCGGAAGAGAAGCTGTCCTGCAGTTAGGCTTCTTGTTATCAGTGGAGCTGAAGCACTTCTGTTACAAGGAAAACTGTTAATTATACATCACTGTCAGAGATCAAGTAAATATAATTAGTACTATGCCAAAACATTAATGTCACTTTTGTTGCTTCAGTGTGTAGGGATCTGTGCAAGAGAATAATAGATGATGTCACTCCCAATAGTGACAGAGAATGATTGCCAATTAAAATATCGTTTGACTTGCACAACCAAAAAAAATGTAATATCTTGTGTAACCAGAAAAATATTTTAAAAAACAGTATTGTCAGAACAGAAAATCATAATCACCTGCCAAATGTCTACAGCAAGCCAAGTGACAAACTGAGATTCTATTAGTCTAAGAGTACAGCTTTATTTGAAGAATTTCTCCAGCCATCTTACTGTAAACACATAAAACACTATTCCAACACTTTCTCTAAGTGAAAAAAAATGTATACATTCTCTTAACACTTTAGACATTCAGTTGTGTCTCTTCATTTATTCCTTCAACTGTGAATATGCCTATAAATCCACCATCTGAGAGCATAAATTAGTGTGATCACAATTTATGGTACTTTTTTTCTTTTACAAACATAAGGAAATGTCGCTTTAAAAAGAAAGGAATGAACAAAATTAACAAAAGTCAACATTCAGGTTTTCTGCTGCCTGAAGCCTATAGATTGAACTGCTACTGTATGTAGACTTGACATATTTCCATGTCTTCCAAGTTAAAGTGGGCAATTATAGACACCAGAAACTAAATGTAATTCTGCCCCAAAGTTCTTTCATAAAGGCCTCTATGTGATATTGGAACTGCTCATTTTTCAAAGCAAAACCTAAAACTTGGACAGTTACAGTGAGCAGCCTGCTAGCTATACCTTCACATTGCTTTGCTAACCTCTAATAAAAGTCCTTAGGATATCAAAATATTCAACATGTTAATTGTTCATACTTATATCAAGATAATAAATCAGAAGCAAAAATATGCTCCATGAAAAATGTGGAAATTTGTCTCACTAGCAAAAAAAAAAAAAGGTAAAAAATGTATAGTAAATTGTCTCCTGTATATTGTTTTATCCCATTAATGATCAAATAATTCTACCTCAAAATAACTGAGATCTCAAGCAGATGTTCCTCAGACAATTGGAAATAGACCTACCTGAAGACCCAGCTATACTACTCTTGAGCATATACCCAAAAGTTGACCAACTGTGCCACGATGTTCATAGTGGCCTTATTTATGATTACCAGAAGCTGGAAACAAACCAGATGTCCCATTCCAGAAGAATAGATACAGAAAATGTAGTGGAATATTATTCAGCTATTAAGAACAAAGACATCATGAGTTTTGTAAGCAAACGGATGGAACTAAAAAATAGTATGATAAGTGAGGTAATTCAGACCCAAAAGGACATGCATGGTATGTACTCACTCATATTAGCCAAAAAAAATTTAGAGAATACCCAGGATACAATCCACAGAATTCAAGGTTAACAAGCCGAAGAGCCCAAGTGAGGATGCTTCAATACCACTTGGGAGGGTGAAGAAAACAATCTGGGGGTGGGGGACAGAGGAAGGGAAACACCTGTGTGGGAGAAGAAAGTGGGAGGGGCAGGGGAAAAGAGAAACATGATCAGGTACTGTGGTTGGGATGAGGTGAAACAAGAGTGAAGCCCTGAGGGCCAGCAGAATGAATGGAAATATGCAACTTCAGGAGGTGGGAGGGGTGACCCTCTAGAATGAACCAGAGACCTGGGAAGTGAGAGATGCTCAGAAATTAAAGGGAGGGACCTTAGATGAAATATCCAACAGTGGGGAGAGGGAATATGTAGAGTCCATTTCCAGTAGAAAGACAGCATCAAAAGAGGGATGGGGCTGCCATTCCACTGTCAGAATCTCTGACCCAGAATTGTTCCTGTCTAAAAGAAATGCAGGGACAAAAATGGAGAAGAGACTGACAGAAAGAAGGTCCCGTAACCTGCCAAACTTGAGATCCATCTCAAGAGGAGGTTCCAAGGCCTGACACTATTACAGATGCAATGATATGCTTACAGACAGGAGCCCACATTGGCTATTATCTAAGAGGCCCAATAAGCAGCTGACTGAGACAGATGCAGATACTTACACCCAACCAATCGACTGAGGTTGGGGACTCCTGTGGTTGAATTAGGGCAAGACTGGAAGAATTTAAGGAGGCTGACCCCATAGGAAGACCAGCAGCCTCAACAAATCTGGACCCCTGATATCTCTCAGACACTGAGCTACCAACCAAGCAGCACACACTAGCTGTTCCAAGGCTCTCAATACATAGAACAGAGGACTGCCTGATCTGGCCTCAGTGAGAGAATATGCACCTAACCCTCAAGAGATTGGAGGCTCCAGGGAGAGGGGACGTGTGTTTGTGGTGGGGTGGGGGTGGGGACATAGCCTTGGAGACGGTGGGGAGGAGGAATAGGATAAGGAACTGTCAGATGGGAGACAGGGAGGAAGATTGTAAAAAAAGATTAAAGATAAATAATAAAAAAAGAAAAATATATAAATGATAAAAAGAATGACCATAAATAATCCTGGTTTAATAAAGTATTAGTCTTGACTGGAATGTCCAACAGTATACCTTTTCAGATTATCTTGCATTGATTACGTGACATTTGAGCAACTCTGTAAAAATTAATCAAAATCTGTTGCAAAAAAAGGAGGTTCCCTTGATCAGAGTTGAGAAATACACTTGGCTGTGGGTATAAGGATAGTTATTTAGAATGTAGTTAGGGAACAAAGACTATGAATAGACATGCTAACGAAGAAGGGAGAAAGCCGAATAGGCCTCAACTTCTAAACAAAAGCTATGTGCAACTAAGAAACATTGAGACTGGGAGAAATCATTCTCTCCAGGGAAGACCTCACTCAATGGTTACATAATACCAAGTGGCCATCCCTGAAAACACATACAGTAAAGTAACATTATATGGAAGGACAAGCTTGTATTGATATATTCAAGAATTCAGATACACACATACCACCAACAACAACAACAATAACAGCAACAATTAAAGAAAGACAGGCCATAAATTTGAAAGAGAATAAAGGAGACATGATACATGGAAAGTACATGAAAGGGGTGAAAGAGAATAGAAGGAATAAATTGTGCCATTAGATTATAATATCCAAAAACATGTATTTAAAAATAAAAACCAATTCATTTTAAGGGAAAAATAAGTTTACACATTGATAAGACTTTGAACCATCAAATCCCCCTGCTATAATATAATTTAGAAAATGAATTTTTTTTTATTTTGCAGAATATTATGTTCAACAATTTGACTAATAACAGAAGGCTAAATTAATTGTCAGATAAAATGTACTAAGTACTCCAGATGTGTCAGTCAAATACTAACAGAACACAGGAGAGAACTCTGCAAAGATCTAAGACTTTGATATATCTTTTATTTTGAAGGATCAAAATGACCTGAGTGTGCAAAGATAAAAGAAATGCTATTGAAGTTTGAAATTTCTGCCTCTAAAAAAGAGACATAAAGCACCATTCTCTTAGTGTTTGGATTTTCAGGAAGTATATTCCCTGATTGAGAAAAATTCTCTTCATTTTTATAATACTCTCAGGTTTGCCTATAATTTTAAATAAGACTAAACAAGAGATGTTTCTACAATAATATCATGTTCCAGTTTAACATTCTCTTGAACTTTAAAGTTCTAGAAAAACCAAACACGTTTATCCCTAGTCAGTAAAATGAGGTAGGTAAGAAAGATAGAGCTTTTTTAAATAATATATAAAAATAAGTGATGTGAATGATTGGAATTTCTATAAACACTGGGCCCTGGATGTCTGATTCAGAAGATTTAAAACTGAAGAAGTGGTTGTCCGGAGATTGTTCCACATGGGTATCCATACCATGTGCAGTCACCAAAGTAGACACTAATTTGGATGCCAGGAAGCGCATGCTGACAGGAGCCTGATAAAGCTGTCTCTTTAGAGATTTGCCAGAGCCTGACAGATACAGAGGTGCATGCTTAAAGCTAACCATTGAACAACGGATTATGGGTTCCCAATGGAGGAGTGAGAGAGAAGACTGAAGGAGCTGAAAGGGTTTGCAGCCCTATTGGAGAGCAACAATACCAACCAACCAGAGCTCCCAGAGTCTAAACCACCAGTCTGGGAGCACATAGGGAGGGACCCATGTCTGCAGCGTATATGTAGGGGAGGATGGCATTGTCAGGCATAGGTAGGAGAGGAAGTTTTTGGTCCAGTGAAGGCTGAAAGCCATGGGGAAGAGGGGGAATTCAAGGGTGGGGAGGTGAGAGTGGGCTGGTGGGTGGGGACACATCCTCATAGAAGCAGGAGGAGGGGGGATGGGATAGGGGTTCCTGGGTGGGGCGAGAATGGGGAAAGGAGATCACATCTGAAATGTAAGTAAAATATCCAATTTTAAAAAATCTATTGCACAAAGAAGTGACCGTGTCTGAAATCACCTACTTTCTGTCTGCACGCGCCTTGAACAATGTCCATGGGGAAACGATTTTCTAGAGACTATAATTTAATTATAATATTTTCCCTTCTTTCTCTTTACTCTCAAATTTCCAATATTTCTCACTTTGTTCTTCATTGCTTTAGACATAGTTTTTTATACAATGTGTAAAGTTTACTACTGTTATTCAACTGCTGATTCTTCTGCCCTCCTGTCTTGTGTCTTGTTTTCATCTGGATGTGGCCATTGGAATGCTTGTACCAAGAATCTCCTGTCTCAAGTATATGTAAGCAATTCTTAACCTTTATTCTCTCTCTGCCTTGTCAATAAACACTAATCATATAATGGCTGGACAGAAACAGAAAAAGAGTAGGGTATCTGACAGCCAGGGCAAGGAGATAGAGAGAGATGGAATTTCAGATCAGCTAAAAGGGTGGAGAAATGGGAGCCATGAGGAAGGTAGTCTGGAGAGAGATATGGAAACACATCTGAAGCCCAAAGAGACAGATCAGTAATACTATGCAATTATCATGGGATGGGGATGGGAGGCAGCTAGTTTAACAAAGGAAGTTAAGGTGGATCAATTAACTGCTCAGCTATTGAGGTATAGCTTGCAATAAATCTCGAATTCTCTGTGTGATTACTGGTGACTAGCATAATGTAATGAAATACAGCTGCCATATTAATTCACTGCTTACACTTATATTAAAAATAATTCTTTTACATATTGCCTCATTTTACTAATTGTTATTGTTTTATATATTTATATGTTAATACATAAATCTTGTTATACAACTTGTCCTGTCTATATAAGATAACCTTTATATTTGTTTTCAGAGCTTACTATTTGGCAATGAAGAGAAAATTTCATTAAAACTGTATATATTATATTTGCCCACAGAGTTACTCTTTTTAGTAAATAGTTAATAAACAGTATGGGTTCTTTGGCTTTTTAGAGAGTCTTCTTATTATTTTATTTATGTTTTCTTTTCTTCATATTTACTTTCTTCTCCATTCGCTTTAACAATCACTTGTATCATGCTATTCCCCTTGATTTTCTTCCCTGTATTTTTCTGACCTTATCTCCCTCTCTCTCCATAAACAGTCCTGCTATAAAAGGGATATGTTGGTTATCATCAGAGAATAAAAATTCATTCTGGCCATTGTATGAATCAATCTGATTTGTTAGATTGTATTGGAACTCCATTCATAAATGTCCCTAAAAGACAATGTTACTTTTTTTCCAACAGAAGGAGCTAAAGGGCATATTATTAGTAAGCAAAGAATAGTTGGTGTGCTCATTGACTTTATATGAGAAGTGAAGAACTACCCTGACACTATATATATAACTATGTTTAACCAACTGAATGTTCATCAGAAGCAGGGAAGAATATAGATATGGCCAATAACATGGGCTCTTATTCATTAAGATTCTCCAGCTAGACTGCCCTAAAATAATGGAATGACCTTCTTCCCAAACTGAGGCCAGAAAATACTCATGAAAACTAAGAGATCTTCGAAAATTAAGTGGCTGAATATTTGCAGGAATTCTTATGAAATATTTATACCAAATACAAAAAATATGATGAATTTGTAGTAGATTAGTTTGTCCATATGAAGAGTATGGTAGAAATTTCTCTGTGCCAAAAATTATGACTAAGCATTACTGGCTCTTAAATATAGGTTTGATGGCTTCAGATGGGAATGGAGACAAACCAAAACAAATGGCCGAAAGATAATTTTGCTTTGTGTCACAAAGATATAGACTTCTAGCTGAAATCTCCTGTGTATGGTGGTATAGAATTTGGAAGCTGTGCTTAAAAGGTTAATGAGAAAATCTAGCCTTAATAAATCTTGTTCGGACAGCTGATAATGACAAGACCCAGTCTTGTATCACTATTAAATCCAAGACACAATGGAGAACTCAACTTTTCATGAAAGGAACTGAAGCCAGCATTAACAGAGATATAGTCAGACTCCTACCAGAAGTACACTGATCCTGTTAGCTTAACATAATAGGAAGAATTCCAAGGCATAAGATTCAGTGAGGGTTTGAAAAATTAATACAATTTTGGGGGAAAAAAAGCACTGGATTTGATCCTAAAGGATTAAGAGAAATGAATCCCTTTATTTTGGTCTTATAACTCTTGTGTGAACTTTCAGAACTATGATTTCATTTTAGTCTTTAGAGGAACTGTAATGTTTCTCCTATGGGTAAGAAAATATGGAACCTGAAATCACCTGCTGAAGTTCTTGTATTTGTGATATATTTCACTCACTTCATATATTTTCTATATTTTCAACAGGTTCTTCTATGATAATAATACGTAACTCTCAAGAGTATTCTAAAGAAACAAAGAGTTAACAGCCAAAAAGAGTAAATTTCCAATTCTGGCATGCAATGAGTTAACACATATCCAATGAAGAATGGAAATACAACATATAATGAAGAAAAAATTAATTATTTTAAATTGATCCACTAAATTAAACTAGTGAAGAATAAGTATAAAATTAATTGTCTTTTTATGCATTGAAAAGACTGGAAAACATATTATCCAATAAAAGATAAAAGATTCAGATAAAAGATACATTAAATATTTATTAATAACTATATCCACTTTCCAGGTTTAAAATTATTACATCTGAAATAGGAAGTTATGCTGCATATAATTAGTGGAAAATTCAGTCACATAAGTGAACCCAATAAGAAAAAAATTAATGAATGTGAAAGTATAACTTAAAAACCATTCAACATGAAGTTCTACAAAAGGAAAATTAATTAGAAACACATTACAAACAAAAATAAGTTCATTGGTGAACTGAGAAAATTTTGATACACTTAATGTCTATGTAATGCACATCACCAAAGGGCAGAAGAAAGGAGAGAAAGGAGAAAAATGTAAAATTATTTGTCCAAATTTTCCCAACTTTAATCAACACCATAAATGCTGAGATTGAAGGCATTGAATAAATCTCAACAACAGCAAACATAAGGATATTTTTACAGAGGTATGTTACAAAGAAGGCTCTTAATATCAACAAAGAGGAAAAACATAAAGCTGGCAGAAAGGAAAAAAAAGTTACTTTCAGAGGAACAAGAGCAAAATCTACAGACAGCAATGAGGAGAGGGCATCAAGTAGGACACAACACAATAGAAGGATCTAATAACAGAGGAAGATGCCAAGAGCATGCTCAACCAGACTCAAATTGGAAGGGGATACAGGTATAACATGGAAGAATCTCTCATGAGAAGACTTAAGGAAATAATAAAGCAAAGATTTTAGATCAGAAGAAAAGTAATAATTAAAATCTGGAGTAATTAGAATGAATGAAGAGAACTAGAAAGTTTCTGGAGATATTTATTTAATTTTCTCTTAATATATAAAGTCAAAGGTTCTAGGAGAGATGTTTCTACTGGCAAAATTCTTGCCATGAAAGTGTGAGAACACAGCAGCCAGATAAAGTGCTGTAGGAAGTAGGGCACAGCTGTATCTGCAGCATGGGAAGTCCCAGGAAGATAAGGAGAATTCACTGGTCAGCTAGTTCCAATGAGTTTGAATGAGTCAATGAGACCCTATGTTAAAAAATAAAATGACAAGCGGTAGAAGAAGATGCCCGTTATCAATCTCTTATCTCCACACATGCACACACACACAATGTACACACATACATATGTAGCACATTCATAAAAATAAGATGGAGTCCATAAAAATAAGATCAACATAGTATGCTCACTTGTTAAGTAAGATTAACCTATTTGGAGAAAAGAGTACCTGTGTTAGAATGGGAATATACTGGTCCTAGAGGCCCTGGAAGCAATGTGGAGCCTTACTGAATTTCATCTTTCTGAAGGAGTCTGGAATGATAAGAGAATAAAGTTTATTGTTTTACATCGCCAACTTCATGGTAATGTTTAGGAAACCAATGCAATATTTCTTTATAAATTATTTAATTTTTTGTGATTTCCAAAATTTTGTTCTAAATTCCAGCAATTAAATTGCTGACAATAACTTTGATGATAGCCCAAAGCAACACAGATGCCCAATGATTTTCATAAGAGGCCTTGAAAACAGTACAATTTATTTGGGTTATTTTGTTCTATGGACCACAATTCTGGAAGCCTGAGAAATCAAAGCATTTACATAGGAATTGTAGGAAGAAGGCAACTAGAGAAATTTCTAGAGATCAACATTACCCTTCCCTATGAGATGATCTAGACAGCTCATTGTTTCTAACCAACTCCAGTGACTAGCTGGGAATTAACCACGATTTATACTCCATGAAGGATCTCACAGGGATCTTTATCTGAAAATGGAGCTTGAACTGTCTGAGGAAAGTCGTCCCCAGACTAGCTGCTTATCTAGGCGGGGAATTATGAGACTGGTTGGAGAAGCAGCTCTACTCAGCCTTCTGGGATCTCACACTCAAATTATAGAGGGACATCACCTGAAATAAGAACAGGAGCCAATGATGAATTACATTGTTCATCATTCTGAATAATTTAGCTTTCGTTTGAATTGGTAAAAAGTTCTACTAAATCTTTCCCATTGCTAATCTAGTAGGAAATTCTACACAAGCAGGAAAATAAATTAAATGTAGTGGAAGTCCAAAACAGCCGGGCGGTAGTGGCGCATGCCTTTAATCCCAGCACTTGGGAGGCAGAGGCAGGCGGATTTCTGAGTTTGAGGTCAGTCTGGTCTACAGAGTGAGTTCCAGGACAGTCAGGGCTACGCAGAGAAACCCTGTCTCTAAAAAACAAACAAACAAATAAATAAATAAAGTCGAAAACTAAAACAAAGGTACCTTGATGGATTTACTGACTTGAACGCCAAACACTACACCAGTCATGGAGGTAAGGACCTCTGGATTCCTAGAATTAAACACTACATCCTTATAAGATATATCCTTAGCTGTACAAACTGAGTCTGTTTTTGGCAAACATCACAAGCAATTCTGAGCAGCTTGTGCATCAGGTCAGAACATGTTGGTCATTGTCATGTGATATGAGAGACATAGAAAGACAAGAAATTAAGTTTTCCTCTTTTATGACTCCACTGACTTGACATATTGCATATTGATGTAATTTTGATAAGAAATTTTAGAGACAAAATACATGCCACCTTATTAACCTGGCATTCAACTATTATATGAAAAATTCATGAAATCATGACATACTAGTGAAATCTAAGGCGAAGTAATTTAAGTTGATTAATTTCTAGGTGTCCTCAGTTCAAAAATCTATTCACTTGGAACACTTTCGTGGTATTTTACATATTCTTTTGTACATTAGTCTAAAGAAACTTAATTTATGCAAATCCAAGTAGGAAGTGTGATTGAGGCCAAGTGATTTGACTCTGAGGACTCTGTTTGGCAGTTGCTTTTGTCAAAGGCATCATACTTTATTATATGCCAAGTGAAGAATTCATGAGAAATTTTATTTTGTTCATTTCTCCATATTGAGTTTCATCCTTACTTTCTGTTTATACATGCATATATTGAATACAAATGAATTAATGTAAATGTGCAAATATTTGATTTTACATCAGGTCTCATGTCAAGTTCTGTCCTTGCTGACAACAGACACTGAATACAAATGTGGGTATGTCATCTAGAAATTAGCTTGCACCCTTCTCCCCAAAGACTTAGGTCATATTCTGAATATTTATTTTTCCACATTTCTGTAAAGATCCCCAGAGGACTTTATACCATCATAGTCCCTTCTGGTCCTTTTCTAGCTTATACTTAATTGGCTTACATTACAGATTATCGTGCTGCCCCCATGTGTTTTTCCTATTTAGCATTACATGGACCCAAATGTAAAATGCAATCCATTTTCTTAATGTTCTCAAAGAGAACTGCATCCCCTTCGTACGGTTTGTAATTGTTCATGGCCTTGTGTATGGTTTACTAGAGGAGACAAAGTTGTTCCATCCATAAAAAAAAATAGTTGTATGCTAATGGTTTTTAATATGAGGAAGATGTAATTATTAGTAAATATCGGATATGGATAACATTATTCAGAGTATAGAAATTGTATAATAACTGCAAAGATGTGCCTAAGAAGAAGACATTATGATGCAGTTCAAATAACAATACAGGAAAGATATAGGCTGTGAGTTAGAATTTGTAGAGTGTTCCATTTCATAAAAAAAACAGAGAAAACATACCTACCATGACTAAATTAAAAAGCCAAGTACTGTAATGAGTTCTGGTAAGTGAATAGGTTATTAGATGATTTGTTTAAATTTTATCCCAATCTATTCCTGGTAAGACTAGAGAAAATGTTTTCAGAGGGATGAAATATTACTTACTATCTTATTGTGGCAGAACCAGCGAGCAGTATTGCGTACAGCAGTAGATGACTTAAAGTTCATGATCAAGAGCAATATACATTTGAAGATTCTGTGATTTCAAGGAAATAATGTTACTTGTCTTTTCATATGTTCAATAATTTACAAGTTAACTTTTTCATTAAAATATTTTATTTATTCACATTCCAAAAGTTGCCTCACTTCTTGGTTCCCTCCCCTGGGTTGTTCACCCCATCCCCCCTCACTCCTGCCTCTGAGAAGGTGCTCTATCACCTGCCTACCCACCCCCACTTCACCCCCACCAACATCCTTCTTCCCTGGGGTATCAAGTTTCCACAGGTTTAACTACAACCTCTTCCACTGAGGCCAGACAAGGTTTTTTTCTGCTACACATGTTCCCTGGGGCCATTGTATGTTCCTTGGTTGGTGGCTGAGTCTCTAGGAGCTCTGAAGGGTCCAGTTATTGTGTTGTTCTTCCTATGGGGTTGCAATCCTTCTCAGATTCTCCAGTCTTCTTCCTAACTCTTCCATAGGGTACCCCAACCCCAATCCAATGTTTAGCTATATCTCCATTTGTCTTAGTCTGCTGCTTGCAGAGCTTCTCAGAGGACAGCCATGCAGGGCTCCTGTCTACACACACAGTATGGCATCAATAATAGTGTGAGCACATGGGCTGGATCCTAAGTTGGGTCAATTACTGGGTAGCCTTTCTTTCATCCTCTCCTCTATTTTTGTCCCTGCAGTTCTTTTGGACAAAAACAATTTGGAGTCAAAAATTTTAAAGATTGGTGGGTGGGACACTGCCTTAACTAGGGGCCATGTCTATCTACTGGAGGTGGTCTCTTCAGTATCCATCTACCCACTCTTAATCATTTCATCTAATGTTAGCCCCATTGATTCCTGATAGCCTTTCACATCCCAGGTCTCTGGGAGGTTTCCTGACCACTACCCCCATCACACACAACTGCATATATCAGCTATTTCTCCCTCTGGACTTCTCTCCTATCTCCATGAAATACATGATCCTGCCCCACATTTTCCCTTCCCCTGTCCCACACACGTTCCTCCTCCCTCTGCCTCCCATGATTATTTTGTTCCCCTTCTAAGTGGGTTTCAAATATCCACACTTGGACCTTCTTTCTTCTTAAGCTTCCTACAGTCTGTGAGTTGAATCATTGCCCTTCTTAACTTTTTGGCTAATATCCACTTATCAGTGAGTACACATTGAACATGTCCTTTGGGTCTGTGTTATCACACTCAGAATGATATTTTCTAGTTCCATGTATTTTGGTGCAAAATTCATGATGTCCTCATTTTCAATAGCTGAATAGTATTCCATTGTGTCAATGAACCACATTTCCTGTATTCATCCTTCTGTTTAGGGACATCTTGGTTGTTTCCAGCCTCTGGCTGTTACAAATAAGGGGGCTATGAACACAGTGGATCACATGTCTTGTGAGTATGGTGGAGCATCCTTTGGGCACATTCCTAGGAGTGGTGTAGCTGGGTCTTGAAGTGGAACTATTTCCAATTTTCTGAGGAACTGCCGCATTGGTTTCCAGAGTGATTGTGCAATGGAGGAGTGTTCCTCCTTCTCTACATCCTTGCCAGCATGTACTGTAGCTTGGGGTTTTGATCTTAGCCATTCTTACTGGTGTAAGGTGGAATCACAAGGTCATTTTGATTTGCATTTCTCCGATGAACATATCTTTAAGTGCTTCTCAGCCAGTTGGGATTCCTCTGTTGAGAATTCTCTGATTAGCTCTGTGCCTCATTTTTTTTTTTAGTTAGGTTAATTGGATTTTTAAAGTCTAACTTGAGGAAATTCAATAAATCATCAAATCTTAACACAAAATCATATACTCAACAAAACTGGAAAATCTAAGTGAAATGGATGATTTTTCTAGACAAATACCACATACCAAAGTTAAATCAGGATCAGGTAAACTATCTAAACAGTCTCATAACCCTAAGGAAATAAAAGCAGTCTTATAAAACCTCCCAACCAAAAAGGCCAGGACTAATGTTTTAGTACAGAATTCTACCAGACCTCAAAATAAGACTAATACCAACACTCCTCAAATTTTCCATACAATAGAAACAGAAGAAACTCTACTAATTCATTCTAAAGCCACAATTGCACTGATGCCTAATCACACAAAGACCCAACAAAAAAGAGAACTTCAGACAATTTCACTTATGAATATAAATGTAAAATTCTCATAAATTCTCACAAACCAAACCCAAGGACATATCAAAATTATCTTCAATTGTCACTCCAATTCTATCACTATGTATTGATTCCATAAGGGAATTACATGGTATTCAGAACCAATTACCTGAAGATTGGTTATGAATTTAAATTTGAAAAAATTTCATGTTAGTGGCTTGTGGAGTGTAATGCCAGAACGAAAAAATTCTGCAAGTATGAATAAACTATGTTCTTCAGAGATAATATTGTTTGAAAATATCTTTGCCACATTTCTTGATGAATAGTTATTTAGGTTTAATCATTTTTTTAAGCATTTCAAAAGTCAATATTTTTATATATGTGCTAATATGTAATATCCTACAAAAGTTTATAGTATAGCATATATTTAAGGAACTAATATTTTAGAAACATTGTAAATCTTCATATGTACTGTTAATATATATATAATATTTATTTATATATTAAATATATATATTAAAATATTATTATATAAATATATATATTTATATATTAAATATATTAAATTTATATATTATATATAAATTTATAAAAAATAAATTATATATAAATTTATATATTAAATATATATATTATTATATATAAATATATATATATACTTATTCAATAACATTGAATGTTGATTCTTTCCTTTTAACAAATTCCTCTGTAAAATAGTTTGCTTATATATATTACATACATATGTACACAATAGATAAATATATAAGATAATATGGGTATATATTATAGGCATATAAAATAGATAAGATGATATGGCATATATACATATGTATACACTAGACAGATATAGAAGATAATGTGGATATATAAAATGCATATGTACACAAGAGTGTTAAGAGATTTGTTGTTTCATTAATTTTGATTAAAAGTTGTTGGTTGGAATTAAAAAGTTTGTGTCTTCAAATCTGCTTCAAAGAGTCACTGGTAAAGGTTAGGCTGAAGACTCTGGACACAGTAGGCCAGGGGCAGCACATCGAAGTGACTGCAGAACCTGGGATGAAGCCAGAAGCAGAATGTCAGGCTACCATCTCCACTGTGGTGCGGAGGAAAGGGACAATGTCTGTGAAACTCAGGCTTGTTTGACAGGAAAGCTCTTAGTCTGAAATAGCTATAGTTAGTATGGCTATGTCTTTCTAACCTGTGACTACCCAGAAAAAAAAACATTTAAAAGTTTTACTTTTACTCTTAAGCTCATCTTTTGGAATGCTATGCAGATGTTATCTGAAACTAAATTCTGTAATTCTGTGAAGGCTTGAATAGAAAAAAAATAATCTAAAAAATCCTTCAGTTTATACTGCATAAAATGTCTCAGCCTGGTGGTGGCTGGCATGTTTTCACTCATAGGTAATAATCTAAATCAGGTCCAGAAGGAATAGAAGGTCTTTGCTGTCCTCACAGAGACCAGGAAGGTGGGGTGTCCTGGGCATCCTCAGGTCTCATCTGCTTCTCTTCCACCACCAGCATAGATTGCTAATGCAAAAATATAGTGTGTGTCCAGCATGACTCATAGTGCTAAGAGATGGCACAAGGAGGCCTCAGTTCTCGCCAGCTGCCCATCCCCACCCTCTGCTCTGAGATCATTTTACTCTCCCTTGGTGGCCATAAAACAGTTCTTCAGTTTCAGTTGAAAGTCCAAGTCTCCAAACAGCTCTGAGAGATTTGGACAAGACTGTTTATTCACAGACTATTCATTTATCTATTTTTCCCTCTCTGTACAAGCTTACGAAGTTGATGTCTGGTGAGGTAAGAGGGTACAGATGCACCAGGAATCTAGGGTTTGCTCATCATCCTTTTACTTGGCAGTAGATACTATCTCCAATCAGTTTACAAGTACTTTTTATTAAAGCGCTTTAAATGCCCTCAGACAGCAGATTTGTTTTGTTACTTCTTCATTGTTCCCTGTCTAACTCTTTGTTGTTTGTAGTCATCTTTAAGGTTTAGAGGGGGCATTGTTATTCTTGCTAAATCTCCTTTCTCACTCTCAGATCAAATTAGCTGAGATGCTCATGTGATAAATAAAATCTAGGTGATTTGTCCCACAGCCTTATCTTTGACATAAGGAAAGAATATTAATATTTCCTAGTACCTTACTACAATCTAGATACAATCTTCTCCCTCAATACAAGGTTCATTAGTAAAACAGAATCAACATATTTTAAACACATTTTAAACACATTTTAAAATAATCATAAAATTCAAAGCATAAGTATTATTCCAGTGACTTTACAGAGGTGACTATTGAAAACTGACATCAGCATGAACAGAACAGACCTATTACTGGATAACCCATGACAGAGTAAAATCAGACACAATAACACCAATGATAACATGCACCATACCTTTAAAGAAAACTCTGAAATAAATTACCCAGAGCAGAATATCATTGTCTTGAGAACAGCATCAGATTGTCTTTGAAAGCAACAGGATAATGAAATGCCCATCTTGAAGTGTAGAATAGCATCAGTCTAAACTGAGTGTTTCTCTATGTCCAAGTTTGCCAAGGAACTGCTTGCCTGCTTAGCTAAGAGGGTAAATATCCCACCAAAATTCCCCCAATAATTTAGTAGATTCAGTGTCTGGTGGGAATAGACACTGTGCCTCAAATCTGAGTGAAATCCAGATTCCGTTTGTAGAGGTCAGAACCAGACATCAGCATCTAATGGATAGTATAAAAGAGAAATAAAATCTCAGTGGAACATTTTATAGTATTGTCTAGCAAAGTCTCTGGGACAGCACTTTATATGCTGATTAATTTCCCTAATCCTGTGAGTTTTAAAATAGGGTGTCTTGTACCTTCTTCTTCCATCAGGAGAATCTGGAGAATTTATGACAGATTCACAGTGTGGTTCTTCACTTTAGCTATATATTATTGCTATCTGGAGGACTAGATGCGAGGTAGCACCTACCCTGTAAAAATCTTTCCAGATGCATCCATGTTTGAGATGGCCTGAACGAGCTTTGGAGGTCCTGTTTTTGTGATATGGAAGCTAATATCTATCAATACACTCTTCAGTGTAGACCTGAATTTAGTATGAACTAGAAGGTAATCTATGATATTACTGTATTTACAATGTTTATATACAAGGAGCAGAAAGGAACCTTTGTTGAGAATCTCTGATCTTTTCCAGATTCTTAACCCTTTTTTATATTGTTTTCCAGATAGAGAACTTAGAACAAAAACATTGATTAATTGAATGAAATTAGAGGCTATGGAGATAGCTGAGCTGCTAAAATGCTTGCTGCACACGGACATGAAAGGGAATTTATTTACAGAACCCACATAAGAGAGCCAGGCATGGGAGGTCGTGCTTGTAATCCTAGCATAGAGCATAGGTAGTGCAGATCTACATGGCTCAGAGTAACTGGGGACTTCACAGAATAAGAAAGCAATATTCCCCCATTTCTATTTTGTTGAATAGTTTGAGGAGTATTAATATTAGCTCTTCTTTGAAGGACTGATAGAATTCTGTACTAAAAATATTGGCCCTGGGCTTTTTTGTTTGGGAGGGTTTTTATGAATATTTTTATTTCCTTAGGGGTTATAGGACTGTTTAGATAGTTTACTTGATCTTGATTTAACTTTGGTACATGGTATCTGTCTAGACTATAATTCATTTCATATATATTTTCCAGTTTTGTTGACTACAGGCTGTTATACTAGGTTCTGATAATATTTTAAATTTCCTCAGGCTCTGTTGTTATGTATCCCTTTCCATTTCTGATTTTGTTGATCTGTCTCTGTGCCCTTAAATTAGTTTGGCTAAGGGTTTATCTATCTTGTAGATTTTTCTCAAAGAACCAGCTCTGGGTTTTGTTAATTTTTTTTGTATAGTTCTCTTTGTTTCTAACTGATTGATTTCAACCCTGAGTTTGACTATTTCCTGCCACCTACTACTCTTGTGTGTGTTTACTTCTTTCTGTTCTAGAGTTTTCAGATGTGTGGTTAAATTGCTTGCATGTGATCTCTCCAATTTCTTTATGAACGCACTTAGTGCTATGAATTTTCCTCTTAACACTGCTTTCATTGGGTCCCATAAGTTTGGGTATGTGGTGTCTTCATTTTCATTGAATTCTATAAAGTCTTTGATTTCTTTCTCTATTTCTTCCATGATCAAGTTATCATTGATCAAAGAATTGTTCTGTTTCCATGAGTATGTGGGCTTCTGTTCTGTTGTTGTTGTTGTGCTGGTTTTCTTTGACTGTTTTGTTCTGTTTTGTTATTGAAGCCTAGCCTAGTCTGTAATCTGATTGAATGCATGGAATCATTCCAATCTTCTTGTATCAGTTAGAGGCTTGTATTATGTTCAATGATATG
This sequence comes from Mastomys natalensis, assembly GCA_021653895.1. Classification (NCBI taxonomy): domain Eukaryota; kingdom Metazoa; phylum Chordata; class Mammalia; order Rodentia; family Muridae; genus Mastomys; species Mastomys natalensis. The sequence goes on along the minus strand of JAJTUV010002068.1, from coordinate 312,622 downwards.
GTGAATTTTAGAGACAGTTCTATGAAGTGCTGAGAAGAAGGTATGATCTCTTATTTTGGAATGAAATATTCTGTAGATATCTGTTAAATTCATTTGGTTCATAACTTCTGTTAGTTTTACTGCCTCTATTTAGTTTCTGTTCATAACTTGTCCACTGGTGACAGTGGAGTGTTGAAGTCTCCCACTATTATTGTATTATTGCATAATATTCAATATGTGTTTTGAGCTTTAGTAAAGTTTCTTTTACAAATGTGGGTGCTCTTGCATTTGGGGTATAGATGGTCAGGACTGAGACATTCTCTTAGTAGGTTTTTCCTTTGATAAATAGGAAGTGTCCTTTCCCATCTCATCTGATAACTTTTGATTGAAAATCTATTTTATTGAATATTAGAATTGTAAAACTCCAGGTTGTTTCTTGGGATCATTTGCTTGGAAAACTTGTTTTCTAGTCCTTTACTCTGTTTTTGTCACTGAGTTGTGTTTCTTGTATGCAGCAAAATGCTAGATCTTTTTTTATATATTCAGTCTCTTAGCCTGTGTCTTTTTATTAGGGAATTGAATGCACTGATTTTGAGAGATATTAAAGACAGATGATCATTAGTCCCTGTTATTTTTGTTGCTGAAGGTGGTATTATGTGACTTTATTATTTTCTTTTGGTTTTGTTGTGGACTATTTAGTGTCTTGTACCTTCTCTCTATGGTTGAATTAGGGAAAGAATTGAAGAAGCTGAAAGGGAGAACAACCCTACAGGAAGACGAGTAGTCTCAACTAACTCAGACCCCAGAGAGCTCCCAGAAACTGAGTCACCAACCAAGAGCATACTTAGGCACATATTTAGCAGATATCTGCCTAGTCTCACCTCAGTGAGAGATGTTCTTAATGCTCGAGAGACTTTAGACCCCAGGTAAGGGGAGGTCTGTGGGATAAGCACCCTCTCAGAGGCAAGGGGAGAAGGAATGGGATGAGGAACTGTGGGAGGAGAACTGAGAGGGGATGTAAATAAATAAAATAATTTCAATTTAAAAGCGAATTAGAATCAGTCTAAAAAGTTAAGTAATAATATAAAAGATTCATCTATTTTAGAATAGATTTTGACAGACCCCAGAAGTAAACTTCTTCCTCTATAAATTAAATGGGAAAAAGTCTTAGTTCTCCAGTGCTGAAGAACAAACCTCTAGCTTAAAGTTTGAGGAGAATGTATGCAATATCTTTTTAGCTGTCAAGTGGCAAAAAGTCATCATTAAGTACTTTTGAAAGAGAATTTTTTCCAATTGGCAATTCAGTTAAACACTTTGGGTCAAAGGCAAAAGAAATACAGTTCTCTCCATGTATCTTTTGAAGGAACTGAGGAGGTCACTATTTATTTGATTTCCATCACTATCCTAAATACTGTTTATCATTGTAGATGGTCCCTTGTAAGATGATGCTTTGTAATGTTAAAATTATGTTTTCTCATGTTAATATGAATTCATATATTTCACTCTTGATACTAGCCTGACAGCATGTGCACTGAGAAAAGATTACGAATTGTCTAATGGGAATTTACCACAGAAGAAGTAGCCACTGATAAATTCCACAATTTGGGACCATGGTAACCACCACCAGAAAAGTGAATATGCTTAAGAAATTTTAGAGAATTTAGACAGCTTTGGGTGATAATTTTTTTATATATGCTAGAATCACAGATACAGCATACAGATAAAGAATATAAAGGAGATAGACTTCCACTAAAGAAAACTAGCTAAAATGCCTTCAGCCACAACATCCAAAGATTATATTTTGTAGCAGATCATAGAATAAAAACATATTGTTAATTTCCTCCTAACAAAATATTTAAAACTTATATACCTACTTTCTCTCATAGTTACAGAATATTTTGACTTTGATGGTATTTTTAGATAAAAGGAAATATATTATATAACTTAATTATAACATTGTATAACATATTTCCTTAATTATAGTTTTGAGAGTTATTTTCTATCATATAATAGACAAATTAATTTCTTATAATGTAAGAAAATCAGTTAAATTAGTATTCTCACTGGAAGTATCTACTTAAAAATTAATGTGTCTCTCCATATATCCTATGCAATGTCCAATTGAGTGGACACTATGGGCCAAAATGGTGAAATTGGATTTCATTTACTGAGGTCCCAACTAGATATCAGTATCTAATTGGTAATCTAAAATATCAATATAATCTCACTGTTTCTTTATTCAAGTTTGTATCTGGAATCTATGGTTTGACAGTAGAATAATTGGCAGCCTTTTAAAATCAGAGAGGATGGGTTAATCTGCAGAAGGACACACTATAATTCTAAGAAGGAAACTTCCATAAAAAGAGTTTTTCATGGTTGATAATTTTTCTCATCAAAAGATTATTAGTGAGGAATACCAGCTCCTATGGTTAAGTATAATAGCTGAGGACTACAGTCCCTTGGGCTATTATAAAAACAAACTGTTGAAATCAATCCTATTATTCCTTACTTCTGGTATGAAGGGCCATGCAGGTAACAAAAATTCTTTGTGCTGTCAAAGCCATTTGAAGATATAATGTTCAGAGTCACTTGAACCTGAGAGAAATCTGTTTGCTAGTTAGTCTATCTATGGAAGAAGCCACAGGCCATGGTGGTACTAGATCTTTGTTTCACTTGGGAGTGCGAGGGAGATTTTTCCTCTGCGTTGACCTTCCCTTTTGTAGACTAGACATTGGTTAGATTATACTCAGTGGCATCTCAATGGTCCCTGTGAATAAGAGGACTCCTCTAAGTTACAGTACATTTTGAGAGGTGCCTCACAATCTTCCAGGCCCTGTGGAATGAGGGAGAAGATATTCTCTGTCTAATTTCTTCAGACTCTACCAGTAGTCAGCCTCTATATATGGTATTGTACAAATTCCCAGAGGGCCAGTTGCAACAATGTAGTGCTTTACATGACTACAGAAATAATGCTTTAGCCAAAAGTCAAATATTTAAAACTAAATCTTATTTGGTCATATATTTTTAAGTTTGGACCCATCTAAATCTCATCTTTTACATACTCTTATTAATGCATTCTGACCCATAACTTCCATAAGCTTTCTAGCTCCCCTCTCTCTCTCCCCCCCCCCCCTCTCTCTCTCCTCACTAAAAATACCTCCATTTTTACACCCTAACAGCTTACTTGGATTGTTAATACCATAACATATAATGAAATCAGCAAATACAAATCCCAGGCTTTGACACATCAGCAGAAATTTTGTATAACAAAAAGATAATTGCACAGTTAAACTTTACCCTATCAAACAAATCCCATGTCAATCTATAAATAGAAAGGGCAAGTATTCTCACTGGTCCATAGGGATTTGGCACACAGTCAGCCAGCTGCACACAGTCCACCTTGCTAAACACAACTGATGTTGATCATAATGTTAAGGGTTTTTTCTTATTAACTTTTTGTCTTAATATTCCCCAGGAGACTGTAATCAAGGAGACCCAAAGGCTAACTTGTGAACTTAACACTGGCCAGTGAAAAGCATTTCCAGCTATTAAACCAAATTAACATCATTCAGGGTGAATATCTTCTAGTGGACTGCATGACAAAAAAGAATTGTAAGTCTTGCTAATAAATGTGACATATCCTGCCAATGGTTCTTTGTGATTACTTGTCTGTTCTCTTCCTGATAAAGATAAACAGCTGCCTCAACTCTTTTCTTGATTACACTCTTAGTGGAATTGCTGTAGTACTAACAGTCTGACTCTTTGCATGGTATCTCAGATGCTATCTCACCCACATGGCATGTAGCATGGGTACACTGATAATGGCTCTCTTAAGTCCTGGATCGTTGCCATCTGTTAAGCTCTATCATGGATCTTTACATCAACACTCCTCTGAGACACTCTAACTGTTGCCCCATCTGCATATCCACCTTTGCCAGCTTTGGCAGCAATTAGAGACATTTGTGGCCCCAAAACCCTAAGAGCAGTTAGGGTGACCATTGCAAGTGGTGAACCAGGGACTAGGAATTAGATACCTCAATAGGCAAACATGTAGTGACAGAGGCTGTGGCCTAGGTAATAAAGATGGTGAACTTCTAAGATTATTGACTTCTTCACCCTGCTCACCTAGACAAAAACCAGGCAGCTGAAAACAAAGGCCTGGCAGGATTTTTCTGCTACCAGTAACAATCCTGCCTGTGGACTTGAACTTTGAAAAGTTCAAGGCTGCCCAGCATGTGTTTCCAAAGACATTTGGGCTGTTAGCCTGTCTGTCTTTGTTCAGTCTTTTTTTTTTTTTTTAATTGGAAATTTTATTTACATTTCAGATGTTCTCTCCTTACCCCATTTCCCCCTCCCTCCCAGGAACTCACTATCCCTTCCCCTCCTCCTCCATCCTCCATGTTGGTGTACCCCACCCACCCTCCCCCGTACCTCACCTCCCCACCCTCAAATATCCCCCCAACGACGTCTAGCCTTCATGGGACCAAGGATCTCTTCTCCCACTTATATATAGCTCCCTTGCATATATAGCTGGAGCCATGGGTCCCTCCCTAAGCGCTCCCAGACTGGTAGTTTAGACCCTGGGGCTCTGGTTGGTTGGTATTGTTGCTTTTGTTCAGTCTTAAGCAGAGAAGGAGAACCCCCTCAAAGACCCTTAAAATACACTGCCATTAATAAAAATAGAGCATCAGCGTGCAGAGCCTCCTTCAGTTTGCAGGGGAATCTTACTGTCTATGGGTCTTGCTGTGTACATATCTCCTCACCTCTAATAAAGGCTTTCCTTTCATTGTTTTTTTATTTTATTTTTTGTTCATTTTATTTATTTTATGTATGAATGCTATGCTGCATGCACACCTACATGCCAGAAAAGGACATCAGATCACTTTCTAATGATTATGAACCATCATATAGGTGCTGGAAATTAATTTTTGGACTTCTGGAAAAGCACCTACTGCTCTTAATTGCTAACCCAACTCTCCAGAGAAATAAAGGTTTTCTTTACCTGTTTTTTCCCAATAGAGAAGATAGAGTGAAGACTGAAGGAGTTGAGAAGATTCACGACACCATGAGGAAAGCAACAATACCAACCAACCAGAGACCCCAGGGTCTAAACCACCAGCCTGGGAGGCTTAGGGAGGGACCCATGGCTCCAGCTATATATAAGGGAGCTATATATAAGTGGGAGAAGAGATCCTTTGGTCCCATGAAGGCTGGACGTCGTGTTGGGGGATATTCGAGGGTGGGGAGGTGAGGTAGGGGGAGGGTGGGTGAGGGTACACCGTCATAGAGACAAGAGGAGGAGGGAAGGGATAGGAGTTCCTGGGAGGGAGGGGGAAAGGGGGTAAGGGAAAAACATCTGAAATATAAATAAAATTTCCAATAGAAAAAAAATAAAAGTGATTAAGAGTGATGATTAAACAAAAATATGAATGTATATATATATATATATATATATATATATATATATATATGCCTCTGACATACAAACAATGAATCAGAAAAGTCAAGTTCTTAAGTAAATATCAAAACATGAATGAGCCATCTTTGGTAGTACATTTAAACATTGGCAAAGTTAGGGTTTGAGTCACAAACTTCTGCTCTTCTTGAGTATTTTCTTCTTTTCTCTAATGTGCTAAAAGTGAGAGTAGAGATTATCTACTATACTTTGAGCAACTTAGACTTTGTATAAAGACCACAAACTCTTGGAGCTGGAGACATGGCTCAGTGGTCAAAAGGACATTTTTGCTACTGCAGAAAACTTGTCTACAGTTCTCATCATCCACTTAAAAAGTTAAAAAACTCCTGTTACAGTCATCTGGCTCCCTCTTATAGCACCTTTAAACACCAGGCACACAAACTAGGCACTTACAGGCAAAACATATAAAATACAAACAGATAATTTTTAAATAAAAAATAAATCATAAAAGACTGCAAACTTGTCAGAAAAGTTAAATGGCTTTTGTATATTATGTCTGTTGAGAGTAAGATAATTATTTCTCAAATTCTTGAGCATTTAGTCTTTGAAATCATAAAGGAATATTTTTTTAAAAAAATTATTTATTTATTTAATTATTTAAATCAAATCATAATTTTTACTTATTCACACAGGGGTTATAAACACAAAAAGGCAGGACATGGGGAAGGGGATGACACCGGAGCATAGGTGTTCAGGGGGAGATACAGATACCTTTCAGAAACAGGGTATCAGCTGGGTGAAGGTTCAGGGGACAGGTCACTATGACTCTGCCTATGATTCACTTGTCCTTATCTAAATTGGTACTGTCCGCCGAGGCTGCCTATTTACAAGATCTATGACTACTCAGGCTGGTAAATTTCCACAGAAGCTGCCTGTTTACAATAGCTTATAGCCTGCTGTTTCAGGAATATTTTTATAATCATTAGTTTTATATGATTTCCCCACATGAGCCTTTTTCCCTTTTCAAAGAAAGTGATGGTACTTTAAGTTACTATCCACACCCTGACAAATGAAGATATAATAAAGTATAAAAAAAGAAAGACTTGTGTTCTGTATCTTGTAACATACTTCCAGTAGAATTTTGTTTATACTTACTATCATGTGTTTCTTATGTGAGGGAGGTAGTAGGAATTAGGGAATTGTACACACTGGACAAATCATATACCACTACAGTCCATTCCTGAGGAGAAAGCTGTTTTCTGATGGCACTTCCAGATTGTTAATATTTTGTTATTGTTTTCTTTTTACTTTTTAAAAATTCTCTCACTATAGCTAAGGGTTGAACTCAATATATAACCCAGGTTGACTATGAACTAATGACAATCTTACCTCAGCCTCTCCAGGTTTAGTATTAGAGGTTGACCATGATTAACACAACTGTTTATTTTATAAGGTAAAATACAGTGTTTTACTATGTGTATATGTTGAATAATAATCAAATTGAAGTCCTTAGTGACTTCACAATTTTATGTTTGCCATTTTCTGAAAAATGATATTGAAAACCATTTTCTAGGCATTTCAAACATTTCTTTTAGCATTGTTGATCTAAGTGATCATTATGGATCAGTGATTTTCAGTCTATAGGTCATAACCCCTTTTGGAGTTAAGAACATTTTCACAGGAGTCATATATCAGATAACCAGGAGTCATATATCAAACTATGTATATGGATGTCCTAAACATTATGCCTGCCCCCACCACTACAGACTATTTATTTTTAAGAAAGGATCTCATGGATAGTCCAGAGAGGCCTGTGAGGAATCCTGATTTGGTGACTTTTGCACTGAGAGGAGAGACCCCACACAGCCTAAGGGCTTTTATCATTGGTGGCTACAATAGGAGCATCCTCTGTCAGCAGATCTCCAAGACTGTTGTGAGCACCTGATACCTGCAACTCCCCCTCCTAAGGCCCCTTGGGGTAACATCCAAATGCTAAGCACACACTCCATGAGTGCACCCCCTAAGCACACAAACATGCAACCTGCCCTGAGCCTCTTCCTGCATGTGAGTCCAAGCACCTCCATGGAGACAGGATCCTGTCCTCACACTTCCCCTGATGGATTTCAGCATTTCTTAATGGCTAATATAGCTGAATTAGAATTTAATGAGGTAATGAGACATTTGGAAAGTCTGAAAGGAAACATTCAGTTAAATGCAAAAAGACTTAGTGTTTCTGAAAAAGCTAGAGCAAACTCTGGCTGTGGAAACTGAAGTGCACCATGGCTATGACCCAGGAACCTTGAAAGGACACTCAGCTTCCTAAATGACAGGAGAAAATTAGCAGGGAGTAAAGGTGTTCCCGGACATCAGCAGTTCCCTTTGGACATTCTACTGTATCCTGGAGAGTTCTTGCATCCCTTGTGTGTCACCATGTGTGTATTACAACCAGTGCACTGAGCTCTCTCAAGCAGTGTCTACAGCATGTCTTAGACATGTTTGCCTGACTGAAGACTTTTTGGAGAGAGAGACTGGATGGGATGGACAGAAACAAGAGAGAGGCAGAAAGTAGCTGGCCTTTCATCTGAGAATAAAGAAGGACAAAGGAAGTGGTCTTGGGGCAATGTGGAGTAAGTCCTGGGAAGGGAGTTTGAGCTTCCTGTCAGGGGTGTCCTGAGCTGGCCTTCCTGCAATTTGGGCACAGGAACTGGAGTCACTGGGAAGAAAAATAATGAACATGATTATCACAATACTTGAACACAGGGATTTCAGAACATTAGTTTCTCCATCACTTAAGGCAGGTGATGGCAAGGCCAAAGCAGGTATTTTCAAACACCAAGTCTTTACTTTGACTAGGTATTGTGGTTGTTACATGGGGACAAAATAAGAACATCAAGAAGTCATAGAGGGTCTAACCTATGCCAATTTATCGGAAGGGCATCACTGCACTTCACTTCCATTGCTTTTTTTTTTTTTAGTTTCAGTGGCTATCTGACAGTAGTACCAGGGAACGAATTGTGCCCCGGGCCATGGCCTTGTGTTCTCAGAACTCCTCTGACCTCCTCTCCCTGAAGAACCCACCTTAGCTTTCTTTATCACCCATTGTGGGTGGCAGGCATTTCTGTACTGTAACCAAACACCTTCCAGTGTTGATACACTCAGACAATGAACCCTATTGCCATCTCTGGGGTGTTTGTTGTTTCAGTAGGGAGATTGGACCAGTGTGTTGACAATGGTCTCACCCTGCAGGAATTGTAATCCAAACTACTGGGCCTTGACTAACAGGGTAGGAGATCTGACCATCTCCAATCACTCAAGTTCTTGGGCTTAGTTAATTTTTCATCTGACTTGTGAAACCACAAGACTGAAGGATCTAAAGTCAAGTTGCACCTTGTAAAACTGACAATAATTGTGGAGAGGCTGTCTCTGTGGTCATCATAAGTATGTGTAGGGAGACAGAGGAAACACCTGTTGCTTTCATCTCCTGGTCTCTATAGAGTGATGGGAGAGCTGAGATTCACTTAGGAGGCATCTCAAGCCTTAACCAAACCTGTTTGTGGTGTCACTGGTTTCTCTGCATGGTCTCCTTCTGTTTGATCTCAGGGTGTTCTGTCTAAACTCTATGCTATTCTCTTGGGGCAATTTACTTATGTTCTTCTGCTACAGTGGCTGGCAGACTGACTCATCCCTGCAAATGTCCTAAGCAAGAAACAGGCCAAGATGGAAGAAAAGAGGCTGACCAAAGAGCTGGAGCTCAGTACCAGGAGAGAAAGGAGCTGAGAGACCGCTTGATCTATGTCACAGAGGGATCCATGAACGAGAGGTAATCATTGCTCCAAATGCTTTGGTGTCAGTCTGACATCTGCAATGCTACCCTCATCTTATCTTTTTAAAGTTGTGAGATCTGGGAAGTGGTACCTCCACAGCGTCCCTGTGCCCAACTTTATGTCCCTAAGTGCTTCTTGGAGGAGAGGCTGAACCTGAAGCTTGGTCAGGAGTGAGAAGGGAAAGGGACTCTTCTGCTTCCTGCAACTGAAATGTTGAACTTTGGTCTGAGTAAAGAATTCTGGATGGAGGTAGTGGCGAGTGAATGCCCAGCATGCATTTCAAAAGGGGCAGTAAGTTTGTGGTGACCTTTGTACTTACCTCTGGCGCTTAACTGGGGCTGGAAGGTCCTGGCAGCATGGAGGGGACCTGGTCCCACACTGTTCATCCTCAGTGCTTGACTAGAAGGCCTGAAGCTATCCTTGTTCCTCTTTGCTGTATGCTTAGACTCTGTAGCAGGAATGCTTGAATGAATTTTTCTGATTCTGATTGTGCTCTCTCTGTTGCTGGATCTCTCTCTTTCTCATTCTCTAATTCTGTTTCCTTTCCTTTTCCTTGTGTGTGTACACATGCATATGTGTGTGCAGACATAGAGAGGTACATATTTCCTTCCATCTTTGGGAAACTAGGCTTCTGTGTTTTGGCCTGTGGATTCACCTGATAACAGTTTAAAGGTGATGTGACTCCTGAGGTCTGGGAGCCCCTACTGTAAACAGCACTGTTCATTGCCTGTGTGGGGTCATTTGTCTGTACATTTGTATCTCTTTGGCAGTTAGAAAACTGTGTTGATGTCTGGTCTCATCTCCAGAATTTGTGTAATGAATTTCTTACACTTTAGTTATCTAGAATTTAGAATCCCTGTTTTGAAAGTAGGAATATATGATCACAGGTTTCTGGTGGGCAGAGATCTGTGGCCTAGACTCTTTAGAGCATAAGCTGCTAGATATCCAGTTCATGCCAGCTGAGTGAATCCAGGGAGCCAGAGAACCCTCCATCGGGATGCCTAGCCTCTGCTGTCCTGGGGCCAGGATAACAAGTTTCCAAAGGTGGAGAAGATCCCAGTATGTAGAATGAAGAAAATAGCCATCCAGGATTGGAGTAGGACAGGACCCAGCCTGAGTTCATGTGTTCCTAAAAGCCCATGCTCATGGAGTTCTGTCTTCCTGGGGCCAGACCCTATTACAGGCTAGATCCCCTGTATGAAAAACTCAAGTTAAAGGAGAAGACGGTCATGTCATTTCTGCACAACTTAGAGAGAGACAACATTGAGTACTCTGAGAACTTCCAGGAGCACAAGAAGGAGATTAACTTCTATAGGTAAGTACAGGTCATGGAGGCTACCAGTTGTGGAATGGCCATTTCTACATTCTTTGATTCTGGAATGAAGATCTGCAGGTCTGATTCTATCCCTTCTGCTTTTTAGCATCAGTGTACCTTGGGCCTTTTGGACTCAATTTCTTCAATTTATAGGAGCACATTAGCCCTCCCAGGGTTATCCAGGCAACCTCAGGAGCTTCTAGATAGCAAAATGAGAAGGCTCTTATGATGAGTATCTGGGGCTTAGGCAGAGTTTGACAGATGTGATTGTGAGAGAGCACATGGATGAATGCCCTCCCCTTAGTTCTCCTGACCTACATTGAGGGTATTTGCACCCTACTAATGGATGTTGCTGCGACACACTGGGCTGTCATGGAGGTCCCTCTTTCTTTTGGAGAGTCAGATAGATGGCGATACCTCTTTCTTTTGGAGAGACATGGAGCCTTATTGGTGTTTGGGCTGTAGACATGATTAATTCTTACCTGCATCGGCTGTTTGCTCTTTGTGCAACTGTCATGGACAAATTGAAATGTACTGTACTAGGTCTTCATGGGAACCTGGGTCCTCGTGGGGTAATGGAAGCTATGAGTAGGAATGGGCAGAGGAGGCTGCAGGATCTTAATATGCAGTGTGTGTTTACAGAGACCTGCACAGTCGCCTCCTGTTGCAGACCCTTTTGTAAAGAAGACATTGGTCACAGTGAAGAAGGATTGCAAGGAAGTACAGGCTGATTGGTACCTCCTCGAACAATACTTGGATGAGTTGAACCTGAATGGTGAAGATGAACAGGAGAAGACCAGCAACCTCCAGAAACAGCAACATCAGGTAGGGAGAGCAGCTTATTCAGACTAATACTGTCGATATCATTTGCCCATTGGATCCATCTTTGCATTCATCCACCATCTTTCAAATCCATACTCCCAAGAGCCACCCACTTCATGGGCCATGTGGTTCATTATCTGTCTATGCACAAGTATTCTCGGAAGTTCACCTCTTGGGAGACACTGAATTATTGGCCAGTGTACCTTGTACTCTGCTTGAAGCTGCAGTCTAGTACAGGAACAGATGAATACATGTCACACTCTTGCATGTCCTCACGATAGGTGGGTTGCTATGCAGAGCTTTGAGAAAGTTCTAGGTCCTGTGACAGGAGTCCTGCTGGGTCATGTGACCTCTCAGTAGGAATCACCTTGCAGGGAGTAAAGCCAAATGCAAATATCAAATGAGTGCTTCTCATTATCAGTGGTCTGGGTGGCATGTGGCCTTCTCCTTTCTCCCTGCAAGTCAATGAGTCTCTTCCCATTTCCAGTGCTTGGTTTGCAGTGATAGAAGTCTGAGTGGCAGCTTGTCAGCCCAAATGTTTGTGAGTGTTGCTGGATATTTTGCCCTGCCTGCAGATACAGCAGCAAGGGTTTCAGTAAAAAGTTCAATGTTGACTGTCTAGTTGAGGTGGTGGGAGGCAGCAGCCTGACATCCTACACCATGTCTCCACCAATCTTGTGTCTTAATAACTGCCTTCCTCTCCTAGGTCTCAGAAACTGCAAGAGAGTTGGAATTGGCTCCATCCCAGGAAGAGAGCTCCCTGCAGAATGAGTTGCCACCTCAGAGCCCCCTGCTGAGCTCCATCCTCAACAGCCATTGACTTCCTTGGATGAATCTCTTTCCTCATAGATCATTTCCACAGTGTGAATAGGCCGGAAATATTAGGCAGGGAGACAGACAGGCTGATTCAGGGTCTTTTTCTCTTTCCTGTAAGACCACTTGAGAAAGAACGAGGTGATTGCCATACCACCATTGGGATTTCTGTGTTCTTGTTATTGATTTTCAATTTTGCTAATGTGTTACACAGTTTATCTTAACCTTCATTTAAAAGCCTGTTTTTTAAATTTATTTCTTATGAATAAAAAATTGATTTGTAACTCTTGACTATTTTTTAGTTTTATTTAATCTTTTTTTTTTACATTCCAGATTTTATCCCCCTCCCTGTCCATCCTCTGACTGTTCCACATCCCATTCTGCCCCCCATCTGTCTACATGAGCATGTCCTCAACCCTCCCAACCCCTAAACCCAAACCTCCCCACTCCATGGGGTCCTCTTGAGGTTTAGGTCCATATTTTCCTACTGAACCTGACCTGGCAGTTCTCTACTATATATGTTTTGCGGGCCTCATAACAGTTGCTTTATGCTGCCTGGTTGGTGATCCAGAGTCTGAGAGTTCTGGGTGTGTTCAGGTTAATTGAGACTGCAGGTCCTCCTACAGGGTTACCCTCCTCCTCAGCTTCTTTAGCATTTCCTAATTCAACCACAGGTGTCAGCAGCTTCTGTCCATTGGTTGGATGTAAATATTATGCATCCGACTCAGCTGCTTATTGGATCTTTCATGGTCAGTCATGATAGGCCCCTTTTTGTGAGCACTCCATAGCCTCAGTAATAGTCAGACCCTGGGGCCTCCCCTTTAGCTAGTTCCTACTTTGTGCCTGATTTTGGACCTTCTTTTTCTCAGGCTTTTCTCCAGTTTTGTCTTTGCAGTTCTTTAAGACAGGAACAATTATGAGTGAGAGTTATTTACTGTGGGATGGCAACCCCATCCCTTACTTGATGCCCTGTCTTTCTGCAAGAGGTGGGCTCTACAAGTTTCCTCGCTCCACTGTAGGGCATTTCATTTAAGGTCCCTTCTTTGAGTCCTGACAATCTCTCACATCTCAGGCCTCTAGTACATTATGGAGTGAACCCCACCCACACACACAACCTCCTACCTCCTGAGGTTGCCCATTTCTACTTTTCTGATGGCCCTCATGGCTTTAGTCCTCTTTCCCCACGCAATACCTGATCATAGATTCCTCTTCCCCACCCTGTCCCCTTCTTCACCCAGGGCATCCTCTCCCTTCCCCTCCTGTGAATGCTTTTTTCTCCCTCCCAAGTGGGATTGAGGCATCTTCACGTGGGCCCGTGGTACCATTTATTGAAGATGCATTCTTTTTTAATTTTATCATATATTTTTGGCTTCTTTGTCAAAGACTAAGTGACCATATATGTTTGGTTTTATGTATGCTTCTTCAATCTATTCCATTGATCAGGTGTCAGTCTTTGTACCAATACCATGAAGTTTTTATCACTATTGTTTTGTAGTACAGCTTGAGGTCAGGAATGGTGACTCCCCCAGAAGTTCTTTACTGTTAAGAATTGTTTTCACTATTCTGTGTTTTTTGCTTTTCCAGATGAATTTAAGAAATGCTCTTTCCATGTCTTTGAAGAATTGTGTTGCAAGTTTTAATGGGGATTTTGTTGAATCTGTAGATTGCCTTTGGTAAGATGGTCATTTATACCAATTCTGCTACATGAGCGTGGGAGATCTCTGAATTTTCTGAGATCTTCAGTTTCTTTCTTGAGAGACTTGAAGTTATTGTCACACAGATCTTTCACTTGTTTGATTGAAATTACCTCAAAATATTTTATATTATTTGTGACTCTTGTGAAGAAAGTTGATGCCTCATTTAATGGGAAATAATTTTAAGTAAATTTGCAACAATAAAATCAAATAAAGTTGGGGATGAACAGAAGAAGTTACCTTTTGTAAATGAATGTACATCTACTTTGCAATTCTAAAGGAAAAAGGCAAAATTAACTGAAGGTTTATTACTTTTTATTAATATGAAGACAGAATTGACTATAAAATAATATATCTTTTAGAAAATGTTATAACCACTTCAAGAAAAAAAGTGTCAATTTTGACCAATATATTGCCCAATTTTATTTTGCAATATATCTGTGTAAAGGACTTTCAACTATTTAAGTGTAAAATATAATTTACCAATAGACATAAATGGGTAAGAAAAATTTCACTTACCTTAATTATGCATGTGACCTTCAATGATTTTAAAGACATGCTTGGAGCCAACAATAATTTTCTTTACGCTATCTTAATTTGGTTTATTTATATTTTAGTTACAAAACTATTAAACTCTTATATTAAACTATATTTAATAAAATTTAATATATTAATATAATAATAATTATATATTAATATATACTAATAATAATGTTATAGTATAATATCAACCTAATTTATTTCTATTATTTTACATTTTGTTATATCTCATGACTATAAAATTATCTTAAAAAATTTTAATGACAGTAAAATCACATGCACATGAAATTTTGAATTTTCAGAACTAATCATATTTTCAATATAATAGTTGAAAATTTATGTCTTTATTTGCTTTAATCAATCAAAATTCATATTATATCACAGAACAATGAGAGTTATTTTCTATTATTTAATTCTTTTTTATATTTATTTTTAATTTTGACCCAAGTTCTCATATCTCAGACTAGCCTACATACCACTTAGTATCCAAGGCTAGCTGTTTGATAGCATATTTCTGCCTAAGCTTTTTAATATGTTAGGATCAAAGGAAATCCTCAATTCAAGATGTATTAATTAAGTTCTCGAGCATTTTAAGACTGTTTTTAAATAATTTTAAGAATTCACTAAAGGCAAGACCAGAAAGACCAAAATTCATTTCTTTTCTTTACCCTGCTCTATGGTGGTAGAATTCAGGAAAAGTAAAATAAATGCACATGATATAATACACTTGTAAAAAGTTTCTTATTTTGATGTATAAATAAACACATGCTTGAAGGAAGAGATTTGGACATCATCTCTTACAGAGATTTAGGTACTTATGAAAAGACGGACTTTATAAATCATTATCCAAAGGAAGGAAAATTAGTTCCAACCCAAACCATGGTTATGTGTAATTTTTCATTCAGACTCTGCAAGTTTCCACTTAAAAGCAGAACCTTTACACAGCACAGATTGATAGCTTTGCTTTTTATGCCTGTGTATTATGTTAACTTTCCTGATCTAATCTTCTCCTTATTTCTCCAATTCACTAACTTTGTTATTCTATTTTGACATTTCTACTGACAAACATTCATTAATTTTTAGATTTTTATCAGCTTAGTCAAATAATATACATATGCATGTGTATATATATATTATATATAATATACATAAGTCTAATAACCTAGAGTATATAATGCTATATTTTATATGATGTTTAATAGCTTTTAGACTATATTACATATAATACATATATTTCATAATAATAGTGAAAACATTATTTGATGTTTTAGCTAAATAGCATAGAAAAGCTGAGTGGCCACCCTGGCTCTATAATTTCTTTTACACTTTTGAGAAAGATCTTGTTAACACAGTAAAGAAAAACGTAAATGATAACCACACATTATATTTTTTAATATGTATAAAAGTTTCCAGTGAAAATAATGAGTACCAGAAATACATATACATGTTCCCAGGATTATATAAGAGTTTAAGCATATATATCTGGCATTTATGCATTTTTATGCATGTGATTGAGTTGATTAGTTTGAAAGTATGCATTTGTAAACATATCAACATTTTTTGTAAATGCTCACGTATATATGTGATTTGATTATGCACACATAAATTATGCAAGGATATATATTAGCAGGAATGAATGCACATGTCTATGCTTTCAAATCATTTTTATGCATGAACTTGAACAGAAGAAATTGATCATTATAGAAGGAAACAACATTAATGTCCAGTTGTAACCACTGAAGCATTCATGAGAACAATTAAATCTATGCATAATATCTTACTCTATCATCTAGCACTCCATAAGATGAAGCAAGAGAGTTTAAGGACAGATTGATCTACAGAGGGAGGATAAATTTCAACACGTCCCACTTTTCCTTAAAATTAACACTTCCCACATTGAAGAGTCACTAGGTAATTTTTCTTTATTCATACAATGTTGTTCTACTTCTTCCAGATGGTTACACTGTTCTTAAGCAAAATAGCATCAAATTTGGCAAATTTGGAAAGCTTTCTGTTGTATTTTGAAGTGTCTGCAACCTGAAATAAAATTTAAAAATCATTATCTTCTTTACTTTTGGGGAAAAAATATATTCAATTTTAAACAAGCATCCAACTCAAGGTTTTGCAAAGACAACTCTACTTAGCATGTAATCTGACAATTGAAGAAATGCTGATTTTCTCAGTCTAACCCTGAGATTTAATAATTTTGATTGGATTCAACAAATCTAAATTTTAAACATACATTGGATGGCTTTGATGTAGCTGACTTCTGTAATGTTTCCTTGGCACGGGCACCTAAAGAACACACAAAAAGATTAGCGTCTATATATATTCTGCCAGGTACACAGAAACCCTACAAAGTTATTTTTGCATTACAAATGTTAACATATGTGAGCATGAATGGAAATATTTGATTTTGGCTAGTTAGAGAGACTGCACATATTACATGTTTCCATGCTAAGTAACAGGGAGTATATAGATGATCCAAGTAAGTTCACACAATCCTTCACAAATGTTGATTAAAGTGCTGTAGTCTCATGAGGTTCCAGGGCCAAAATTAAAAGACGTGTGTATTTAACAGTCATATTTAAGTCATTTGGGAATTAAATCATTAATCTTTCAACTCTTGATGAATGTTATGGTAGCAGTCAAGTAGAACATACCTGCTGTGCTGGGGCTCAACCTAAGTCTGCCCTGAGGCTGCTCTGATTTCTGTGGAATGCTGATGGCAACAGCAGCTAAGCAGATGTGGCAGGACAGCTTTGTTGGTCCCCACTACCAAAGCAATGCAGAGTCACAAAGTTCAAATGATACTAAAAACCTTATTAGGTCCCCAAGATGTTTTGGCACACTAAGCTTTAGAAACACGACATGTTATTTACTGGTCCTCAGAGACAATCGATAATTGTGCAATTATAATGTTCTGGCTTCCAATTTCTCTGTGTCCTTTGCTATAAACACTACTTCAGACAGCTATTATTCTGCTAACTTATGTTTCATAAGATCTAGAAACCTTACTGTCTGTTTACTCGCTTTTGCTGGAACAAACTAAGGGCCAGATTTGTAATTGTGAAATATAATGGGGATCATTCATTATGATGGTTGGTGGATATACAAAGCTACTTCTATGGGTACATCTTAATACCACATGCTGAACATGTGAGACAAAATCAAGCCATTCAGCAGACCCACTCAGCAGTGAGAAAGATGCTCTGATGATGATAGGTCACAAAAAATACGTCAATCCTCGAGCATTTGTTTTAGTTGAAGTAATGGAAAAGCATGCAGATAAGTTGAAAATCGGGGCACAGCATTTCTGTAAATTTACATACCTTGCAATTTTTGTAAAACTTTTAATAGGCAATGATGCATCTAAACTACATTTTCAAATAGGAGCGTAGACACTATAAATCAAATGTAGACTGATGTTAATAATTCATTTTGTGAAAAAGCAAAACGATTACAAATAAGATGAAAGAAGTCAAATTAACCCTGTTCGAAGAAAATATGATCCAACATTTTAAAGACTCAACAGGCTCCAAATGGAAAGCTTGTAAAGATGTTAAGTAGTCAGAAAAATAGGAGGATACAAAAATCATTAACAGCTGATAGTGAGAATGCTAAGGCAGAAACTAGGACAAGACTGTTCATGGGCAGTCTGAGCAATGCCTAGGAATAAACTCAGCATGCAGATTAAAGACCTCAATAAATGAACCTTTCAAAACACCGAAGAGCAAAATTAAAGACACTAGAAAACAATGATTATGATTTCCAATGCTCATGGGCCAAAGGATTGATATTGTAAGTATTATTATTTTAAAAAACTGAATTAAGAATTTAGTGCAATCCTCATTAAAATTCCAATATCATCCTTCAAAAAAAATAAAAATACAAATATATGTGTGAAAGTGCAAAGACTGTATCTCTCTCAAGAATCTCAAGTAAAAAGAGCAATGTCAGATTGAACTCTGTACTAGATTTTCAAATTGCATTACAGAGGAATGATGCCAAAACAGCAAACTATTGGCAAGACGAAAATAGAACCCAGACTAAAAGAACAGAACAGAAGACAGAGACAATCCCAAGCATCAACAGTCATTTGATTTGATAGTTAGATGTCAAAAAACATGTTGGGGAAAAGATGACTTCTTTACAAAAGTCTTTGGAAATTTGATATTCCCATGAAGAAAATTGAAACTAAAGCATGTAGAAAAGGACATTGAAACTCTAAAGTTACTGCTACAGTGAATAATATTAATAATTGATAAACAGAATTGCATTAAACTTAAAATTTTTACAGCACAACAATGTAAAAACTAGATTGAGATTCTGTCTTACTCTTCAACCAACAAAACAAAACATGGGTTAGGTAACAGGGAGAACACGGAACATGTAGCCACTCTTGCTGGGACGGCCACTCACTTACTCTCTCTGCTAAGAAAGAAGTTATAGATGTCTTTCAACAACTAAACATAGAACTTGTTTTTTTTGTTTGTTTTGTTTTGTTTTGTTTTGTTTTTTTGATCCAGCTAAACTTCTTTTGATAGATGCATGAAGAAAATTAAGTCAATGTATAAGAGAGATACCTGCATACCCATATTTATCATGGTCGTATTCACAACTTATATGTCCACCTTGAATATTTATGAAAGTATAATTTTTCCACTTAGAAGAAAAAGGTAGTAGTTATATTCAGAGCCTTCTATTGTGTGAGCTTTCTATCTGTGTGAACAAATGAAACAGGGCTCTTTTTAATGGAGCTGACATTGCGGTTGCGACATTGCCACAGTGATTAAAAACGTTTATGAAGAGAGGTTTCACAGTGTCCTTCCGTTAGCATATCATAGGAACCTGCTTTAAATAAAGCATTAGCATACTAAGGGAGACACACCTAATTTGAGGTGTGGAAGATCAGAAAGTTTAATCAGCCCTAGGTGGAGGTAAAGAATTAAGCTTGTGCATGTGTGTGTGTATGTGTGCATGTATTTGTGCATGTGTATGCGGTGTGAGTGGGTTTCTGTGTAAACTAACAGCACTGATGTCAAAACTGAGTGGCAAACAATGGCTGTAGTACAGTGAAAGGCTTGCAAAAGAATCTGTATAAATTTAAGAAAGGAGGGTAGATTAATAGTAGAAAATGGAAAAACTTCCAGGTTCTCTCAAAATAGAGGAACAGCTTGGGAACATGTTTGAACTTTTGGAAAAGTCACTTCATATCTCAACAACCTAGCAAGCTGCAATTGAACTCAAGGACATGAGTGAGATTGTCCAGAGAATGTGTATAAAGTTTGGACATAAGAGTGTCTCTAGAGGAACTTGTAATAAGTCAGATAATTAAAGGATAGGGAGAGAAAAACTCTGGCTGTGCTGATTTACCATTAACTGATCTGAAGTACTTAACTGTGCATAATATTTTCTGAGAAATCACTATCTCAGCTGTGGAAGAAACAATTTCACTGCATTTCGGACTGCAGCATTGAAGGGTTAGTGTAGAGAATCAAAGGGAGGGCAAGGAAGCTGTAAATAGAAATGCTTCGTTTGTTTTAAACATTTAAAGAGGAACTGTATTTTTCCCTTCAGTCATTGTATAAATTCTGCATTATGTTCCTAGATGCTCATGTATTCACATATGCACACATGCACATGCAGACACAGACACACAGACAGACAGACAAGACACACATGAGCACACACACACACACACACACACACACACACAATGCCTGCACAATTGAATGGAATTATGGAGTTATTCTTTACACAGGCAGGAAATGTATTGCATCGTGATGTTTTCAGCCCAGGAAGAGGACAGTGTCAGCTTGGTTGAATTCACTGGACTCCAGAAGGTAGCTGTATTGCTGTGTGGTTGGCCATAGCATACCTCACTACAAATGGCAAACTTCAGATAATTACAAACACAATGTCTCCATCTCAAGCCAGGGTCATATTTCAGTAAAGCCATCTATGGAAAAAGGGAAACTCAAGTTTGCCAAGCAAAGAGGCCAAGAGTAAAGTCATTATTGTTCCAACTGTGCTGCTGCCAAGAAAGGCAGGCTATAGGGGAACCGGGAGAGTTTGAAGATCTGAAATATCAGTGCATTAGATTCTATCTAAGTGGGTGAACCTGGGATAGAAATTGAATAATCTCAAACACAAGGCTAAGCAATAGAACAGCAGGAAACTAACAGACAAACTATGTCTGACAAGATGAACAAAAGCTCCATCTGGGTTCAACATTATGGGCCAGATGCTAAAATGTTAAAAAAAAAAAAATAGACATCATGTCAGAAAAAAAGCTAAGGAGAATGCATGTCAACATATTACCTCTCTTGAGTCCCAGGAGATGCATGTCCATACAGTAGCCCTCCAGACTTTCCAATGCTCTGCTACCTTCTCTAGTTCTTTACATTATGTTTCAACCAGATTTATCATAACAAATGAAGGGGGCTTACAGTACATATTTACTGCATCTTTAGTTGCTGAGAAGAAATTTTTGAAATCTGCAAATTATTCCCCATGTGTAGATAAACAAGACAGATCAGTAGAGACAATAATTTGTTTACCAATTCCAAAAGTAAGAAAAATATGAAACTAAACTTTGCTTATCTGCAGATGCAAAATCTGTTTACTAAAGCAGATAACCCTTTAGTGTGTCCTATTCTGCTTTTGCTTGGTTCTATTCATTGATTGTCACCAATGACATGATTGAAAGCAAAGAGGTACCAAGCAAGGTTCTCCTAAAAACCTTAAAGTATTGTGGACCTCAGAGACATCCACATGAAACATGAATACAGTGTTAAAATGTCACATTAGAAACCAGAATGTTTAACAGAGACTTTACTCTAGGGTTGAAAGGGAGTTGAGTCACATTTTAAATTTAGTTGCATCAATAGAGGTCATTAATGAAGCTATGCTCAATTTAAACCACAATGTTATTGCAAAACTATAATGCATTTAAAAATGAATAATGAAGACACCTAAAATCAAAATGGAACAAATCATTCTTTTCTGGAACTGAAAACAATAGGTCCTAGAAAACTAATGTATGTGATTCCCCCCTATGGTTTCCCATTATTCAAAATTACCCACAATTGGCCTGACCACTCTACCTTAAAATATAATTCACATTATATGTTCATTAATAATTAAAACCACCCATCAGACATCGGAAGTTACCCTGATCTCTGCTCCATTTATGAGAACATGTCACTGGGGTTCTACATCTTAGACTAGAGAATACCAATACTACAAATGCTTGGCATTACCAAGCTCTGGATTTTGTTGTTGTAGGTTCAATTTTTGACTGAAACATGAAGAAAGGTCCTTCTCAGAATTATATGTCTCCTATGTTAAAACATTCTCACTAGGAACAAGTTGATATGGGACTCATCTTTTCCACATCCAAGCCTTCCTGCCAATGCCACTCATCCTTTGTCATTTGTCTTACAAAATTATGGTCCCTTACTTTACAGCTTTGGAAATATTAGCCTCTGTGTGGATGACCAATCTAATCACTGATCCTTCAGTCTCTTTCTCTCCATTTCTTATGTGGCTTTCGTTTGTTTGTTTTTGCATTTGTTTTTCCTCCTTTGGCAATCATCCTAATCATTGCTTTTCTGCAAAATTTCCTCAGAAATTAAAATCTTTCTTGATTTTCAAAAACAAACATCATATTTTTTGTGTAGACCATTTGTTGAATCACAAAGAGAAAAGTATAAAAACAAGTCTATAATAATTTGAGTATATGTATAAAGAAATATTTTGAATATACTAGATGAAAAATATATATTTTAAAATATCACTTTACAATTCTTATTTTTTATTTCTTTTTTTGGATATTTTATTTACATTTCAGATGTCATCCCCTTTCCCCATTTCCCCCCCACCAAGGAACTCCCTACCCATCCACCCCCCTCCTGCTTCTAAGAGGATGTGCCCTAATCCACCCACCCACTCCGACCTCCACACTCTTGAATTCTCCAACACTGGGGCATCCAGCCTTCACAGGACCAAGGACTTCCTCTCCCATCTATGCCCCACAAGGCCATCCTCTCCTACATACACAGCTGGAGCCATGGGTCCCTCCCTATGTGCTCCCAGGCTGGTGGATTAGACCCTGGGAGCTCTGGTTGGTTGGTATTGTTGCTCTCCCCATGGGGTTGCAAACCCTTTCAGCTCCTTCAGTCTTCTCTCTAACTTCTTTATTGATAACCCCATGATCAGTTCATTGGTTAGCTGTGAGCATCTGCATCTTATATGTCAGGCTCTGGCAGACCTCTAAGGAGACAGCTCTATCAGGCTACTGTCAGCATGCACTTCCTGGAATCCACATCAGCATCTACCTTTGGTGACTGCACATGAGATGAATACCCAGGTGGAACAGTCTCCAGATGAGCCCTCCTTCAGTTTCTGTCCCATGTTTTGTCTCCATATTTGCTTCCATATGTGTTTTGTTACTCCTTCTAAGAAGGCCTGAAGCATCCACCCTTTGGTCTTCCTTCTTCATGAGATTCATGTGGTCTGTGAGTTGTATCTTGGGTATTTAGAGTTTTGGGGCTAATATCTACTTATCAGTGAGTGATACATGTGTTCTTTTGTGATTGGGTTACCTCACTCTTTATATTTTCTGGTTCCATCAATTTGCATAAGAATTTCTCGACTTCATTTTTTTAATAGCTTAGTAATACTCCATTATGTAAATGTACCACATTTTCTGTATCCATTCCTCTGTTGAAGAACATCTGGGTTCTTTTCAGCTTCTGGCTATTATAAATAAGGCTGCTATGAATATAGTAGAGCATGTGCCCTTGTTATATGTTGGAGCATCTTCTGGGTATATGCCCAAGAATCGTATAGCTGGGTCCTCAGGTATGATGTCTAATTTTCTAAGGAACCGCCAGACTGATTTCCAGAGTGGTTGTACCAGCTTGTAATCCCACCAACAATGGAGGAGTGTTCCTCTTTCTCTATATCCTCACCAGCATCTGCTGTCACCTGAGTTTTTGATCTTAGCCATTCTTACTGGTATGAGGTGGAATCTCAGGGTTGTTTTGATTTGCATTTCCCTGATGACTAAGGATGCTGAACATTTCTTTAGGTGCTTCTTGGCCATTGGAGTTTCCTCAGTTCAGAATTCTTTGTTTAGCTCTGTAGCCCATTTTTAATAGGGTTATTAGGTTGTCTAGAGTCTAATTTCTTGAGTTCTTTGTATATATTGGATACTAGCCCTCTGTTGGACCAATATCACATTTTATGATCAGTTTTAACATTCCTCCTGTTTTTTTGTCCCATGATATTCAAACCTGTTTGTGTGCTCTGTGTAGTCTAGTTCAAAGATTCACTTGTATGCTAAGTTTAAACCCACTCCTTGCATATGGGAATTCCTGTAGTCTTACTACCCAAGGACATTATACCACTGAGACATACTGTTCTGTACCAAATATCCACACCTATATAATCATTTCCATGAAGCTGCTATCGTATTTCTGTGTTAATCTCACTTTCTCTTTGATCCTTATGAAAGTAATTGCTTCAAAGGAAGTGGCTAAGCATTGACTATCCTCTAATTTCTTTTGATCTTTTTACAATCAAGCTTTTATATGTACCACCTACTACAACCTCTCTTATAGAAAGTGCTCTATATGTTTTGTGATGTTAGTTAATCTTTGACTAGAAATTGAGATGAAAGCCATAAACAAGGCAGGTAGTATTTTATCAAGGAAGCTTGACTGTAGTTATATAAGTATCTTGATAAGACAATGATATTCTTGCTCAGTATACCTGGTTAGAGCAGATAAAGTAAAACTATTGCCTAACTATGGTCTAAAATTCTTTGTATAAATTTAAATTAATTTCAAAGTTTCTGTAGTTTTACTTGATAAATTTCAGCTTTGATTGCTTTCCTAAAGAAGACGAAGAACCTTCAAATACTAAAATAGTGATGTTATATTTCTACAGACAAATATGAATTCTGAAACTGATAGGAATTGAAGAAAGGACTTTTACTAAAATGTTGTTTAGAAGCTTCTTGGTCATTTAGAATTGTAACTACATATCTGATGGTAAGTTATTGAAGCTATGTTAATACACATCATTTACTTTCTCTGATTCTCCATATTTAGATGATGATACATATTCAGTGTACCTCTGGACCACAAAACATTTAAATAACCAATATTTTCACCTTTTACAAACAATTGATAATATAGCCTGTGACTCTTTACATTTCAAGTACTTTTTTTTTTTTTGCTTCTGTTCACAATGGCTTTTAATTTGCCTCCAACTGAAAATCCACTAGTGTAACTTTTTAACCAGTCAATTTCATCTTCCATAGTACCTTTTTTTTCCATTTGTTTCATGTCTTCCTGACTAATTACTGACCAAACTACTCATGCTCAACCTTTTAGTAATGCTCCTCAGTGTCCCTGGTACTTCATCATTTCTCCTGGGCTTCAGCTACCACTGACTCTTCTGTTATTTGTGTTGAGTTTATCCAAAGTTTAGACACGTATTTTTCTCTGAATTTCTGAATAACTTTTCCATCTCTACTTATAATCTCTTGGAGCCTTAGGCTGAGTTCTTAGCTGCCCATTCATATACTGCAGAATAAATCTGACAGAAAATTAATATCTAGAATAAAGAATAACCACCAAAAGATTACCAAAAAGTCAATACAAATAGACTGTATATGAACAATAGACTTTCATTTTTTTTTTTTTTTTTTTTTTTTTACTTTTTGAGTTATGTTTAAAAAAATTCAGAACCACAATAAGCTCCTTCACAAAGCAAATAATATTGAAATAGTGAAATCAAGTATAAACCCAACAAAAAATATAAGTTATAGTCCAGTGTCCCTCATGAATATACATACAAAAATTCTCAATGAAGTAGTTGCAAACTGAATACAAGAGATATAAAAAAATAATATTCCATGAACAACTGAACAACTGTTTTTTTTTTAGAAGACCATACTCCATATACAGGCTACATGTTTTGGGATAGCCCCCACTCCAGATGTTTGAGACCTACATGAAAACCAAGCTGCACATTTACAACATATGTGCAGGGAGGCCTAGGTTCAGCCCATGGAGCTAGATCTGTGTAGACTAGATATGCTCCATGGTTGGTGATTCAGTCTCTGAGAGCTCCAAGGGTTCAGGTTGGTTTACTCTGTTGATCTTCCTGTGCAGTTCCTATCTCCTTAGGGCCCACAATCCTTCCACCTATTCTTCTTTAAGAGTCCTCAAGCTCCATCCACTGTTTGGCTCTGGATGTCTGTATCTGTCTGAGACAGCTGCTGGTTAGAGCCTCTCAGAGGACAGCTTGCCCCTGTCTGTTCTCAGGCTGGAGGTTTAGATCCTGGAGCTCTGGTTGAATCTTTTGATACTCGTTCTAAAAAGGACAAAAGCACCCTCACTTTGGTCTTCCTCCTTCTTCTTGAGTTTCATGAGGTTTATGCGTTGTATCTTAGGTATTGTGTGTTTTGGGGCTAATATCCGCTTATCAGTGAGTGCATACCATGTGTGTTCCTTTGTGATTGGGTCATCTCACTCAGGATGATATTTTCTAGCTCCATCCATTTGTCTAAGAATTTCATGAGCTCATTATTTTTAATGGCTGAGTAGTACTCCATTGTGTAAATGTACCACATTTTCTGTATCCATTCTTCTGTTGAAGGACATCTGGGTTCTTTCCAGCTTCTGGCTATTATGAATAAGGCCGCTATATACATAGTGGAGCATGTGGCCCTGTTGCATGTTGAAATATCTTCTGGGTATATACCCAGGAGGGGTATAGCTGGGTCCTCAGGTAACACCATGTTCAATTTTCTGAGGTATCGCCAGACTGCTTTCCATAGTGGTTGTACCAGCTTGCAATCCCACCAACAATGGAGGAGTGCAGATGACATGTTAGTATACTTAAGTGACCCCAAAACTTCCACCAGAGAGCTCCTAAACCTGATAAACAACTTTAGCAAAGTGGCTGGGTATAAAATTAACTCAAACAAATCAGTAGCATTCCTCTACACAAAGGATAAACTGGCTGAGAAAGAAATTATGGAAACGACACCATTCACAATAGTCACAAATAGTATAAAATATCTTGGGGTGAATCTAACCAAGCAAGTAAAAGACCTGTATGACAAGAACTTCAACACCCTGAAGAAAGAAATCGAAGGAGATCTCAGAAGATGGAAAGATCTCCCATGCTCATGGATTGGAAGGATTAATATAGTAAAAATGGCTATCTTGCCGAAAGCAATCTACAGATTTAATGCAATCCCTATCAAAATTCCCACTCAATTCTTTACAGAGATAGAAAGAGCAATCTTAAAATTCATTTGGAATAACAAAAAACCCAGGATAGCGAAAACCACACTCAACAATAAAAGAACTTCTGGGGGAATCTCCATCCCCGATTTCAAGCTGTACTACAAAGCAATAGTGATAAAAACGGCATGGTATTGGAACAGAGACAGTCAGGAGGATCAATGGAATAGAATAGAAGACCCAGAAATGAACCCCCATACCTATGGTCACTTGATCTTCGACAAAGGAGCTCAAACTATCCAGTGGAAAAAAGACAGCATTTTCAACAAATGGTGCTGGTCCAACTGGAGGTCAACTTGTAGAAGAATGCAAATTGATCCATACTTATCTCCTTGTACAAAGCTCAATTCCAAGTGGATCAAGGACCTCCACATAAAACCAGCTACACTGAAACTAATAGAAGAGAAAATAGGGAAAAGCCTTGATCATATGGGCACAGGGGAAAAGTTCCTTAACAGAACACCAATGGCGTATGCTCTAAGATCAAGAATTGACAAATGGGATCTCATAAAACTGCAAAGCTTCTGTAAAGCAAAGGATACGGTCAACAGGACAAAGCGGGAACCAACAGACTGGGAAAAGATCTTCACCAACCTTACATCTGATAGAGGGCTAATATCCAAGGTATACAAAGAACTGAAGAAACTAGATTCCAGACCATCAAATAACCCTATTAAAAAAATGGGGTAGAGGGTTGAACAAAGAACTCTCAACTGAGGAAACTCGAATGATTGAGAAACATCTAAAGAAGTGCTCAGCATCCCTAGTCATCAGGGAAATGCAAATGAAAACAACACTGAGATTCCACCTCACACCAGTCAGATTGGCTAAGATCCAAAACACAGGTGACAGCAGAACAATAGACTTTCAAATGGAGGAATAAAAATGGCTGGTAAACACTTTAAAGTGTTCAGAATCAGTAGCCATCAGAATGATACAAGTTAAATCTACCTTGAGATTACATTTCACCTTAGTCAGAACATTTATCCTCAAGAAACTAATTGACCACCAATATTATCGAGGATATAGGGAAAGAAGAACCCTCACTCACTTTTGATGGGACTAAAAACTGGTCTAATCACTGTGGAAACTAAAGTGGAGATCGTCAAAAATCAGAAATATAACTATCAGACCATAAGACCAAGCTATTCCACACCTGGGCATATACCCAAAGTACTCTACATTCTACTACAGAGACACTTGCTCATCTGTGTTCATTGCTGTAAAGTACATTAGCAAGGAAATGGTACCATCATAGTTCTCATGAACTGATGAAAGCACATGTAAATATGGCACATATTAACAACAGGATTTTATTCAGCTGTAAAGAAAAAATGAAATCATGAAATTTGCATTTAAATTGATGAAAGTATTTTTCGGGTAACATAAAATAGGCTCAGAGATACAAAAGCCATATGGTCTCCCTCATATGTAGATGTTAGCACTGAATTACTAATTTTATATGTTCAACTTAAGAGTTCCAGTAGGTTCCATAGTGCTGTAATAAAGCCTTTGGGAAGGAAGTTTCATAAGAGAGAGGAGAGAATGGAATTAGGTAATATAAAAGCAGAAAGGAGTAGACTGATACTGTTCAGCAAGGAGGATATCAGAGATTCTGGTGCAAGAGAGTTAATTGTAGGAAGTAAGTTTGAGAAAATCACATGGATACCTATGCTGTATTCGATTGTTAAAATATAATCTATTTTTAAGGGTAAAAAAAAAGTGGTTTAAGAGAGATAACCTTGCAAATCTAGAAAATTTCCTCACAATAGCCATTGGTTATTGAACAAACAAACAAACCAGTGCCAAGGATGGATATTTCCTTTTTGGAAATTATTGGACTTGGAGGTCTTCTGTTGCTCCACTATAAGACAGGTATTTACTATTGTTCTTGGTTGCCCATTAGAACTATTTAGTAAGATTCTACTGATAAAAGTAGCACATACCATGAATGCATGATATAGAAAAACAATGATGGAACTGAGGTAGAAGTTTCCTTTTACTGTACTATTATTCCTAGTTCCAGAAAATACTATTCAGGCTATAGAGGGAAATACAGCTTCAATTGTCTTACCCAGATACACATCTTCAAATCAGCTAGGAAAGAAAATGCCAAACAATGTACGTACATGGCACATTGCACTTGCACAATAGTGGCACTATGCTTTAGGAGATAAGTGATTGAACTCTGGTGGGATCCAAGGCACACTCAGGCACATGTGATGGGTTGTGGACAAGATAGTCCCATTAAGTTAGATGAGATAGCTGGGAGATTGTCCAAGCAAAAGATCTAAGCTTTAAAATATATTAAAATCTCATGCTATTGTTTATACTGCTAGAGAGTCACAGAAGGTCTCACTAAAATCAATGTCAAAGGCTATTCTCAGAGCAACTTAACAACCATTGCATCTGGAATTCACAGAAGCTATGGATGTTAGAACTAGGTCTGGATAAAAATAAACTCTATGAGTCAGAGATGTAGCTCAGTAGTAGAACACTTGAATACTATATACAAATCTTTGGGTTCTAGTCCCAGAACTGAAGAGAGAAAAGTAAAAAGGAATGGGATCACAAATAGTCAAGTATGGACAGAAGAGAAGGTTGGGGGCCTTACCCCATTCACAGAGTTGAGGCATTGATGGACATGGGAGGGAGATTAAAGAGAATGTGAGTGAGAGAGTAATCACATTACATTATATACATGAAATTGTTAAGTAAAATTAATAAAAATGGGAAAGGGCTTGTTTTTCATATACTATTATTCCCACTGTCTCTAAAATATAAATCTGATATGTCTGTTTCTGTTAATCTACCATTACCCTGTGGGTCTATATTGCCATCATATCTTATGGAACTTGTATTTACTTCATTTCACTTTCACCATGAAACCTGGCCTATTATTTAAAAACATGAGTTGACCTGTTTGTTCTTCTTCTTCTTAAAACACACCAGGTACATCTGAAATCACCTAAAGGAAAACCCTTTGTTAGGGGTTGGGAGGTAACACTTGATCTGGTCCTGTCCATTTCTTGATTTTTCATCACATCAGCCTTTGCCTTCCATGAGTGTTCTCTGTTCTAGAATTTCTTTTCAGAATATTTTTATTGATACTGGCTTTAGTTGCACTTCATTTCAAATGTTTTTGCCTTCTAAGTAGATTGCTTCATATACAGGTTTGTTAAAAAAAAAGCCCCACTTCTTCTGGTATTGAACATGCTTTATTATGCTATGTTCAACTACTAATCTCTAAAGATCATGTTTCATTTTCAATTTTTGTTTCCATCTTAAATCTCAAGAGAGGTGCCAAGCCTTGGGCTTTGATCTTTGGCTCACCTTTACATCAGTGTACATAGACAAGAGCCTTGTATTAAGTAAGGACTTACGAAATACTTGCTTAAGGTCATGGCTAGACCAGAGCCAATCATCTTTCCACTCTTTACTCACATTGAAGTCACATTTGTTTTATTTTAACTATTTTGTTCCAAGATTAAAAAAAAAAACCAATATTATTGTATTGCTTTCTCAGAACCTCTGCCAATTTACTTTCCTCTACCTTGAATTACACCTTCCTTGAAAAAAATGTTTTTATGTTTAAGGTTACCTGAATGTTTTGGCTTAAATGTTTCCACAGGAAAGTCAGGCATGATGACCAATATAAAGTTCACTCTTCATCCTGTTTCTTTATTTGTTTGTCTTCCTGACATCTGTAACTATTTGCTCTTTCAGTTATTCAATGTCTATAACCTCTATAGTATAATAAACATACTCTCCATATAAACAGTAATTATATCTGCATTATTCATTAATGTGAATTGCAACATGCATATCTGCCAGGGCAGGAATTATGAGATCAGGAACCATTTGTTCAGTGAATGACTACAAAAGGAGTGGAGAGGCTAAAGTGGTCTTTCAATTAATCATCTGCTGTACGAAGCCAAGACAAGCTTAACTCACAGCACTTAAGTCTTTATTTACTCTTTTTCTTTTTTTTACTTTTTGAAATCTTCTATAAATCCTGAATTTATATTATTTCTTTAATGGATTTTATTTATTTATTTATCATTTTGCTTTTCATTTGCTCTTGACATTTGGCTTGAATTTACTCCAAATTTGTGGAGTGTATTTTACTCTTTCATCTCCAGTTCAGAGGAATGATGTCACGTAATGAGTCCTTGATCTGAATCAGCATGTGATACAGACACAGAGATGAAGAAATTCTAGGATAATGAGATGTTTTTGTATGCAGTGGCACCAGCTCTGGAGCCTAATGACCAAAGTTTGATACCTGGGACATAGATGTTTAAACAAAATGACTGATTGCCACAAGTTGTCCTCCAGCCTCCACATATGCCCTTTGGTATATGCAGGTACTACTTCAAAAGTAAAGTAATGAAATGATACAATTTTGTTGAAAACAAAATAAAGAGGTTCTTACCTTAATTGTTAGATAATGAATGGTTTATTTGTGCATATACAAAATATCATTAAATGGTCAATTGGAAGAGGAATTTTAAAATAAATTCAAAAGGTATACCTCATTCTATAATTATTTTATATCATACCCCTCATACTCAGGCCTGTAGTCATTCATATGTGCACACACAGCATAATCTGAATAACCTTTACAAAATATCTCATTTACAGAGCCATGTTTTATCACATGATTACACTTTTTTTTCTCATGTCCTTTAAATTTTACTAATTTAATTTTCTCAGAACATATACTAGGCAAGTGTGCTGTCAGGCTCTTCTATTTTATATATAAAGTATAGTGAGGATTCACTACCTTAATTCTATTCATAGTTTCAGCCTATCTCCCTTTGTAATTAGAGAACATACTTTCCAACATACAGAATATCTCCTCCTAGACTACAAGTCTATCTTGTAGAAACAGACTACAACAGACTGACATTCTGATATTAACACACACACCACACACGCACACACACACACACACACACACACTTATCTGCATACATACTAACGTTTATTCTTTTACCAGAGTCTCGGAAATCACCTTCCAAGATAAAGGTGGTAGTGGCTCCAGCTTAGAAGCCAGCTAGAACACTAATGGAACTACCTTTTTGCTATTAAAAGAGCTTATTGTAGCAATATAAGTTAGGGAATAATCTATATGATCTTCTATACAATTCATGCCAGAAGAAATTTGTCATTGGATTATTTAGATTTTATTCATCTGAAAATGATAAGAAGTTGACTTATGCATTTTAGATAAACCATCAAATTGTGGATGACCTCTTTACCTAGATACAACTGAACCCAGTATTACCATCTATAATTTTCATAGAAATTCAAATACGAGAATCAACCTTAGGGCAAAAATAAAAATGAACATTAGAAAACTTGCATAATACATTAAGCTCGTCTTTCTTAGACTATGAGATATTTACTAAATATAATGCCACTAAACTGTGAAAATGCATAAACATTCACTAGTCTAATTTAGGTCTTCTAAACTATTGTTCTTAAATGCATTTCTTAATATCTCTGTTTTGCTCCTTCCCTCTGATAAATTTTATTGTTTTAGAATGTCCATTCTAAGGAGATGATGTCATGCTTTGTTTAAATAAAATGACATGAAACTTAAGGACTGAAGATAAGTTTAAGACACTCCCCCCATATTTAGTCCCTTTAAATTACAATTTACAGTCTGTTTGAAATTAAGCTATTTATATTATGGTCCAAATTACAGTGTATTGGAAAGGTGGCCATAAAAAACTTATATTATGTCCATGAATATTACTGGAAAATAGGTAAAGGACTGTCAATTCTTTTTCTGAGTCCCTGCTTCAGCAAATAGAATCAATAGAAATTTTTTCTTTGTGTTTTAAAATCAATCTTTTATAAACAAGATCATGCTAGATCAAGATAAACTCTCCTCATAAACACTATAAAATTATATATGTCCTGATGTGGCCAAGAGTTTGTGATGATAATTCTTGGATATCAATTTGAGTACATCTGGAAATAACTGAAATCTGAAAATGGAGGGCATATCTGTGCAGGATTTTTGCTTAATTTGAAGTAAGAAGATCCACTTCTAATCTGGGTCTTTGAAGTGGGAAGATACTTGCTTAAGCCAGATCTTTTGAGCTGGAAAAAGACATCCCTTTAATCTGGATTTTGAGGCAGGAAGAAACACCTTTAATTTAGGCCACGTTTTCTGCTCAAAGTCTAGATAAGGACATGAAAGAAGAAATTGCACTTTAATTCCATGCCCACACTTTGCTAACAGTTTACTTCACTGGCCTTAGAGTCTATTTGTTCAGGATTCCAGTGTATACTGTAGACCAGCTGAGACATAAGCCTCATGGACTGAGCAACCTTCTGGGTCATTACACGTTCCTTTCACAGACAGTCACTGAAGGATTATCTGGACCACAGCCTGTGAGTCATTCTCATAAATCTCATATATATATATATATATATATATATATATATATATATATATAACATATAAATCTCATATATATACATATATACACATATATATACATATAACATATAAATCTCATATATATATATATATATATATATATATATATATATATATATAAAAACAGGAGTATAAGACTTAATCTTTTAACTGTCTGGAGTAGTGTCTTCAGCTTGCCTACATCTAGAGTTATTGACTCCTCTTCAGCTTGGAGAGCTCAGAAAACACACAGTGTGAACTATATTACAAACTTAAAAATGTAAATATATTTGATTTACCAACTGTGAGCAATAATGGATTTGGTGACACTGTTGATGAAACTTCTTACAGTTGAAAAAAATTAAGGAAGATGGTGAATTTGGTTTCATGCAGCATCTCTGGATAAATTGACAAAGAATAGGCATAAGCTTGATGATACAATTTAACTTATAGCATCTCATAATATAGTGATGAACAACAATGAACTTACAGATAAAACTTACAGATAAATTTCCAAATGCACCTAAATAAGTTTTCAAAGTGTGCCATGAAAGAGAATCTTCTCTCCATTAGTCACAAAGCTCAAGTTGTGGAAAAATCAAACCAAAGCCCTGTTGCAGTAGTTGGGTAACAGCTCTAAACTCCCGGGCAGCAGTGCACTTGCTCCTTGCTACCCGCCCCAGTGCTCTGGATTCTCAAAAGAAAGACACACACACACACACACACACACACACACAACCTTGTATTTAATATGTTTTAATCAGCTCAATGACTCGACTACTCCCAAACATCCATGTTGTTAACATCTTCCCTCCAATACTCCTGAAGTTTTACTTACAAAAATCTATATTCCATCTTGGTATCCTAGACCCAATTGAGGGAGAGGGCCATATGGCCACTCTTCTCAGGCTCTTAAATGATTGTATGTTTTCCTTTCCCTTCTGCAGCCATCACATATGGGATTCTGTGTCATTTTGGAAACCCAAATAACAAAAAGAATTAAACCAAATCTACATTTTCCCCTTTTGCTTATTAAGAAAGCCTTTCTTTCAGATGTACAATGAACATAGTTATCATAGTTATGTGAACTATACGATACGATATATGCTAATAATGTCCTGTGAATCAATTTTGTTAGTTTAAATAAATTACACTAACATCTATCCTAACCTAAAGAGTTTAAAATTCTACATCTGAATTATGCTTTGATTTTAATTTACATTACCATCTGAAAACATCCTTTTAAATCTACATTATCTTCTTCAACGCTACACAACTTAAGTTTGATTATGAGACTGTAACTAGTTTTCAAGCCCATTAGAGATCTGAGAAAGAATTTAAATGTTACTTAAATATATGGGAAGCACAAAAACACAGCTTCCAAAACTTAACCACTTTGCAGAGTTAACTGACTATCTGAACAGTTCAATATTCCTCAAAATATTAGAGAATCTGTCTTCAGCCTTTTGACCCCAAATCATCTGACAGGCCTTAAGTGAAGGAGGAACTGTGATAGAATATTTTACTCTGCCTTGGCAGAGCTAAGCTGTGGACTGTCCTGCATTGTGTGTCCTTTCCTGGACAGTTTTTTTGTCTGTAGATGAATTAGGGCAATTTTTGCCCAGTTACTATCTGGCCACAACTGCAGCAACTTTATATGGAGGTTTTGATACTCAATGTACTCTCTAAACTATGACAAGGATACTGTCAGAAGCAGACATGTCTCCTAGACAAAATTTCTATTAATAAGGAAATGATTTTAAATATCATATTTTGTAGATTTCTGATGCTTTTGAAGACTATTTATATAAAGTCTATCTGAGCTGTTAAACCTTGACTACTCAAAGCTATTTCTATTTGATTAATATTGAAAACACTTTATTATAATGAATTTAGAACCTAATATAACCATGAGTTTACTCTCTGTCCCTTAACTTGCTATAATTAATCATGCTAAACAGTTTGTAATACCAATGATGAGAAGGACTGAGTCAAAGCCTTGTGTTCTTAAATGAGTTGTAAGGCACACTCGAGGGTGGGGAGGTGAGGTACAGGGGAGGGTGGAAGGGGGTACACCAACGTGGAGATAGGAGGAGGGGGGAAGGAATAGTGAGTTCCTGGAAGGGAGGGGGGGAAATGGGGTAAGGAGAGAACATCTGAAATGTATAAAAAATTTTCCAATAAAAAAAAAGAGTAACAATATTAATTTCAAATTTTGTATCAATATAAACAACTTATACTAATGGCAACCTTAAATCTTTATCAATATATAAATTCTGTACCAATGTAAGAAATTATAACTTCAATTTTGAATCAATTAAAAAGACTTCTACAAATTATGGCTATACAATTCTTTAAGACTTAATTTAGTAATCCTTTCAATATATTTCCTCCCTGTTCAAAATTATGACCATTTCCAAATTATCCCTTGAAAAGACAAATAACCTCAAGCAGACACCCAAACTCAAGGTATCAGAATGACAAGTCCCCATGGCTTCTTACTGCTCAATTAGGGTGACAAGATTTTTAAAGGGGTGAGGAAGGGTAGGAAAATTAGAAAAATTGCTTAGGCTTAAGAAATCTAGCTTTAGCATCTGTTATCCAGTACATGTATGCTTAGAAGGCTCTGAGCTTGATTGAAGTTCTGACTTGTTCTGTCTGAAAGGCTGGATAAACCCAGTCCATTGGGAATCAGCAGCTATTCCTATAGCTGGTCTGAAAGCAAGTCTCTGGAAACAGTATCAGGAGGCAGGGGGCTGGAATAATAGCGTGTCATTTCAGCTTCCTGATGAATGGATCCTGTCAGAGCGGCATATTCTGCAATATATGAATCTTACAAACAAAATTTTAGTACTATTCGGTCCTTCTTAGAAGGGGGTACAAAATACTCACGGGAGCAAATACAGAGACAAAGTGTGGAGCAGAGACTGAAGGAAAAGCCATACAGAGACGCTGCCCCACCTGGGAATCCATCCCATATACAGTCACCAAATGCAGACATTACTATGGATGCCAAAAAGTGCGTACTGACAGGAGCCTGATATAGGTGCCTCCTGAGAAACTCTGCCAGCCAGAGCCTGACAAATACAGAGGCAGATGCTTGCAGCCAACCTTTGGACTGAGCACAGGGTCCCCAATGGAGGAGTTAGAGAAAGGACTGAAGGAGCTGAAAGGGTTTGCAACCCCATAGTAAGAACAACAATATTAACCAATCAGACA
This sequence comes from Mastomys natalensis, assembly GCA_021653895.1. Classification (NCBI taxonomy): domain Eukaryota; kingdom Metazoa; phylum Chordata; class Mammalia; order Rodentia; family Muridae; genus Mastomys; species Mastomys natalensis. The sequence goes on along the minus strand of JAJTUV010002068.1, from coordinate 276,235 downwards.
CCACCCCCCTACCCCCCCACCCCCCCACTCCCCCCATCCCCCACCCCCCGCCACCAGAGCTCAAAGGGACTAAATCACCAACCAAAGAGTACACATGGAGGGAACTCATGACTGCAGTCACATATGTATCAGAGGATGGCTTTGTCAGGCCCTAGGTCCTGTGAAGGCTGGATGCCCCACTATAGGGGAATACGAGGGCTGGGAGGCAGGAGGTGGTGAGTGGGTGGGGGAGCACCCTCATAGACGCAGGGGGAGGGAGGATGGGATAGGGGGTTTCCATGGGGGGTGAGAACCAGGAAAGGGGATAACATTTGAAATGTAAATAAAGAAAATTTCAATAGAAAAAGATATTCGTATAGATTTTGCAAGGTGCACTGGTCAGTTAAGAATGAATTTTTTGCTCCTTGTTTGAGCAGGTAAAACACAGCTATCTTTTATGAGTTAATTTACCATGTGAAGGATGGCACGATGAATCTTACGGATTTTATAACCAACATGATTCTTTGTCTAATTTTAGCTAAAGTGTTAGCTAGAGACATTTTTATGTCTAAACCAGTTACAGGGCTGTTCCTATGTGGAGGAATTGGTAAATCAAGTTACCTGTCCTGTTTGATTTCTATGAATTTTTCTTTTCTGTAGCCAAGATTTTCAGGGGTCTTCTGCTGTCATATCTGATCCATATCATTCTGGAAGGGTTCCAAAGCCTTTACTTCTTTTGTATTAACACAAATATAGAGACTCTCCCCCATAATAGAGTGTCCTTGGTCCAATAATCCAAAATCATCAAAGGTATAGATTGATTCAAATTAGCAGCCTCTTTTCTCTTGTGTCCTGCCCTATGTTGAAATCTTTCTTAGAAGATTTTTAATATCATAACCACCAAACTTATAACCATGCACATTTTTATAATTAAAACAATTCAAAACAATCAAAGCAATCTAAACAATTACCATTATCCATCAATGCAGTGCTCCTTCACTATCCCCTGCCTTGGTCTTAGACTATTAGTTTTTAATAGTTTAATATTAATAGTGTTAATAGGCCTAAATTTATTTATTAATCTATGCATTCCCCTTCCATGAATATTAATATCTATCACTTCTTTCTCTTTATAAGAGTTAAATTAATATAATGTAATCTAAACAATTATTATTATCCATTGAGTCAGTGCTCCTTCACTATCCTCTGCCTTTTTCTGACATGAGATCAAGGCCTAAGCATCTACTATCTGTCTGAAATAAGGTTATTCTCCTATCCCTTGTTCTTGACCTGCATTTTAAGATCAAAAGCCTCAATTTATTTATTCATCCATGCATACTTAAATTCTCCCTTCTGTGACATTAGTATCCTTTCTTATTTAAGTTCCTATCTTTTCTCATTTGATTTCAACTAATTCCCTTTTATTTACTGTATATGTCTATTCCCAGGCCACCAATGTCAGATGATAGGCTAAGCAATCCCAGAATTCCAGGGGAGCCCACGTTTAAAGAACCTGTTGCTTAAAGAGTATAGACTTTTTAATTTTCCTTTAAATCAATTCCTCCATTTCTATATCGTATTTAGACTTAGTGGCCTTCCTTCTCAGAATGAGCACATGTTTGCTGCCTGCCTTTTCTCAGCAGGGGGCCATTAGCATTTGCAGCTTGCCCACCTCCCCTGGGAGGCCTGGGTTGTCTCATCCTTATGCCAAGAACCCCAGTTCAGCATGCCTTTTGTCCTAGTTACAACCCCCCATTGCTTGGGGTGGACCCACATGACTCAGGCAAAATCCCAATCTCTACTAAGAAACCAATTCTCCCCACCTCTTAATCACATGTCATGGTGCATATTTTCCATTCGAGAATCTCCAATTTATTTTTAATAGTGAGTTTGAGCCTACAGGTTCAACTCCATCTGTTGCTGCAGTTGAGTAACCAGCTCTAAACTCCCCAGCCGCAGTGCACCTGCTCCTTGTTACCTGCCTCAATGGTCTGGATTCTCAAATTAAACACACACACACACACACACACACACACACACACACACACAGCCTTATATTTAATATGCCTTAATCAGCTCATATGACTGGACCACTCCTAAACTTCCACATTGCTAATGCCTCCCCTCCAATACTCCTGAATTATTACTTACTAAAGTCTATATTCTGTCTTTGCTACCCTAGACCCAACTGGGGGAGGGGGCTGGGACTACTCTTCCCAGGCTCTTACATGATTGTATGCTTTCCCTTCTGCAGTTCTCAAGCCTGGCCCTTCTTCCATTCCCCATTCTCTTTCTCCCTCTGTCCCTCTGTCCTTGAATCCTAAATTCCTGCCTCTGTCTCCTTGCCCAGCCATTGGCTACCAGCAACTTTATTTACCAATCAGAGACAGCAGGGGCCAAAGACACTCAGTGTCTCACATAAGAGATTCTCATGCAAATTTTAAAACCCAAATAACTAAAGCAAGCATTAAACCAAATCCACAAAAAATGTTCCTTATAAGGTTGAATTAATTACAATGAAAACTCAAGTCTCAGCCTTGAGGGATATCAGCAGTTTAAGGAAAGGTATTAATTGGTAAAGAATGGAATCCTGTAACTTTTGATGGTAATGTATGGGAGGATCTGACTGAAACTGAGAATATTGAATCTTCACATTCTCTATGGCTTATTCCACCGGAAGGGAAAGGGATAACTCTCTTCAACCCAACCCTTTGAAATATTAACTTCCTCCCCTTTGAGGAACTTAATCCTTCATTGTCTGCTAAAGCAGCAGTGACTTTTTGTGAGGAGATGGAAAGGAAGACAATACTGATGTCCCTCATGGCCCACCAATAGTTGCCTCTAGACCTATCACCAGAATTAAGGCTAAGAAAGCCCCTTTAGGGGGTGGTAGCGTATAGTCAATGAGGAGGTGAGCTACCCCACTAATGGGCTTACTAAGTTTCCTAATTCATTCAAGCAGAAGTCTGCAGATAATGTGTAAGAATGTATTTCAAGAGTGGAGGATAATGGTGGAAGGAATATAAGACTTTATTGGTCTGAGTTTATTGCTATGGGCCCACTGAATGAAATCTCTGGGTTTACTATGGAAGCCTGCACAGTTAAAAAGAGTGTCAAAAGTTTGTCTGAGTGGTTCACTGAAGCTTATGTCGAAAGATATCTGACTGAAAAGGAGTTGGAGATGCCTGTTATTCTTTGGTTTTATAAGATCTTTACAAATAAGGCTTTATAAATCCAAGGGATTTATAAGATCTTCTGGTTGTCTTTTGAAGAATTTGAAAAACAAAGTGGTATAACTTTCCAGAAATATATAATGGAAGCTTGTGCCAACATGATGCATTGGAAGATGACTTTAAATTCTTCAAGAAGGGTGTTAATTTATGCTGCTAAGATTCTTTTACTCCTAAGACAGAAATACAGAGCACTTTTAAGCAAGTTATAAGCATTATTTTTAAGAAGGAAAGTTCATGGCAAATTAGATAATTTATGACTGGCATTTTCTATGAAATATTGTTTATCTCAAAACCTTGAAAACTAGTACTATAAAATATGAATACAATTACTTATAAAAGAACCAGTCAATAACCCAGCATTCTAATACTGCAGGAGTGGTAGTCCTCTGAGGATCCTGGAGCTCTACTCTTTGTCTAGAACAACACTCCTCAAAGCCTCACTCTCATTACTTACATTGCTAAATATGCAATCCACAGTGTGTGTCACTCTCAGGAGATGAAAGAAACTTTGAAAAGTCAGATGTCTTCCCTCATGAACTTTTAGTTTTCTGGAGAGTGCCTTGAATGCAACCCTCCTATCTTCCCCACCCTGTGCTGAACCTCTTTGCACAGCCTCTTGTTCTTCATCATAGTGTCAGCCTCACACAAGCACACATCAAAGGTGCCTTCTGAGGATCCACTGTGAGTTTCCAACGAGTAAATCAAAATAAAGCTTTTCTCTTTGTAAGCCAGTTATATAAGTTGGGCTTACTGTGATGGAAAGCTGATAGCAAGTTTCAGTTCTAACACAAGGTACCTTAAGCTAAAATTATTTTTATAACGATGCTAATGCGAGAGTTACCCTTTACTGCATGGCTCTCTGAGATGGTGATATTCAGTCTGGTTAATGGCAGTGTCATAGATAAATTTGTCTTCATCGACCTTGATTTTCACCATAAAGTATATCCTTTCCTAGACTGCAAGCTCTTCTTTGCCATTGTCAAATATTCACAGTGAAAAGGAATAGTTTCAGTTAAAAATATTTCATGAAATAGTACATGTTATTAACTTCACTGAATATTTCCCTGGAGTTTTTGTCTGCATGACTGAATTAGAAGTGTAGATGAAAGAACCATTCTTCTCCATAGTGAAATGCAGTTCTTACTTTGAGAAAAAAATGAAAAGTAGGAAAGAAAGGCTACTTTAACTACCACATTTTTTCATTGAACACAGTATTTCCTTTATAATATGACTGACAGGCACTGAGAAGACATTTAGGCAAAATTCAAAAGTGAAAAGCTATACTTATCCTGTTGCCAATAACAACATGGACTCTCTCAGAAGAAAACAGAAAATTCAAAAACTATGTTTTAATTACTATGTAGCAAGAGCTTCTCAACAATAAAATTATTTTCTTCTGTGGTTTATATTAATAGTATAGTTTTTGTAGTTTTGACTTTTCATATTGAAAATCCTTGTATATGGTAAGATGAGAATAACTTCATGAATTTCTATTTCCCAGCCTTAAAATTATAATATTGCAAATGTATAAATGAATTTACAAAATAACTAAGAAACTCAAGATTACTAGTTACCACTAGATTGTTAACAGAAGAGAAAGCAATCAAAATCTGAAAGAAAATTATCATGAATGATGCCCACATATTGCTTTACATTCATGAGATTTTCAGGAACTGAATGACTAATTCCATAAGCAGTATTTTGGCAATATGTAAGGATGTTAAAAATAGATGTATTTTATGATCCAGCCATCTCTATCTTGACTTACATCCAACAGGAATTATGGCATAAGTGGTTATGATGATTTATCACAAGCTAGCTATGCCTAATGGTGAAGAAAAAGAAACATTCATATGCCATCAATAAGGAAATGAATGTATAATACATAATTTGTATAGTAAATGTATAACTAAATGAGTAAGATTTGTATTTAGCAACATGGCTGAAATCCAAATTATGTTTATGGATGAAAAATACAAAAAGATTATGACATCCACCAAACTCAGTGATAAAAGTTATTGATAAAATGTCAACAAATAATTACTGCAGATATATACCAAATTAGAGATGTTTGATGATTGTTGTTAAACTGAAAGTAGAGTATAGAAGTTAGATATAAAAAAAATCCATACAAGAGATTATAGATTTTACTTTTAGTCTTGAACAAGTGGGATACATTGATAGGAAATGCTTGGAAGTGTGTATGTTACTGTTGGTTTCATAAAGAACACTAAAAAACGTTGCTAGTGTAGCATTTATTCAAATACATTCAAATGAAAACTGATAAGATGAATGCAAATTCATAACTGAAAAATATCATTCTTCATTTACATGTACTAAACTCATTTCTGCAGAAATACTAAAACATATAAAACCAAAATCAACTGATTTTAAGCAATAATATAAGGAGATATTTTGACTGTATGACTTAATGATTCTTTGGGTTTCCTCAGTGTCTGTTGTTACAGCCCCCTGTTTGTTTCTGATTTTGTTCATTCTGATATTTCTTTCTGTCTTTTGGTGAGTTTGTATGAGGGTTTGTCAAGCTTGTTGATTTTCTAAGAGAACCAACTCTTTGTTTCATTGATTTTTTTTTGTATTGTTCTTTTGTTTCTATTCTATTGATTTCAGCCCTTGGTTTGATTATTTCCTACAGTCTAGTCCTCTTGGGTGTGTTTGCTTCTTTTTGTTCTAGAGCTTTAGATGTGATGTTAAGTTGCTGATATGAGATCTCCTCAAGTTTTTTATGAAGGCATGAAGTGCTATGAATTTTTCTCTCAATATTCTGAAGACTACCAATAGAGAAACGACAAAAGATCAGAGAGCTATCTCAGAGATAAATACTACTGATCAAAAAAATGGTAACTATAAAATGAATGAATCATATTGTACTTTATTCAGTTATTATCAGAGAAGCTTCCTTCTGCAGCAGATGGCAATAAATACAGACTCCCACAGCCAGACATTACACAGTGAGAGAGATAACTTGGAACACAGAGCTGTAAATGAGAAGTCTCCATCAATTACAATCCCTCAGTGTTCAGGAGGCCCACGGACAGTAAAGCAGAAGTAGGGGAGACAGTGAGGATGGAGAACACCTGGAGAGCAAGACCCCTAAATTAACTGAACAAAGCTCATATTAACTCACAAAGATTGGAGCAATAAGCAGAGGACCTGAATGGGTTTGCTTTAGGTCCTTTGTATGTATATATGTGTATGTATATATTACAGCTTTCAGTTTAGTACTTTTATTGGAGTCCTGAATGGTCAATGAGTGGGTCTCTGGTTCTATTGCCTTCTCTTGTGGCTTTTTAAATTTCTGGTTGGTTTTTCTTGTCCAACTTTGATATATTGTTTTCCATTTATATCTTCCTATATTTTTTATTTTGTTATGTTTCGTTATCCGTTAGAAGCTTGTTGATGTAAATATTTAAATCCAGCCTTCAGCCAAGCCGACTATCTAAGCTGCGGTGGCTCTGCCTAGCTCAGCTGCCATGTTCTGTGGCCACAGACCACGTGCGCACTGCAGCTAGAAACGCCTCTCCAGAAACACCAGCCCTGCCACCCACAGGACGGTCGCCAGCGTGGGATATGGCTCTGGCAATCTTCCACACAGTCTCTGCAAGTCTGGGCATTGCTCAGACCATCTCGCCATCCACGCGGGCCCAGTAGAAAAAATGAGACTCTAATGCTTAAAGATTAATCAAAAGCATTATATGTTTGGTAAAGCTCAATAACAATATGCCCATACAATTAGCATTGTTTCCCAATTAGCTAACCTAAATAAAAGTAGTTACCCGCACTGCTCTCCATACCTGCATGGCTTTCCATCCTCCAACATCTCTGCCCTCTCTCGCTCCTCCTCTTCCTCTTTCCTCTTCCTCTCCTAACTCCTCCCACTTTAGCTCCTCCTACAGAAGCTTGTTGTTTTCTAATGAGAGACAGAAAAGGAATAGATCTGGATGGGAGAGAGGAGGTGGAAGAAACTGAAAGGAATTGAGAGAGGAAATTTGTGTTTAGATTATAAAACAAAAATTAAAAATTTAAAAAGAAAGGTTCTCACCTCTTTGATAGACCCTAGAAATATTTTGTTTCTATGTTGCTCCTTGAAACTGCTAAAGTATACTACAAGGACAAAAGATGTATCAATTTTCACATCCCTTTGTGTCTTAGTTTGAGATCTTATCTATAAGTTTGAATGATTTGATATTTTTTCCTGTCCACAAACTTGACAGTTTAAATATACTGACAATCTCCTTCCTTCCTTCCTTCCTTCCTTCCTTCCTTCCTTCCTTCCTTCCTTCCTTCCTTCCTTCCTTCCTTCTTTCTGTTATTACTTGGATTGGTTTTGGTTTTGGTTTTTTTAGAGAAGAATTTCCTGTGTAGCTCTGGAAGTCCTGGTACTTGCTCTTATAGCACACTGACACTGCATGCAGAGATCTGCCTGCTTCTGCCTCCCTAGTGCTGAAAGGTGTGTACTACCACCATCTTTTTAAACTTTTTATTTGGTGAAAATTTTGGTTCCATAGAAATTCACTATTTATAGCCAGAATTAAACGTAGTACTCTTATCTCTTCACTTGGGAAAAGTTATATTTTACTTATATAGATAGTCTAAATCACCAATAGATCTTAGACATTCTTGGCAGTTTCATTTCTCAAAAAACCCACATGAATATTTCTTAATCTCTTTAAATGTGTAACATCAACATTTTTGATGATATTCTGGGAATATGTCCTCTGCTACCATCTCAACCTACTCATCCAATAGTAAAAAAGTTTTGCTTTCTCTATATACTAAAATTATATCAAAGATGATACTGATTTTAAAACATTCAGTGTTATAAAATTTAGAATAAAATGCCTATTATTTATAAAAAAAATTACTACTACATAATTTCTCCAGCACTAAAAATATAGTGTTTGTTTCTTTTTTCCTTTTTTTGTAAAAGAGACTATCTGTAGAAGTTAAGATCATGTTCTTCCTCCCAGCCCCATGCTTCCAGAAATAGGACTCAGACTCAAAATATACTTACAAATACCTTGGTTATACACCTATGCTCTTTTCTAACTAGTATCAAAACGTAAGATAACACATTCATTTTAATCTACATTCTGCCACATGATTGGTTACCCCTGCTCAGGTCCCATGTGTCTATCTTCTTAAATATTTCAGGCAAATCTCCCATCTTGCTCTATCCTAAAATTCTTTCTGCCTCCCAGATGTCCCACCTTCAATTCTACCACTTCCTATAGGCTCTTGTTTTTTTTTTTTTTTTTTTTGTTTGTTTGTTTGTTTGTTTGTTTTTTATTGAGAGGTGATCCATCCATACAATGCAAAAGTTATTCTCTCTAAAATTAACAACATAAAATAGTGGTTTAATGTGAGCAATTTTCCAACAACATCTGAATATTTTAATGAATAAAACAGTTTAAGACATGAAAGTGGAAATAGAAGCAATAAAGAAAACACAAACTAAGGAAATCCTGGATATGGAAAACCTAGGAAAGAAAACAGCAACAACAGATACTTGCATCACCAACAGAATTCAAGAGATGTAAGACTGAAGCTCTGGCATAGAAGATACAGTTAATACAAGTCAAAAAAAATGTTAAATCTAAAAAATTCTTGGCATAAAACATCCAGGAAATCTGGGATAACACAAGAAGACCTAACCTAAGAATAATAGAGTACTACTCAATTATTAAAAACAATGACTTCATGAAATTAACAGGCAAATGGATGGAAATACAGGGACTGAGTGGAGTAGAGACTGAAGGAAAGGCTATCCAGAGACTCCCCCACATAGGGATCCATCCCATATGCAGCCACCAAACCCAGACACTATTTCTAATGCCAAGAACCACTTGCTGATAGGAGCCTGGTATAGCTGTCTCCTGAGAGGCTCTGACAGAGCCTGACAAATAGAGAGTCAGATTCTTGCAGCCAACCATCAGACTGAGCATGAGGACCCCAATGGAGGAGTTAGGGGAAGGACTGAAGGGGTTTGTAACCCTATGGGAAAAACAACAAAATCAACCAACCCGACCCCCCAGAGCTCCCAGGGACTAAACCACCAACCAAATGTGGACTAACTACACATGAAAGAACCCATGGCTTCACTGCATATTTATTAGGGAATGACCTTGTCTGGCATCAATAGGGGAATGCTGGGGCAGTGAGGTAGGAGTGGTTAGGTGGGTGAGGGTTTACCCTCATAGAATCAGGGGGAAGGGAATAGTATAGGGGCTTACAGTAGGGAAACTGGGAAGGGGGATAACATTTGAAATGTAAATAAATAAAATAACCAAAATAACAATAATAATATTAAAAGAGGATGAGGAGTCCCAGATCCAGGGCCCAGAAAATATTCTCAGGAAAGTCATAAAAGAAAAACCTTCCCAACGTAAAGAAAGAGATTCCTATAAACATACAAGAAGCTTACAGTACACCAATTAGACTGGACCAGAGAAGAAAATTCTCCCACCATATAAAAATCAAAATCTGAAGAGCAATGAAAGAATATTAAAAGCAGCAAGGGAAAAACTCAGGTAACATACAAAGGCAGAGCTATCAGAATTACACCTGTGATCTCAACAAAGACTCTAAAACCTAGAAGAGCCTGGTCAAATATCTTTCAAAGTCTAAAATACCTCAAGAGTCCACCAAGACTCCTGAAAAACTCTCAATCACCATAGTTGGAGAAAACAAGATGTTTCAGAACAAATCCAAATTCAAGCAAAATCTATCCATAAATCCAACCCTAGAAAATCCTAGAAGGAAAACTCCAACTCAAGAAAGATAACTAAAACCAAGAAAACCCAGGTAATTCCATACCTGCAAAACAAGGAAAGCATACGCATGTACACACACACACACACACACACACACACACACACACACACTAACACCACCAACACGCAAATGACAATCACTGGCATTAATATCACTCAATAGCAATGGACTCAATTCCCCAATATAAAGACACTGGATGTAAATACAGGATCCATCATTTTACTTTATTCAAGAAACACATTTCAGCAATAAAGATAGATATCACCTCAGAGTAAAGGGATAGAATGTGAATGTGAGGTTAGGATCAGTTTGAGGAAGGACAGGAAAATGTCTATATGGCCATGAAAATGAGTGTAAATCTTCAACTGACAGGAGTGAAGAGGTAGTGAGCATCTCTAGGAAGAGAAGAGACCTGTGAAAAGGGAGGCACCCAAGAATCAATGAAGGTGACCTTCTCTGTGACTCACTACATTAGGGATATGGAACTTGAAGAGGCCATCTCCTATAGCCAGACCGGAACCCCAGTGGAGTGATAGAGACACCAACCCAACCACAAAACTTCCTAACCAAAATTTGTCCGTCTACAAGAAATGCAGGCACAGCACAGAGGATGGAGCCTGAAGGAATAGCCAACAGATAACTGACCCATACATAGAGAATATGTATATCAGAATTTTTAAGTCATATGTCACCTAGTGTATTCCATGTACTCCAAAGTCATATTTTGTTTTTAAGGTAGAATAATGTTTTATAAGATCTTTAAGAGAATTAAGTAAACAATACACAAATATTTCTAAGCATATATTTTACAAATTATACAAGGAATATCAGCTACATTTTTATGAATATGTCTGCTTTGTGCAGGTCCTAACCCCAGGAGAAAAAGCCATTCTCATATAAAGCTTAAATGCATTTTGTTTTTATATTCATAAAAATAAAGTTCTGGCAATATTTTCTTCCACAAAGCAGGTGAACGTATTTTCTATTCCAAGTGCAGTAGAGTCTATCCCATCTTCTAAAGTAGGTCATTGTAGCACAAAAGCTGACATTGTCAACCCTTAAATGCATAGTCTTGGTTTACTAGCAGTAAAATTTTATTTCTAGAAAAGGGTGCTGAGTGAGGGTGATCTACAAATGTTGTTTAATCATCGCCTACCTGGAGCATCAATTTGTAATTTTAAGTCAACAGTCTTGCAGCTTTTCCCTTATGTTTTTTCTACATAGATGTGCATATTTTGGTATGTTATATGTACTTTATTTAGTTTAATTGCTGCATAGACATGAAAGCTTTAATAAGGCACCTAATCCTTCCAGAAAACCTATTTCAAATTCTAATGCTACCAGTGTTTGAAAACATCATCTTCTAACACCCTTGACTAAACGGATATTTCTTTTCAAAGGATTTTCATAGTATCAAATATTTGACATATTACCATTATTATTAAAAATAAAACCAAAGCCCACCCATCACCATGTCTCTCAGCGTAGATGGACAGAGGAAACACAGAAGTCCACCTGCTGCCCATTCGTGTTGTACAGGTGGGTGGCAGACACTCAGAGGCCAGCCGGCCCCATGATCAGGCTGCAGCTGTAGCCACTACAATGTGCAAGTATGTGTTGGAGAGATGAGAGAGAAAAAGAAGCAGACAGGTTTGATCCTTATGAAGAGAGGCAGAACTGGAGACACATGGGTGGAGAGAAATAACCTGATACGAGTAGCCTGTCCTTCTAAGCTAGTGGTGAAGATTGCCTCTGTAGTTCCTTTAGGAATTCCCTAAAATTTACATTTCCAGCATCACATTTAGATTTTCACCATTAATTGAATTCCATCTTCAGGACATGAACAGTTTTATTCATTTCCTTGCACTCTTTGTGTTTTCCTAGATTTCTTTAAGAGATATATTCATTTCCTCTTTAGGAATTCCTATCATCTTTATGCAGATTTCCCCATTCCCTTTTCTTCTTTTTCTTGGACTTTACCTTTATTTAGATAATCATTGCCAGCTGTGCTAGTGTTGAAGGCTTCAGTGGAGACATATTGTCCTGTCTGTTACTGATTATGTCTTAACACTGACTTCCAGGCATCTGGGATTGGGATTATTATTGTTTTCTGCGATGATATCTAGCTTTGCCTCTGTCCAGTGACTGTTTTGTTTAGTGGTTTCTGCTTCTTCCGTGGTCTTTTGGGGAGTGTAATGGCTTCATAGAAGAGAATTTTCTGCAGACCTGTTTCCAGGCCCAGCTCATCTGGTGTGTTCATGGGGTATCTCTGCTGTTGTTGGGGGCTGGGATAATGGGAGGAATTGGGGAAGAAAGATCTGGGGAGAAGATATTTGTGAACCTTTGGGGGTGATGTCAGAGAAGAAAAGGAGATCTCTGCAGGTTTTCTGCTTCAGAGTCAGGAATGAGCTTACATAGATTGGATCAGGGGAACACAGGGTAAAGAGATGATGTGCAGGCAGCCTACCTGATTTCTGACAATATGGCCTCTGCAGTAACTCTTATTACAAAGCTTGAGATACTTTTGCCAACTAATGAGTGTTTTGTAGGACAGAGAGGTGCTATTTCATATTTTTTAAAGGACTCTGGTTTTTCTCTGGACAAGTCTATCAGTTCAATGTTAAGAAATGAAGAAACAGACACTTGAGAGTCTTCTTTTTCTTTTTCTTCTTCAAATTTCTCTGTAATTTACTTCCTTTGTTGACTGCCCTTAAACTCTCTGGTGTTGAAACCCCACAGATTTCCACTAAGTGTATATCTACTGTAAATCAACATTCCTTTATTGGATATCCGCAGCCTCCATTTCTTTGCACCCTTCACTTTTCTCTAGGTTATCCCCTCCATTAGTAGTCTAGCTTGCACATTTGTTGCTCTTTTTTCTATTGGATTGTCTTTCTCTGCCATGTTCTACAAGCAGGGCTTTAGTACAGGTCCTCAGCTCCATTTCCTATCTCCACTTTTCAGTTCAGGTCTTCTCAATGTGTCACAACATTTGGCTTGGTGAGTTAGCAAAGCATTGTGAGTATGGTGTCTTTGAACGAGTCATATCCTTTAAACACAAAATATCCCCTTTCCTATGACTGCTATCCACTTACGTTTGTAATCTCTGCTAAAATATCACAAGCTTAAAAAAGCTATTTTAATTTGTTTAAGAGGTTAGATGCCTTCCTCTGTTGGACATTCAATTTACATTTTTTCTTATTACTTTTAGGTTTTTACAATCCTGTCATTACCACTCTCCTGGTCCAACCTCCCACAATTTTTGATCCCATTCTTCCTGTCCCCTGTCTCCAAGAGTATGTCCCCACCTTACTCCACCACAACCAGGCATTCCTACTCCTTGGGGCTTCATGTCTCTCAAGAGTTAGGCATGTCTTCTCCCATTGAGGCCAGACCAGGCAGTCCTTGCTGTATATGTGTACGTGACCTCAGGACAGTTTACTGTACGCTACTTGGTTGGTGGCTCAGTGTCTGAGAAATATCAGGTGTTCAGGTTAGTTGAGACTGCTGGTCTTCCTATGGGGTCACCTTCCTCTTCAGCTTCTTCCAGCCCTTCCCTAATTCAACCAAAGGGGTCCCCAACTTCAGTCCACTGGTTGGGTGTAAGTATCTGCTTTTGTCTCAGTCAGCTGCTTGTTGGACTTCTTGGAGGGCAGTCATGGTAGGCTCCTGTCTGTAAGCACACCATATCATCAGTAATAATGTCAGACCTTGGAATCTCCCCTTGAAATAAATCCCAAATTGGAATGGTCACTGGATCTCCTTTCCCTCAGTCTCTTCTCCATTTTATCCAGCAATTCTTTTATAAAGGAACAATTCTGATTTTGACTATGGGATGGCAACCCTATATCCCTCCACTTGCTGTTCTGTCTTTCTACTGGAGGTGGGCTCTACAGGTTTCTTCTCCCTACTATTGGCATTTCATCTAAGGTCCCTCCCTTTGAGTCCTGAGAGTCTCTCACCTCTCAGGTCTCTAGTACTTTCTAGAGGGTCCCCCCACCTCCCACCCCCTGAGGTTTCATATTCTTATTCAGTCTGCTGGCCCTCAGGGCTTCTTTTTCCTGTCTCTCCCCTACCTAGGTACCTGATCATGTTCCATTCCCCCTTTCTTTCCTTTCCTCTCTCCCACCCAGTTCCCTCCCTCCCTCCCTCCCTCCCTCCTTCCCTCCTTCCCTCCCTCCCTCCTTCCCTCCCTCCCTCCTTCCTTCCCTTCCTCTACCTCCCATGATTGCTTTCTTCTCCTGACCAAGTGGGATTGAAGCATCCTCACTTGGGCCCTTCTGCTTGTTAACCTTCTTGAGTTCTGTGAATTGTATCCTGGGTATTCTGTACTTTTTTCCTAATATTCACTTATTAGTGAGTATATACCATGCATGACCTTTTAGATCTGAGTTACCTCACTTAGGATGATATTTTCTAGTTCCATCCATTTGCGTTCAAAACTCATGATTTCCTCATTTTTAATAGCTGAATAATAAAAAATAGGGTACAGAGCTAAACAGAGAATTCATAACAGAAAAAATTTGAATGACTGAGAAACACTTAAAGAAATGCTCTTTAAAGTCCTTAGTGATCAGGAAAATTCAAATCAAAATGACTCTGAGATTCTACCTATTACCTATCAAAATGGCTAAGATCAAAAATTCAGGTTGCCGGACAACAGTGGCACATGCCTTTAATCCCAGCATTGGGAGGCAGAGGCAGGCAGATTTCTGAGTTCGAGGCCAGCCTGGTCTACAGAGTGAGTTCCAGGACAGTCAGGGCTACACAGAGAAACTCTGTCTCAAAAAACAAAAAAACAAAAAACAAAACAAAAACAAAACAAACAAACAAAAATAACCTCAAGTGACAGCACATGCGCTGAGGATACGGAGAAAGAGGAACACTCCTCCATTGCTGGCAGGATTGCATACTGGTACAAATACTGCAGAAATCAATCTGGAGGTTCCTCAGGAAATTTGGAATAGATCTACATGAAGACCCTGCTATACTGCTCTTGGGCATATACCTTAAAAATGCACCACCATACCACAGGGGCACATGCTCCATGATGTTCATACTTGCCCTATCTGTGATAGCTAGATGCTGGAAACAACCAAGATGTCCCACAACAGAAGAATCGATATACATTTACATTTTTAAAAATAACATTTAATTACTTTTGACAAGTTCATTTCATTGCTTTTATGTCATTTTATTCAACTTGAATAATATAAGTGACTATAATGACTGTTGCTCATTATTTGAAGCTCATTATCACATGATATGTTGAACAGATGTGTGTGTGTGTGTGTGTGTGTGTGTGTGTGTGTGTGAAATAGCAATTACAAGTGCAAATATTCATTTGCAAAATTATATTCCAGGACCATAACATGAGTTATTGAAGATGTCACAATCAGGAAATATACACACTATAAAATCAGTGGTAGACATATCTGAAAAGTCTTTGTTTCTTCTTTAGATAGAACAAAAAGGTAGACATATATAGAAATACATAACTATGGGAAATTCTGGATCTTTTAAAAATGACTCATAGTTTTAGATATCTTATTATCATGATAAGACCTGTGAGCAACTATATAATATATGTGCAAATATACTTTACAATGTGCTTTCTATTACTGCATATATGTTTTAAATTATATATCATCACTGCTGTATTCCATTAATTGGGTAAATATTATCACAAGACATATCAGAGGTTAAGTATACTTTTGGTATTTATAATGGTGTTATTAATACATTGTTACACCTGTCTTTAAACATTTTGTGTTAATGGAGATTTTAAACACCTTAAGTAACTGAAAGAATATTATTTATAGATCTTTAATTTATTATATGTAAATATTTCTACTTTTACACAAAAATAAAAATATTTATTTTTTTTTAAATATTATTTTTTATCAGTTTTAGTTCATACTCTAAGCCTAGGCCTTGAACTTTGATACCATGGTTAAACACACACAGACACACACACACACACACACACACACACACACACACACACACATACTTATTCAATATATACCATCCAGATGGAGGTGGGGTAAGGAATAGATTACCATAGTGTCTGCTGAGACACACAAACCAATGTTACTTCTCATCAAGGAAGAACATTTCCTATCAATTAAATTATACTATGATATAATCTTTTCATATGTCTTAGTCATTTAGTTTAACATTGTTTAAAGTTTTTTTCAGAGTCTTTGAACATATCAAAAACATAAGTATGTTTTTCCCTCATACGTGCACAGTAATATGTGTTTGTATATAGTTATCCTACAATTCAAATGTATTTAGAAAGTAAAAAGCTGTAATTCTGAATAAGATTCTCTCTAAAACTTGTCAGTGAACTTTGTCTTCCTACAGATACTGTGCTATATGACACACACTGTTTCGTAGAAGGGTGCTCCATGACTACTGTGGAGTTTTTTGTTAAGAAATATATTATTGTTATTGTTGTTATTTGTTATTACTTGTGTCTGATTTCTATGTGGATTCTAGGAACATATACCACAGCTTGCTTATGTGTGGAGGTCAGAGGACGACTTTCAGATGTCAGTCGTGCCTTTCCACCTTGTTGAGTTAGAATCTCTCTTTTCCTTCTGGCATTGTGGCTGTTCCTTTCTTGCTGGTCGTTGAGCTGGTCCTGGAAAGGTGATATATAGAACTCGTCTTCCCATACCACAGTGAGAATGCTCTGATTACAGATCTGGCTTTTCTAAGTGAATATTTTGGGTTGAACTCAAGTTGTAAAGTTTGTCAAAGAGTGCTTTGATTTAATGAGCCATCTCACCGGACTCTGAATTCCTTCAAGTTCCTAAATTTTAACTCTTTAAAATATGTTTAATACATTAGTTTATGTTCATTTTGTCATGAATACTAGATACTTAGTAACTTGATTGACAAATAATTTATTAAATTTTCTCTCATATTATAACCTTTTGAAAATACCATGATGTGTCATATGGATGCCAGAAGTAACTACTTATAGTATTTTGTTCAAATTTACAAATGTTACTGCATAATTTTGAAGCTCAACGTTTTTAGTTTTCCTCAGAGGCAATACTCATGTAACACTAAAGCATTTTGTCACTAAGTAAACCAAACTGATCAGGAAGAAATTAAACCTAATATCAGAAGTCCATCATTCTCTGTTTTGATCTCCAGTTAGGTATTCACTTACTTCATAGGCATGGATAGCTGAGAAACTGAAAGAATCAAAAACTAAAACAGATGCCATTTATTAAAACTGCATGTTCATAGCTGAATATTTGGGGGGAAATGAAAGATTTTAGCAATGAAGACAAACCTAACATATAGTCAAGATTGAAGAGCCGCTAATCTGGGCTGGAAGAGTCTCAAGGCATTTGGTTCTTGCATTGATGTTTATGATCACGTTTTTATTTGGGATCAGATTTAGGAGGATGACTTGCCAAGTTTATAAATACAATGTATTTGCTATTTTAAAGACACATGTCATCCTGATGTCATATCTACTCTAGATAATAAAAGCCCTCTTATAAAAAGGTTGATTTCTCATGAAACATGCAAAATACCTTTAGTAAAATTAATGCAGTTAAAAGTCTTAAAAGAAGGAGAAACTTTACATGAATTTAGGAGATTTTGAAAGTTTTATTTTCTAATACTGGCATATATGCAGATGTTGATTTTGTAAAATTTGATAAAAACCTATACTAAAACTGTGTAAGTTCTTATTTGCAGATAATCTTGAACATGTTCTAAATTCTTGTTGCATTGAGTTTAACTTGCATGTTAAATTCTGAATGCAGTTGTGGATTTCTCAGCTCCCCATTAGTTCATAGTTTCCAATTGCTATGCTTAAGGAACACTGGGACTTTGTGTTTTTATTTATAACTTTGGTGTAAAACAGTAAATCACCACAATGCTCTAAAGAAAATGAAGTGCTCAGTTGGTTCTGGAAGATTAATATGCAGATCTGTGTTCACAGTTGCCTCTGTGATAAATCACTGGCCCCAATAAGGATTGCTGCCTTCCAAACTATTTAAACAAAATGTTATATTGCAACCTAAGTATACCATTATATTTGTGCTGAATTTACAAATCCTATTTTCAATTTAGTTTTTGGACTTATAAAATATATTAATTGTTAACATGGGTTTAAGCATCACATCTATTAAAACACTTATAGACATAATTTATTTTGGTGGTTATGTTGATTACAATATGTACTACTATTTTATACTCACATAGTTATATGAAGTGTGTAATTACTATATAAATAAAGTCAAATATTAGGTTTATTTTATTTAAAATTTGCCAAAAGTGCAGGTAATATTTTGATTTGGTGTTTAATATCCTTTCTTTAGTCTAGGCCTCAACTCCTTAATGTGCCAAAGTAATAGATGACAAAATTGTGCCATCACCTCTTAAGTTATTCTATAACCTATAATAGTGTGCAACCTGGAGTTTCACATTATTAGCTACAAAGCAGAACAGAGCTAAACATCATGGAAAAACCCCGGATCTATGACGGGTTTAAGATTCAAGTTAGCTCCATTGTGATGTAGATCTCTGTCCTGTCCTTCCCTGTCCAGATCCTTGTCTTCTCCTTTTCCTCTCTTCCTCCTCTTCTCATTTTTCTTTCCTTTTTTATCACTGTGTAACCTTTAAATGCAACATCTCAACAAATCTTCCCTTCACTACTTTGTCATTAGCAATATGTCAATGATTTTAATATTACATAAGTACAAAATACTATGATTCATCATTTAATGGGAATTCCTTATTATTAATGAAATACCAAAGAAATGTTCTCTTAGAGTGTTAGGATTTTTTTCTAGGCATCTTCCCACAGTCACCTGGCAACATCCAGGTAGGCCTGGCTTACTATAAAGGCCTGCTTGCTCCCTCCTCACTCTCTTATTCTCTCTGCTTCCCCTTTCTCTCCAGGACCCATTTCTCACTTTCTCCCCTTCTCCTTAGCCCCCCTCCATGTATTCCTGGCCAGCCTCCCCTCTCATCTCCTCTCTTCCTTCCCACCTCACTCCTCTCTCTCTCTCTCTCTCTCTCTCTCTCTCTCTTCTCTTTCCAATTCCCCTTCCCATGCCTATACCAGTGGTATGGCTGGTACCTAATTTTAATGGGATGCCTCAGCATAGACTCACCAAGGCACCCTTCCCATCTCATCATACTATGTTCCAGAAAACATACTTTATAAAATGCAATATAGAGAATATGTTATCATCACTAGATTTCTGTTTATTGACTGCATTTATATATTGCATATTTATGTGTATTTGCATCTATAATTTACTCAATTTCCGTTTTTCTATTACGCTGGGAGGTTAGATGCACTTTGTAAAGTTAATACCATGAGAATTTAACTTGGTTACAAGGAAGAAATTCTAAACACAGTCATATAATTCCTCAGAATTGAGACATTTGTGTTCAAAACTTAAGAAAAAGTCTGGAGAGATGGCTCAGTGCTTAAGACTGTGTTTTACTTTCAGAGAATCTGAGTTCAGTTCCCAGCTCCGACACCACGCAGCTCTCAACCACCTGAAATTCCAGCTCCGACACCACGCAGCTCTCAACCACCTGAACTCCAGCTCCGACACCACGCAGCTCTCAACCACCTGAAATTCCAGCCCGACACCGCAGCTCTCAACCACCTGGACACTCCAGCACCGACACCACGCAGCCTCAACCACCTGGAACTCCAAGCTCGACACCACGCAGCTCTCAACCACCTGGAACTCCAGCTCCGACACACGCAGCTCTCAACCACCTGGAACTCCAGCTCCGACACCACGCAGCTCTCAACCACCTGGAACTCCAGCTCCGACACCACGCAGCTCTCAACCACCTGGAACTCCAGCTCCGACACCACGCAGCTCTCAACCACCTGGAACTCCAGCTCCAGTTGGATCTGAGGACTCCAGCCTTTTCAGGTTCCTGATTTCACACGCAGACGCATGCAACACACACACACACACACACACACACACACAAACATGGGTGGGGAACACACATACTTACAAATCATAAAAATAATCTTTAAAACATTTTTCAGGAAGATAAAGTAATTTTTGATGGCACTTTTGATTCCTGAGATTCCACTTTATTTACAACATTTTCTCTCTTCCCTTCTCTTCCCAGTCCCTCTCACAGCCCTCACCACATTCATTAAAGTAAATTAATTTTATAAAATCAGCACACAAGTGTGGTGGAGATGATTCCATGGAAAGAGTTTTGTTCTACACATATGGGACTTAGTGTTCAGAGCCTCAGAACCACTGTAAAATCTGGGCATAATGGTTTAAACAGAAGATTGCTGGGGCAAATTAACTTGTTAGAGTAGCTAGAATCAATGAATTTCAGGCCCAGTGAGAAACACTGACTCAAAAACCAAAGTAGAGATCAATAAAGAAAAGACTAAGGATCAACCAGGTGTCTCCAAATCAATGAACAAATGCCTACATCCACATATGTAACTATGCGCTTACAATCATAGATAAAAATTGAAAGTACATCTGAAAATATTAGTCTAATATGATCATACTTTAAAGTAGAAAAGAAGAAACTGTCTAGAATCCCACATCCATATTAAGACAACATAAAAATCACTTTTTATTATTTATTTATTTATTTATTTTTCTCTCATATGTTACATCCCAATCACAGTTTCCCCTCTTTCAAGTCTCTTTCCCACCTCTCTTCTTTGCTAGATTCACTCCTCCTTTTTTTTTTTCCTTCAGAAAATAGCAAGCTTCCTAGAGATGTCAACTGAACATGGCATAGCAAGTTACAATAAGCTGATACCCTCATATCATGGCTGGATGAGGCAACACAGTAGGAGAAAAGGGGTCCCAAAAGCAGACAAACGAGTCAGTCCCCACTCCTACAGTTAGGAATCCCACAAGAACACCAAGCCACATAACCATAATATATTTGTCTCGACCTAGGTCAGACCCATCCAGATCCATCCCTGATTATTGATTCAGTCTGTGAGTTTCTATGAGTCCTGGGTAGGTGATTCTGTGGGCTGTGTTCTTGTGGTGTCCTTGACCCCAGAAGCTCCTATGTAGAAGAACATGGACTTATTGATATTATAGTTAAATGCCCAAGCTTTCGTCAGATATTGACATGAGAGAAAAAAAGTTTTAAATTATGATAAGGTTAGCATGTTTCATATAAAAGCAAAGTATAGCTCTTAATCACAGAGCTTCAGACAGTGCCTGAGGACACTCTGGGGACATTACAATTTCAGAGCAATACTCAAGCGTGAATACACATGAAAAAGAAGCAACCATCATGGAATCCAAACATGACTTCTTTCTGAATGAAGAGAAATTGTCTGGAAAATGTTTTAAAGAAGACTTTATATTTTCTAAGTCCTTTCCTTCTTTTCTTAGGCAATAGTTCAGTTGCTTCCATCTTTGCCATAAACAATGATTTCAGACAAACTGGAGATGGTTAGCTGAATTATTGAGAGCAAACTTTATAGAACAAAATGAAGGGATTAAGACAGAAAGCAGAAGAATATGGTTCAGAGGAAGTTTGTCAGACTTTTAGAGAGTCTTGAAAGTTGTCCAATTTTTTCCAGGATTTTGGCTCCTCTTTAGAGCTAATCCTCCAAAATGATCTGGACAGGGAGACGCGCTGCAGACACACTAAATTTGATGCCCACGATGAGGAGGCACATGCAACCACAGAAACTGAGTAGGACAGGATTTTCAGGGTAGGAAAAAATTGAACGTGTAGTAAAAGAGGTGATTTTTTTAAAGCAGAAGTTAAAGCTTAAATTAAGTAGCTTTTAAAACACCAACAAGATTTTAAAAATTAATAAAATATTAACTTTAAACCATCAAAGTATTGATATATTAGCTAATTTATCACAAAATAAGCTTTTTTGCAAATTAACATTTTTGCTATCTGTTTATATCTAATATCATAATATTTCATAGATATATATTTATTGCCAAATATAATTATATTGCTTTATATAATTGCTTTGACTGATATCCAAAGCAATTTTACTAATGACTGTGAATGTTTGGGGTTTTTTTAGTTTTGGTTTTTATTTTAATTTAATTTGTTGTATTTTTATCTCAGTTGTGTCCCCTTCTGGTCTTAACCTTGTCTTTCTGCCTTAGCCTCTTGTGTGCTGGCATTACAGGAATATGTAATAACACTCAGATGAAAGGTTTCTGGTTATGTGTAGAAGAGGAAATGCAAACATGAGTTGACACAAGACATGGAGAATGGCTAGAAAGTCGCACTGAAGTTTTATAGGAAATGGAAGAGTCTTTTTCAGCGTTAGGCTTAATGGTGAAGGTTTCAGAAAAAAAGGTTTTGTTTCTTATAATTGATTTATATGGTAATTTATTAAATTCTTTAATATTATTTACTTAAATATTATTACTTAAATTGATTAAGTTCTTTGTGGGGTATGAGAATGTGTGTATGTCTGTGTGACTCTGTGTGTTCTGTGTGTGTGTGTGTGTGTGTGTGTGTGTGTGTGTGTTTATGTGTGTGTGGTCAGAAAACACAGGTCCTGTTCAGAGTCTTAGTTGTCTATAACCCTTCAGTACTTTTAACACAGAATCTTGCATTTAAACTGGAACTAGCTTTCTGGACTAGAATAGGTTGAGTTATTCTAATTCCTTCACCTCCCCAGCCTTAGGATTACAGGCTAGCACCAAAATGCTTAGTTTTTTATGGTGATACTAGGACCTGAACTCAGGCTCGCATGTTTACCTAACAAGAAATTTACCCACTGAACAATCTCCTCATACCTCGTTAAAATCTCATTGATGTGGCATACTTCAAAATGTGATTAATTTTTCTAGAAATAATATGAGATGCTTTTAATTATTTTAAAATATATAATTAAATCTTATTTTTTAATTATAAAATGTGACATTTCTTTCAGGTCTACACTTTTCTTTCTATCCTGAAATTATCAAAAATATAATAAGTGTTTAAAAAGAGTTATTTTCATACAATATATTCTGATCATGGTTTCCCTCACGACTTCTCTTCCCAGATCTGCCTCCTCCCTACCTTCCAACTCCATGCCTTCTTTATCTCTCTCTTAAGATAACAAACAGCAAATGAAAAAGACAAACAAAAATAGGACAAGCAAACTATGTAAAAAAAAAGGAAACAAAGGTCACAAGTAACACACGTACACACCATGCATAAAAATACAAAACTAAAAATAAATCAAAACCAAAATGTACAAACAAAAGACCAGTAGGATTAAAAAAAAAAAAAAAGCGGCTAACAAAGCAACAGACAAAATCTCTTCAAAAATACCTTTTAGTTTGTTTTGTGTTGGGCATCTACTGCTGGGCATGGGGCCTGCCCTTAAGTATGGTTTGTATAACCAGCGAGACTCTCTTTTAAAGCTGATTTTCTATGTGCACAGTTGTCAGCTAGAGGTAGCTTTTCTCCTGGAAATGGGAGCTTTTAACTTCCCATCTCAGTGGCCCTTATTCCCTGTCTTGTATGGATCTATGCATGACCCCTGTATGATGTCACAGTCTCAAGTTCATTTGTGTGTCAGCCTTGCTTGTTTCTGGAAGACACTGTTTCCTTGTATCATCCATCTCTTCTGATGCTTACAATCTTTATGCTTCCTTTCATCAGCCCTGGGGGAGGGATTTAATGAAAATCTTCCATTCAGAATTGTTTTAAGGTCTTTCACTCTCTGTACATCGTCCAGTTGTGGATCTCTGTATGAGTTCATGTCTCATGTAGGGGGAAGCTTCTCAGATGATGGCTGAGCAGGGCACTGATCCATGAAGCATAATTTCATTAAGAGTCATTATGTTGCTACACTCCTTTAACAGAAACTAGTATTTAGTCTTCCCATAGTACCTTGGCCTATCTAGTTGCTGATTCTTGGCTATCTGACCAATATAAGGCATGGAATCTGTCTGTGGAGGAGCCTTAAATTCAATCACATGCTGATTTACTCCCACAACTTCTGAGCCATTATAGCACCAAATATCATGCAGGCAAGTCACGATTGTAGATAGAAGGCTTTGTATTAGGGTTGGTGTTTATCTTCCTCCTCTAGTAGCATGCAGACTAGTTTCTAGTACCATGAACACTAGTCAGTAGGGGTGAAGGATCTAGGTAGTCACCAGTTCAACTTCTCTCTGCTAGATAAGATATGTAGTGTTGTCTTCATCAACAGGGCCTTACCATCAGTTTGTGGAGAGAAAGCAATAGCCTTGCTAATAGCCTGGGCTGTTTGCTCATCAACTCAACTAGATGTAAGTAATTTTTTGTTGTTGTTGTTGTTACTGGAAGTTTCGTTTGATGTCAAAGAATGTCTAGTTAGCTTTGTCTAACATTATTTGGTGATTCTATCTCAAAGTTAATTCTTACAGTGGTTTATTATTTTTTTTAATTTATATCTTTACTACAGTAGTCCCCAATAATCTATAGATTTGATTTCATGAGTTGCTTATTCATAACATAGCTCAATGTGGTCTGAAAATACTATGTGCAAGATTCCACATAACCAAGATGTTTGACATTTGCCCTATTCTGAATAGTATAATAATGTCGTTTCATGTTCTTATGTATTCTGTCCAGCAATGTAAATCTTCCTGTTGTCCACACTACTTATGTTAGTTACTATATACCCCTTAGGGACAGCTGTGAGATTATTGGTATGTAGGTTCCAGTAATCTTCAAATAGTATTTGACTCTTTACCACAGGCATAAAAAATTTATAGTACCTCATCTTTTACACAATGAATTATCAAAATCAACAGGACATGAGAGAACACAGTATTGAGAGACATCACATCTGCATATATTTTAATATCATACATTGTTGTAATTATCTTACTATATTGACATTTTCTTATTGTGCATAATTATAAACTAAACTTTATTTTAAGAATTTATGCATAGAGAAATAATGTATCAGGTCTGGTTCTACTTATTCTTTTAGACATGCAAGAGTTACCTTGGGAAATTGAACCTACAAACAAGATGGACTCCCATAAGTAGTTTGTACTGATGTACTTCCTATAATCTTGTATTAAAGATCTTTAATTTCCCCAGAAACACATATTACTGAAGGACTTCAGAATATGTAATCACAAGATATCACTCCAATTGCTGCAAAAAAGTTAAGAAATTGTTTATGGAATTCTTAGAAACATATTTCTTATTAGAAAATTGTTTGTCTTGTCATTCACTGTCACTGTGTCATTCAATATATAAAAGTAATGGCCGTGGCCTCCGCCACTCTCTAACGCCATTGCCGCCTCTCCCTTGCAGAGCTCCTGAGGGAGTACCCAAACATGGCTCTTACAAAGCAGACTGCCTGCAAATCCACTGGTGGTAAACCACCCAGGAAACAACTAGCTACAAAAGCCGCTCGCAAGAGTGCGCCCTCTCCTGGAGGGGAGAAGAAACCTCATTGTTACAGGCTTGGTACTGCAGCACTAGGTGAAATCAGCTGCTATCAGAAGTCCACTGAACTTCTGATTCGCAAGCTCCCCTTTCAGCGTCTGGTGTGAGAAATTGCTCAGGACTTCAAAACAGATTTGCACTTCCAGAGTGTAGCAATTGGTGCTTTGCAGGAGGCAAGTGAGGCCTATCTGCTTGGCCTTTTTAAGATACCAACCTGTGTATCCATGTCAAACGTGTAACAATTACGTCCAGCTAGCACGCCGCATACCCGAAGAGTCCATTATAAGGGGAAACACTTCATTCTCAAAAAATTTTTTTTTCCTCTTTCTCCTGTTATCAGTAGTTCTAAATGTTAGATATTTTTTCCATGGGGTCAAAGCTACCTAAGTATATGGTTGAAAGTGGAAACATAGGGGACAGAATCAGATATTGGAAGTTTCTACACGTTCATTTGAGTGTGAATGTTTGATATAAATGCAAGATGTAAAGCATTAATGCAAGCAAAATGTTTCATTGAACAGATTTCAAGCATTCAACGTTATAACAATTATAAATAAACCTGTTAAAATTTTCTGGAAAATGCCAGCATTTGGATTTTTTTTAAAAAAATAAGTAAATTTCTTATTGACGGCAACTAAGTGGTGTTTGTAGCATTTTTATCATACACTAGACTTCATCCATTCTTTATAATTTTCTAACTGAGTTGTCCTACATGCAAGTACATGTTTTTAATGTTGTCTGTCTTCTGTGCTGTTCCTGTAAGTTTGCTATTAAAATACATTAAACTAAATTAAAAAAAGGAATGGCCATGAAGTTTTAAATTTCAGATAACAAATTCACTTAAAATGTAAGTATGCCACATGAAGTATTAGAGTAGCACTTTTATAAATTCAAACTTAGCTAGACAGGCATCATTTTATCTGTCAACTATAGCCATTATTCTTCCCAATATGGATCTATTATGAAGGCAGTAGTCCAGGATGCTTAGTGCTAGAAGAACAAATTGCCAGCCATACTGTGTCAAACTACACTAGCTCTGACTTCAAAATAATCGTGGGCCAAGAAGATGGCTCAGAGAATCTACATCTTGCCACAAAAGCCTGACAATGTGAATTCAATCCAGGGAACTGTCATAAAGGAGTACAGAGAGAGATGTAAGGCCAAAGGAGACAGTTGACTCTTTAAATTTATCCTCCAGTCTTCAGATGCACTTAATAGCTTATGTGCATGCCCTACACACACATAGGCATGAGTGTGCGTGCACTCACACATGCACACACTAGCGCTCGAGGTCACACACACACACACCACAAATATACACATCATTTTAAAATTGTTTCTTCTATTTACTCCCTTCTGTGGCTTCTGAAATCTTGGAAATCTCTGGGTATTCTTCTCAGTATTTCACTTTTATCAGAAGAACATCAATCACAAGATTTTCCGTTGACGATGGTGAGCCTTTTCATGTAGAATTATTAATTTAAGATTTTACTACACTTTTCATAGCTTAATAGTACCTACATTTATTTTTGATGATATTCAGTTGTATGGATCTTTCTCTTTCTGTCTCTCTGTTTCTATCTCTTTGTCTCTGTCTCTCTCTTTCTACCTCCATACTACCTTTGAACATTTTGAAGAAAAAAAAAGTCTTCATACATGCTCTGGTCAATGATTCTTTTATTCTGTTTTTATTTCTTAATTATTTTTTGTATTTATTTTATTTTTGTCATTTTTTTATTTAAAAAATATTTACATTTAAACATATTTGACCATATTTTTTCCTCCCTCAAGTTGTTCCAGATCCGCTGCCCTTCCCTTACCTACCCAATTTTAAGTTCTTTCTCAAAAAAAAACAAAAAACAAATATAGTAATAAACCCACCCAAACAAAGAAAACATAATAATGCCATACCCATGACAGAAAAAACGAAACAATGACAAATGACAAACAAACAAACCTTCACTAAAGTGTAACCAAATAAAAACACACAAAAAATAGTCAAGCCCATTATTTGTTGGTTAACTACTCCTGAGCATGAGGCCTGTCCTGGAGTGATTGATATACTCTGTGTCACTCTATTGGAGAAAACTGATTTTCCTTCTCCCATCAGGTCTTAGTGACTACTTGGTTGATAGCCTTTACCCTAGTGACTAGGTTTTCAGTCATTCATCCATCAATTCATATATTTAGTCATTATTTTAAAATATATAAAAACATAGTAAGATAAAACAAGAGCTATCACACTGGAATGGGAGAAGACAATTAAGAACAAGCACAAGACTCAAGGCCAGTGGCACAGGACCCTACTTGTCTACACCTCCATCTGGAGTAGCCCTAAGGATTCAGCTCTGCACCCAACTTCCCAAAACACAGAGGAGGTTGGACTCCCAGGTGCTCTAACACATCGGAACATAGGATAATAGGATCACAGGATCTCAGGAGCTTGGGCACACCAGGATTTCAGGAGTCCAGAACCAGCCTGACTCCCAGGAGCTATCACAACCAGGGTCTCAGGATCACAGAGACAGCTGGACTCTGAGGAGTTCTGACACAGCCAAGATAACAGGACCTACAGGCTACAGTCAGAGATAGTGAGTGATGGTAGCACTAGAAATAACCAGCTGGTAAAAGGCAAGCACAAGAACATAAACAACAGAAACCAAGGTTACTTGGCATCATCAGAACCTAGTTCTCCTACCATAGCAAGTCCTGAATACCCGATGACACTAGAAAAGCAAGTTTCAGATTTAAAATCACTTCTCATGATGAGATAGAAGACTTCAAGAGGGACATGAATAACTCCCTCAAACAAATACAGGAGAACACATGTAAACAAGTAGAAGCCCTTAAAGAGGAAATACAAAAATCCCTTAAAGAATTACAAGAAAACACAACAAAACAGGTGAAGAAATTGAACAAAACAATTCAGGACATAAAAATGGAAGTAGAAACAATAAAGAAATCACAAAGGGAGATTACACAGGAGATAGAAAATCTAGGAAAGAGATCAGAAATCATGGATGCAAGCATCACCAACAGAATACAATAGATAGAAGACAGAATCTCAGGTGCAGAAGATACCATAGAAAACATTGACACTACTGTCAAAGAAAATACAAAATGCAAAATATTTCTAACCCAAAACATCCAGGAAATCCAGGACACAAACCAAACCTAAGGATAATAGGTATAGAAGAAAGGGAACATTTCCAACTTAAAGGACCAGTAAATATCTTCAACAAAACTATAGAAGAAAACTTCCTTAACCTAAAGAAACTGATGCCTATGAACATACAAGAAGCCTACAGAACTCCAAATAGACTAGATTAGAAAAGAAATCCATCCTGTCACATAATAATCAAAATGCCAAATGCAGAAAACAAAGAATATTAAAAGCCATAAGGGAAAAAGCTCATGTAACATATAAAGGCAGACCTATCAGATATATACCAGACTTCTCACCAGAAACTATAAAAGCCAGAAAATCCTGGAGAGATGTCATATAGACATCTATCTAGACTAAGAGAACACAAATGCCAGCCCAGGCTGTTATACCCAGCAAAACTCTCAATTACCATAGATGGAGAAACCATCATATTTCATGATAAAACCAAATTTACACTATGTCTTTCCACAAATCCAGCCGTACAAAGGATAATAGAGGGAAACCACCAACACAAGGAAGGAAATTATACCCTAGAAAAAGAAAGAAAGTAATCTTCTTCCAAAAAACCCAAAAGAAGATAGCCACACAAACATAACTCCACCTCTAATAACAAAAATAACAGGAAGAAACAATCACTTCTCCTTAATATCTCTTAATCAATGGACTCAAATCCCCAGTAAAAAGACATAGAATAACTGACTGGATATGTAAACAGGACCCAACACTTTGCTGCATACAAGAAACACACCTTAGTGACAAAGACAGATACTACCTCAGAATAAAAAGGCTGGAAAACAATTTTCCAAGCAAATGGTCCCAAGAAACAAGCTGGAGTAGCCATTCTAATATCAAATAAAATCGACTTTCAACCAGAAGTTATCAAGAAAGATAAGAATGGACACTTCATACTCATCAAAGGAAGAATCAACCAAGATGAAATCTCAATTCTGAACATCTATGCTCCAAATGCAAGGGCACCTACATTCATAAAAGAAACTTTACTAAAGCTCAAAGCACACATTTCACCTCATACAATAATAATAGGATACTTCAACACCCTGTTCTTATTAATGAACAGATCTTGGAAACAGAAACTAAACAGAAACACTGTAAAACTAAGAGAAGTTATGAACCAAATGGATTTAGCAGATATTTATAGAACATTTCATCCTAAAACAAAAGAATATACCTTTTTCTCAACACATCATGGTACCTTCTCCAAAACTGACCATATAATTGGTCACAAAACAGGCCTCAACAGATATAAAAAAATTGAAATAATACCATGCATCCTATCAGATCACCATGGGCTAAGGCTGGTCTTCAATAATGAAATAATCAGTGGAAAGCCCATATACACATGGAAACTGAAGAAAGCTCTACTCGATGATAACTTGGTCAGGGAAGAAAGAAAGGAAGAAATTAAAGACTTTTTAGAATTTAATGAAAATGAGGACACATCATACCAAAACTTATGGGACACAATGAAAGCAGTGCTAAGAGGAAAACTCATAGCTCTAAGTGCCTACAAAAAGAAACTGGAAAGAGCACACACTAGCAGCTTTTCAGCACACCTGAAAGCTCTAGAACAAAAAGAAGCAAATGCACCCAAGAGGAGTAGATGCCAGGATATAATCAAACTCAGGGCTAAAATCAACCAAGTAGAAACAAAAAGAACTATACAAAGAATCCACAAAACCAAGAGCTGGTTCTTTGAGAAAATCAACAAGATAAAAACTGGAAAGAGACCATCCATAGACTGCTCCACCAAGAGATTCCTCTCAGATGCAATCACCATATGCAAACACTATTGTGGATGTCTGGAAGTGAATGCTGACAGGAGACTTATTTAGCTGTCTCCTGAGAGGCACTGCCAGAACCTGACATATACAGAGATGGATGCTCACAGCTAACCATCAAACTGACCACAGGGTTCCCAGAGAGAAGACTGAAGGAGTTGAAGGGGCTTGTGGCATCATGGGGAGAGCAACAATACCAACCAACCAGAGCTCCCTGAGTCTAAACAGCTAGCCTGGGAACACACATGGAGGGGTCCATGTCTCTAGTATTTATAGAGGAGGATGGACTTGTTGGGCATTAGTGGGAGAGGAGGGCCTTGGTACCTTGAAGTCTGGATGCCCCAGTGAGGGGAAATTCGAGGGAGGGGTGGTTGGTGGGTGGGCGTACACCCTCATAGAAATAGGAGGAGGGAGGATGGGTTAAGGGGTTTTGGGGATGGGGAATGGGGAAAGGGGATAACATCTGAAATGTAGATAAATAAAGTACCCAATTAAAAAAAGAAAAACAAACAAACAAACAAATAATGGAACTAGCTATGGCAGTTGAACATTTGAGACTTTTTAGCAGCAATTTTATATTACCCATATTATGGGATTCCTTATAATTGTCAAGGACAAGAGACTATGGAATGGGCCCATGGAATTTTAAAACAATATCTTCATAAAACTGAAGAGGAGGAGGTATGTCACTGTACACCACTAATTTATTTAAATCATATTCTTTTTATTTTTTATTTTAAAGGTTTTTTGTTTGTTTGTTTGTTTGTTGTTTTTTTGTTTTTTTTTTGTTGTTGTTGTTGTTGTTGTTGTTGCTTTCCGAAACAGGTTTTCTCTGTTTAGCCCTGGCTGTCCTGGAACTCACTCTGTAGACCAGCCTGGCCTTGAACTCAGAAATCCGCCTGCCTCTGCCTTCCAAGTGCTGGGATTAAAGGCGTGCACCACCACTGCTCGGCTTTTTTTTTTTTTTTTTTTTTTTTTTAATTGGATGCCAAGGAACTTACTGCTGAGTGTCTATGGCACTCTAAAACAAGGCATACTTATGCATAGGTGAAAGGGAAGGATCCACTTACTAGCATAAGTCATGATCCCAATCAGGTATTAAATATGGGGAAGAGGGCATGTTTGTGCTTTTTCTGCAGGATGCTGAAGGAGCATGGTGGCCACCAGAGCAATGATGAGGCATGCTGAGGCCAGGACAAAGAATGATGCTGACCTGTGAGCTTGCAGAGTGCTCTTACAATGGTGACTGGGAAGGTGTATTGGACATAAGTTCCTGACCTGCCCTTGCTTACCTATACCCCTGATGGGACAAGCTGCCTTGCCTCAAGTTCTTAGACCTTGTAGAACAGAGAATCCAAAAAAGAAGTTATAATGCCTCTTGTATTGTTATTAAATGTGACCACTTATTCAGACTCAGTCATGGACTGGTCTGGAAATCAACCCAATATTGGAAAAAACAGTCTTCATTTGGAAGTCTTGTTCTGGACATTTTCAGAGACATATATGGAAATTAGCTGCAATCCTCTATGATGTTATGTTAGCAAGGGATAAAGGTGGAGCAGGATCTGAATTTCAAACAGGTGTTCGCACATGTGTTAAGGCTCTTTTAATTGTCAAGTTAAAAATACTTTTGTTTCTTCTATAGTATTTAATGTAAGTTGCATTGATTATATAGCTTCTAATTATATTTATGCTTTGAAAACCGGCATGTCAGTTATGGAAGTCTATCAACCAGCTTTTGTTTTAGTGCCCTGAGTATCACAGAACCTTGGTTTTCTAAAAATAGCTTGCAAGAACTGGAAGAATTGAGTCAGGCTTTAAGCAGAAGCAAGAGGGTAGTGGGCTTGATTATTGCTGGTATAACAGCTTTTATTACATTAATTGCTAGCACCACTGCTTCTACAATTGCTGTGACACAAGAAGTTAAGACAGCTACTTTTGTTAATCATTTAGCAAAAAATGTTACTAATGTGTTGAATATACCAGAGGATTTAGATAGGCATTTGGAAGAATGGAGTGATGCTCTTTATCCTATTCAAATTACTGGAAGGAAGTTCAGAATTTAAGGGTAAGGAGCCATATTGAGTGTCATGCCAAATACCATTGGATTCATGTTAGCTCTACATTTTACAGTGGTAGTCATTATAATTAGGAATAAGTTTAATTACATGTGCAGTGTATTTGGCATAATTCTAATACCTCTCAGGATGTTTTAACTATATATAGGGAACTTATGAATTTCAAGAATGCTGCTCTGTTGAGTGTTGATACAGTAGATACTACAGATAAAATTACCCATGGCCTGATGTCAGTATTTCTATTTTGGTCAAGCTTCAAAAATGGCATATATAGCTTGATCATGCTAGCCCTTATTGTCCTGGGAATACTTTTATTCCTGCCCATTTTGTTAAAGCTTTTCTTCAACAACATCAAGTTGTTGGCAGCCAAGTACATGGCTTGAACCTGAAAATGGACCCCAGAAAAAGTTATTAAATGAAAAGGATGGCAAGTCAAGGATGGGTAAAATTCTTCACAGAGCCTTACAAACCTAAGACAGAAATGTATTGCTTTTGATAATGCATATTCCATGAAGGGTAAGGAAGGCATTCTTGTCAGAATGACCTAAGACAGGCTCAGTCTTGTTAATGAAATAAAAAAGGAGGAGAGTCAGAGAGCCTTTTGTGTAACTTGTCAAGAATCTGACATAGGCCAAGGACAAGGAAATGGGCTTCAGGCAGGAATCTGACAGTAGGTTAGAACACAAAAGTAATTTCAGGTAGAAATCTAAATCTTAGGGTAGAACAAATAAGTAATCTCAGACAGGAATCTAAATTTTAGGCTAGAACAAGAAGTAGGTTTCAGATATGAAAATGACCTTGGGGCAGGACAAGGAAGTGGGCTCAGATACTTTGGTCATCCTAATAAGCCCTGAGAAACAGTGATCACTGGACTGTTCACGTAATTGGGTTTAATGCCTTGCTTTTTCTTCAACTATTTGTGTTTATTGTCTTGCTTGTTCCTTGACTATTTGCATCTATTGTATTGATAGCCCCTCAACCTAGAACAGAGCTTAATACATGCATGTAATCAAAATGGTATAAAAGCATAAAGGAGGAGGGGGGATGGGTTAAGGGGTTCTAAGGAGGGGAAAGGGGAAAGGGGATGACATCTGTATTGTAAATAAATAAACTATCCAATTTAAAAACAAAAAAGAACAAGCACAAGGGTCTGCAACTGCTTCTTCACACACATAGGAGTGCCATAACAACACTAAAATGGAAGCATATTATGAGGACAGATGACCTCGGGTAGCATGTACAGGTTCATGTATCAGCATTAGCTTTCAAATCTCTTATTTAATTGTCTACAAGAGTACTTTCTGAATCATATAAGAATAAGAAAGTCCAAAATTGGCTTCTAAGTTAAAATCATCTTTTGTTCATATCAGGAGTGAATGTAAGTTTGATTGGTTTGGATTCGTGCCATCAATTTTCTTTTAGACATTCTGTGAATTTATAGTTTATAAATGCTAATAGGTGGGCAGTAGATCTCATTTCTTCATTCTTTCATCTTGCAATATCTTAAGAAATATAATTGATACATTTATTTTTATCCTTTTTCTGGTTCAGATCTTATATGTCCTTTGATATAAATGCATGAAATTTAGGATGTATAATATTTTATAAGAGTTATATATGCAAATATTTTTCAAATATGTGATTTATCCTTGCCTTTTAAAAATGTTTTTCACTGGTAAATTATCATTTCAATACATGTGAGTTTACCAGTTTCTTTTTATGGATCCTGTTTGTTACTACTATTATTTTTATCATGCCCCTATAAATTCTTTTAACATAGTTCAAACTTCAAATCAAGTAGCATTTCTTAAAGAATTCTAGAGGTATTTTTGCCTGTTTGACTCATAGATGTGAAATGATGTCAAAACTATTCATTTAAGTAAAAATGAATATTTTATTCACTGAACTGTGCTTGCTCCTTTGTAAGATATGACCTAACTCTGATCCACTTCTGTGGCTTTTCAGTTCCTTATTATAAATGCTATGTTGCTTAACGGGAGTAGCTTTATGTTGAGTTTCAGAACTGAATGGTACAAATCGTTTAATTTTTCTTTTCTATAGTATTGTGTTAGCTACTCAGGATCCTTACTCTTTCCATGTAACCTTCATGCTTTCTTATCAGTATGTATAAGATAGCTGTAGTTATAAATGTGTGCTGGCACCAACAACCTGGGAAGTCTGATCAAATCTTCTACAGTGTTACTGATTTTCTGCCTGCTTGATCTATTAATGACTGAGAGACAGTTTAAGTACTCCAGGCAAGTCTGCCTTTGTCTTCTTTGCCTCACATTTATTACACGTACTTGGATTGAACAATGGAAAGCTTGGGTGTCTTCTAGGGAACTGATTCTGTGTCGTTATCATGACTTTCTACATCTATGCATAATTTTCTTTTCTCAAGAATGTTATGCTGTCTGTTTTGATAGCTGCTCAGCTTCCTCAGCTTACACTCAATTGGTGCTGAAGTAGGGTAGTTTCTTCACACATTTTTATGCTCAGAAAGCCTTTACACTTAAAATAAGTTTCTTATTTCTAATAAATGATTCGTAGCTCATTGTAGGTTATTAACCATGCTGGTTGTCATTGTCTAAAGTGTCTATTCCTACAGTTAGATTTATATTGACCCATATTTATTCTATTCAATATTATTGCAATTCAAATTCATTACATTAACTCTCTTTACTTCTCTGTTTCCTTTTTTTTTTATTCTTTTATTCTATTTCTTTTACAGTCCAGTGATTGTCCCTCTCCCATTCTGCCCTCCCACAGTTTCTGTTCCTTTCCTCCTCCCCTGTGTCCAAGAGGATGTCTACCTCCTGCCAAGCCTCCCCACTCCCTGTGTCCTCAAATCTCTCCAGGGTTAGGAACCTCTTCTTCCCCTGAGACCAGACCAGGCAGTACTCTGCTGTACATGTGTAGGGAGCCTCAGAACAGCTCCTGCATGCTGCCTGGTTGGTGGCTCAATGTCTGAGAGAGATCAGGGGTCTGGGTTAGTTGAGAGTGCTGGTCTTCCTATGAGGTCACTTTCTTCTTTAGCTTCTTCCAACCTTTCCCTAATTCAACCACAGGGGTCGCCAACTTCAGACCAATAGTTGGGCATAAGTAACTGCATCTGTCTCAGTCAGAGGTCAGCCATGCTAGACTTCTGTCTGTAAGCACACCATATCATCAGTAATAGTGTCACACCTCGGAGTCTCCCCTTTAGATGAATCCCAATTTGGGCTGTTCATTGGCTAGCCTTTCCGTCAGTCAGTCTCTTCTCCATTTTTGTCCCTGCAGTTCTTTCAGACAGGAACAACTCTGGGTCAGAATTTTTGACTCTAGGACCGCAACCCCATTCCTCCACTTGATGCCCTTTCTAATGGAGGTAGACTCTAAGAGTCCACTTTCCCCACTGTTGGCCATTTCTTCTAAGGTCCCTACCTTAGAATTTTGAGGGTCTCTCACCTCCCAGGTCTCCGGTACATTCTAGAGGGTCCCCTCCCATCCCCTGAGGTTACATATTTTCATTCTGTCTGCTGGTCCTCAGGGCTTTCTCTCTCCTGTCTCGTCCCCCATCCACATACCCTATCATGTTCCCTTTTCCCCTCCCTCTGCCCTCCCTCACCCAGTTCCCGCCTTCCCTCTGCCTCCCATGATTGTTTTCTTCTCCCTACCAAGTGGGATTGAAGCATCCTCACTTGGGCCATTCTGTTTGTTAACCTTCTTGAGTTCTGTGGATTGCATATTAGGTATTCTGTAGGGTTTTTTTGTTTTTTTTTGTTTTTTTGTTTTTTTGTTTTGCTTAATATTCACTTATAAGTGAGTACATACCATGCATGTCCTTTTGGGTCTAAGTTATCTCACTTAGGATGATATTTTCTAGTTCCGACCATTTGCCTACAAAACTCACAATGTTCTTGTTCTTAACAGCTGAATAGTATTCCATTGTATAAATGAACCACTTTTTATAAATTCATTCTTCTGTTGTGGGACTTCTTGGTTGCTTCCAGCATTTGGCTATCACAGATAAGGTCACTATGAACATAGTGGAGCATGTGCCCCTATCGTATGGTGGGGCATCTTTTGGGTATATGTCCAAGAGTGATATAGCTGGGTCTTCAGGTAGATATATTTCCATTTTTCTAAGGAACCTCTAGTATGATTTCCAGAGTGGTTGTACCAGTTTGCAGTCCCACCAGAAATGTAGGAATGTTCCTCTTTCTCCATATCCTCACTAGCATGTGCTGGCACTTGAGTTTTAGCTCTTAGTCATTCTGAATGGTGTAAGGTGGAATCTCAGGGTCATTTTGATTTGCATTTCATTGATCATTAAAGACTCTGAACCTTTCTTTAAGTGATTCATGGCCATTCGGGATTCCTCTGTTGTGAATTCTTTGTTTAGTTCTATACCCCATTTTTTAAAATTATGTTATTTGGATTTTTGGAGGTTAGCTTCTTGAGTTCTTTATGTATTTTAAATAGTAGCCCTTTATCAGATGTGGGGTTTGTGAAGAATTTTTTTTACCAATCTGTAGGTTGCCTATTTGTCATATTGACTATGTTCTACTGTGTCTTACAAAAACTTTTCTGCCTCATGAGGTAACCATTTATCAATTGTTGATCTTAGAGCCCGAGCCATTAGGATTCTGTTTAGGGATGCCACCCGCACTCCCCGTGCCTATAATTTCAAGGCTCTTCCCACTCTTTCTTCTATTAGATTCAGTGTATCGGTTTTATGTTGCGGTCATTGATCCACTTGGACTTGAGCTTTGTGCAAAGTGACAAATATGGAGCTATAGTCATTTTCTACATACAGACTGCCAGTTAGACCAGCATCATTTATTGAAGATGTTTTCATGAAGGTGAGAAATGAATTTCCTGTTTTTAGTCTGTTGAGTGTATCTGTGCATTTTTGCCATTTTGGATGAAGAATTAATTGCCCACAGATGTGCATATTCATTGTTTCCTGTGTGTTTCTCATTCAATGGTTATAATATTTTATTATACTTGTTGCTTTCTTTCTTTTTAATGATATCTCTTCTGATATACAATGTGATTCAGACACACACAAACACATACATACACAAAGAACAGATTATCAGCTACTACTCTCATAACTTATCTCAATAGTGTCTATAGAGATGGTCTGTGTCCTTCTGAAGCTCTAGTGTCAACTACAGTCATAGTAGATTGAGGATATAATCGTGTGTGTGGTTTTCTCAACTTCTTGGATTGGTGGTTTGGTGTCTTTCATAAATTTTTGTTTTTATAATCTTAATACTCTTTTATTGATTCTTCTTATCTCTTCTTCTGTTGTTTTTCAACCACACACACACACACACACACACACACACACACACATACACACGTTGAATATATTCAATATTTCTGCTTCTTTGAGGGTATTTTTCGTTTAGTATTTTTTTATTTTTCTTCTCAGTTTGACTGGGATTGTTCCATTGATATGTTTGAGTTTACAAATTCTATCCTCAAGGTGAGATTTCTGCTGCTGAACTATCATTGACCTTTCTGTTTTCATTGCAATGGTTCATGTTTCTAGTATCCTTCTAAATCCATTCTCAGTGCCTAACTCTCTCTTACAGTATTTTGTCTCTTCTTCTGTTCATCTTTCATTTATCATTGGTGGCTACATCACAGCAGTTTTTTCTCTAAAGCACATCATTTTTAGAGCACTTTTAGACTCACATCAAAGCTCAGAGACAGATACATAGATTTCTTATATCCACCTTACTCAATATCATACACACACATACACAGCATCATTAAATATCAAGTTCTCATAACAAAGTGGTACCTTTATTACACACAGTGAACCAACACAGATACACTCTTATTAAAATCCCATAGTAACCATTTAAGTTTACTCTCGACTGTATTTTGTTACCAGTCATGTAATGGTTGTTATTTTGTATGATATCTCTCTAGTCATATCTGCTATAATTTTCACTTATTTTGTCTTTAGGACAGTGGAATTTATTGCTGTTGCTTGACTTCTCTTTTTTGTCTGCAAACCTTACTTACAATTTCTTTGTGTAAAAGAAAGGCATGCTGTGTTGAGAAGCAAGAAATATATCAACAAACAGAGTCCACTTCATAAATGCATTGAAAGACAGAAATCACATGTTCATCTCACTAGTTTAAGGATGGGACTTTTAACAATATCCAACATCACTTCATGACAAAAGTCCCAGAGGATCAAGGAAACTTATGTTAATGTAATAAAGGCAATGTAAGCAAGAACACCACCAATATTTCACTAAATGGAGAAAAAATGAAGAAAAGCACTTCCATTAAAACCGAAAACATATACAGATGTCTATTCTCTCCCCTAACTATTAAAATTGTCTTAGATAGATGAATAAAGTAAGTGGAGATAAAAGGGGAAAATATGAAAGGGAGAAGTCAGAGTTGTAGTAATTTTCAGATGAAATTCATAATTCTATTTGTAAACCCTAAAGAACTTAAAGACTTCACCAGAAAACTTTTCAACTGATAAAACATACATCACAGTAGCACCACACACCGCATACACACTCAAAAAAATCAGTAGCCTTTCCTATGCATGCACAACTTACAGAGAATAAAATAAGGAAAACAATCCCATTCACAATAACTTAATAATATCTTTGCATAAAGCTAAGATAGTAGAAGACTTATTCATTGACAACTGTAAGAAACTGTATACACTGGAGCTGAGGTGAGAAAATTTGGGGTGGGAAGTCAATCTACTTTTGCATTGTTCAATCTCATTCTTTATTCCCACCAAGTCTACAGGTGATGGAAACAAATGATCTTAAGGAAATTTTTTTCTGATATAGAAACTTAGAAGTTTGGAAGAGGAAGAAACACACACAGATCATAGATGGGATATTGATTGGTAAAAGCTTTTTTTCTTGAAAAAGAAATTTGTGATATGGGAAATCATTGTTTATCTCATGAAGAAAACTTTCCCCTCCATCTTGCCAAGCTTATTTAACAATTAAGTTTTCTTTTCACAGGGGCACAAAAGTTCTTCCCTTTTCAAGGTCTTTGTCAGTGTGACTACAGCAATAATTTTGAATCACAGGGAAACTGTTATAGCACCACTGTGATATCTCATTCTTAAGGTAGTCTTCTTTAGCTAACTTGTCAAAAAAACATTAGATATTTCAATAACACCAGCATCAGTAGCTATCTCAAGAAAGCAGTTCCTGGGTGTAACAGCTGTGACTGCTGTTGTTCCAGATCACCAGATACCATTTCTTCTGACTTGTCAATTCTCTTCCATTTCCAGTACATTTACTTACATTTGCTTAGATTTCAGTTATTGTAAGGATTGGTGTGATGATTCTAAGCTTTATATTATGAGCTGAAAGTGGTTTATTACTAGCTTATTTTAAAACAGAAAATACTAAAGACTATAAAACATTGTCATCAAATAAAACCTGCATTAGCTATCTATCCTGCCATAGAACAACTTTTTTCTCGGGCTGAGTAGTAATTGAGCACAATTGAATTAATGTCATGTATCACTTACATAAAAGTTGCAAGTCTTGGTTTTAGTAGCATACAGCATTCTAAAAAGAAATATCATAACAGGAGAAACTCATACTTCATTTTGAGCCAAAACTTCTTCCTATTTAGAAGGCAGAATAAGCTGAAGAGTTGATGGAGTTATTTAACTTGTACCAGTGTGTTTAGATTTTTTAACCTCAACACTTTCTTTAGTTAGTACATTTTTATATCTATTTCAATTATCTCTCCTACTTTAAACTTTGAGTCATACCAAGAAGAGATGCAGCTCTCCTGTTTTGGAAGATGAGTTATATTTACAGATAAGAAACCAAAGTTCTGCCAAGTTTTTTATAAACCGTAATCTGTGATACCAATCATTTAGACAGATGATATTTTTTTTCCATTGAATCATTTACTTGTTTAATCAGCCAACATTTTTAATACCAGTTAACTACTCTAGGCTCTGTTTCAGTCAAAGTAATAATTAACATATACTTCCTTACTATTCTTGCTGATATCATGTTGATTTGTAATTGTGAATTCTACATTGAATTGTATACAAAATGTTAAAAGATATTTTCAGGAACAACATATGGTAAATATTAATACCTAAATTTTATTTAAACCATATGATCTTTTTTGTTATTATAAATTTCAATCATCATAAATGTAGTTTTCAAACTAAAAATGATTCTTCACTGATTTCAATTTTACTTAATTGTTTACTAAATTATAGCCTTAGTGAGAATAGCTAACAGGCATTTCTGAAAGTCATATTTCCTACAGGGAAGAATAGGAAG
Organism: Mastomys natalensis; assembly: GCA_021653895.1. Classification (NCBI taxonomy): domain Eukaryota; kingdom Metazoa; phylum Chordata; class Mammalia; order Rodentia; family Muridae; genus Mastomys; species Mastomys natalensis. The sequence continues at coordinate 235,462 of JAJTUV010002068.1, read as the reverse complement.
ATAAGTAAACTTTAGGTAATAATACTCATGGATAGTATATATACCATGGATTTTAGGATACCTGACTGACCAAGTATTAGAGATAGTTGATAACCCCAAATCATTTCCAGATTGAAAGAAAGTATATACAATAATATTTTATATGAACTCTAATATGAATAGATTGAGAGAAATCAAGATTCAAATGTTGAGAATAAGCAGTAGTGAATATTTTACGAGTCATATTTTATACATTGTTCAGTCTATTTTAGAGTGTTATATCCAGGATAATTTTATTATTATTATATATATATTATTATTATGATTCTACTAACAAAATAACAAAAAGTACCTTGCAGAACAATTGTGTGTATTTCACAAAATCTGGTTTAAGCCTCATTAGACATTGGCAAATTTTAATTATGTTTTCATAACTTTACTTTTTACAGAAACTTATCTCTGATTTTAAAAGCATGAAATGTTAAGTTTTACAGGGGAGAACTTATTATGTGCTGTAGCTCACAAAGTTAAAGTCTGCATATAAACTCACATAACCCCAGAGTGGAAAATTTATGATTTGATTCATATTCTCTGAGTAATATATACTTAATATGGTGGAAAGAGCATAAGCAAGAGAATCCCATTGTCAAAATTGGTTTCAAATCAGATAATAAGAAATGATGAAAATATATCATTGTGCTTGTAAAAATCATTATTGAAAGAGAGTTTTAAAAAAACCACTTTAATAATATTCTAGAGGCACAAAGAACTTCATATTAATTGGATGGAGTGACGCTGTACAAGTCAGGTCACGCAGGAATGAAAAAATGTACTGCCATTTCTTGGAGTTTACCTGTAGGGACAATGTAACCAAATACTTTAATTTGATTTTCTTAATATTAAGAATGTTATTTTGGGAGTCAATGATGATCCAACTATGAGATTCTCTAACAGTGAATAATTACTTTTTCCACTGCCGGAAAAACATACCGGGGGGTCATTATCTCAAGCCGAGGTAAACAAGAGTGAGAATTTTCAGGAAGGATGACTCACTGTTCTCAGTGATCTTTTAGTTTGAGGAGTATTGCATATACTTTTTTTTTTTTTTTTTTTTTTTTTTTTTTTTTTTTTTTTTTTTTTTTTTTTTTTTTTTTTTTTTTTTTTTTTTTTTTTTTTTTTTTTTTTTTTTTTTTTTTTTTTTTTTTTTTTTTTTTTTTTTTTTTTTTTTTTTTTTTTTTTTTTTTTTTTTTTTTTTTTTTTTTTTTTTTTTTTTTTTTTTTTTTTTTTTTTTTTTTTTTTTTTTTTTTTTTTTTTTTTTTTTTTTTTTTTTTTTTTTTTTTTTTTTTTTTTTTTTTTTTTTTTTTTTTTTTTTTTTTTTTTTTTTTTTTTTTTTTTTTTTTTTTTTTTTTTTTTTTTTTTTTTTTTTTTTTTTTTTTTTTTTTTTTTTTTTTTTTTTTTTTTTTTTTTTTTTTTTTTCCCCCCCCCCCCCCCCCCCCCCCCCCCCCCCCCCCCCCCCCCCCCCCCCCCCCCCCCCCCCCCCCCCCCCCCCCCCCCCCCCCCCCCCCCCCCCCCCCCCCCCCCCCCCCCCCCCCCCCCCCCCCCCCCCCCCCCCCCCCCCCCCCCCCCCCCCCCCCCCCCCCCCCCCCCCCCCCCCCCCCCCCCCCCCCCCCCCCCCCCCCCCCCCCCCCCCCCCCCCCCCCCCCCCCCCTTTTTAAAAAATAAAAAAAATTTCTGGTTTCCCAGAATTTTTTAGGAAGTTTTTTTCCCTTCCTCCCCCTAAAGTTTTTAAAATTAAAATTTTTTCCCTTTTTTAAAGAAAAAAAGGGGGGGGGTTTTTTTTAAAAATTTTTTTGGGGGAATTGGGTTTAAAAAATTTTTAAAAAATTTTTTTTTTCTTTCCCCAAGTATTAGTTTTTTTTTCGAAAAAATTTTTGGGGAGATCCCCCAAAAAATTTAAAATTTAAGGGTTTTTTAAAATTTGGGGGAAAGGAAGGAAAAAAAAAAACCCAAAAAAAAAGGGGGGGGTTAAAACAGTTTTGGGATTGTTTAAAAAAAAAACCTAATATATAAGAAAAAAGATCCTTGGTCCCATGAAGGCTGGACATGGGGGTAGGATATTCGAGGGTGGGGAGGTGAGGTACAGGGGAGGGTGGGTGGGGTACACAACATGGAGGGGGAAGAGGGGGGAAGGGATAGTGAGTTCCTGAGGGAGGGGGAAATGGGTAAGGAGAACATCTGAATGTAAAAATAAAAAATTTTTTTCAATAAAAAAAAAAAAAAAAGAAAATGAAAAAAAAAATGTCATTGCATTGAATGTCGCTTATAAGCTATTGCTGAAGTGAGATAGGATCACTGCTAGGCCACATTTTATGATCAGTTAAGTTTCCCAGAATATTTTTCACCATAAAGAAAATACACCGAAGTACAATAATAAACACAGCTCTCTACATATCATCCCTTTATTCTGTTCCATTGGCCCACATGTTTCTTCTGAAGGAAGTTTCTGGTAAAATTCTCTATCATTTTTTTTCTCGTTTGCCATATATTCTTAATTCCACAGATATAACCCTTTCTTACATTACTGAAAAACTACCTTAACATCTTACAGCTGAATCTTGTATTTTGTGAACTATAATATCCAAGGATTTTTATTTCTGTTTTGAGTTGATAGCTCTTTTATTGAAATAATTATGGGTTTGTCAGTGTTCTGGTACAAAATGACATAGCATCTGTTTTTCTAAAAGCCTTGGTATTTTCAATACATGATTTTGTGCACTGTAAAGTGTGTTCCATAAACTATATACTGTATTGTACATTTTATGTTCTGGAGATTGAACCCAACAGGCCCACCTATATATTATACGTGTGCTCTACCAATGAATTGTATCCCATACCCACAAGTAATCTTTGAAAGAAATATCAAGATCCATGAATTTATGTGAAAGATTTCACATCATAAGAGAAGAATAGCATGCTGAAAATGATGCAAGTACCTTCTGGAAAGAAGAAAAAGACAAAGGATGACGCTAGGAACTGATAATCACAGGGATGACGGAAGGAAGGGAGAGGCACAATGGGAAAGAACTGGCTTTTGGCATCATCATAATTTTTTCTTTGATTATTGTTGTTACATATATTCGTGAATATATATGTATATAGATGTGTATGTATATATCCCTTTGATTGTAGTTTTGTTGTTAATGTGTAAATCGTTTCAAGTCTGACCACTCTGTGATGTATACATAATAATGGGTCTCATTCATGGGAAAGGCTAATTTTCCAGCAGTTATTTGTTGCCAGTAATTTCTTGTCTAGTGACCAGATGATCTGAAATTTTCTCCCTTCCAAGTTAACATGTCCTTAGATATTTCCATTATTCCTTTCTTGTTTACACAGACGTTTTTAGGAGAGATATCCTGGTATTCTGGCTCTTACAATCTTTTCATTCCTTCTTCCACAACATTCCCTGATGCAAAAAACACCATACAAAATATTTACCAGAAAACAAATGTAAAAGTTATACAGAATATCTTAAGCACTTAAGTAGTAAAACTATATAAACTATATAAAGTTTATCTCAATGTAAACTTTACATATTAAATGTTAGGAGAGTCTTCATCTAAGATATAATGATATAATCATCTTTAACTACACAGATCTTGAAGAAATTTTCACAGATGGAAAAGTTGAAATATATATTTACTTGTCATGTGGTTCATCTTTTGTCCAATCCTTTCAAATATTTTCTTGCCTTAAGCAATACTTAAAATGTAAATCTTTAAATTAAATATTTTATAAGTCATATTTTTCTAGTGAATTAACTACAGGAGTATTCATTTAGTAAAATAATAGACCACTTTCCTTAAATTGCTCTTTGTCAAGTATTTTGTAACAACAACCAGTAAAGTAACAATATAATGTCCCGTTTTGACTGTGCATTGGTAGGTATATTCAGTTACTTATACTTAGTAGAAGTCATGCAATACATTTTCTGATCTATATAGCATGTGGATTCTTCTCCAGAGTCTATTTTTGTGAATCTGCCTGACTCTCCCCTCCACACAACCTCCCAAATTAGCTGCATCTTTCTGGGACCCACAGCCAATGTCCCTGCCTAATCAACCTATTCTTCCTTACCATTGTCTATGTTTCCTCCAGGATCCATCTGCCTGCTTCTGACCCACAGTCTTCTTCCACATCATATCACACAACCTCTCCAACCAGTCAAATCTATTCTCACACTCCAGGCTTTGACTAGGCCATACATCCTGCATATCAGATCACTTCCCTGTGTCCGTCTGACTCCACTCCACTAGGCAATTCCAAGCTTTTGGCCCTACTCAACTAGATAATCCTTACTTCTTCCCCAACTTCTCTGACACAGAACTAACAAAAGAAATCCACATGCACAGATTACATCACAGAAATACAAGCAATATGAAAGACCAGGACATTTTTACTACTCCTTACCAGTGATAATTACCTAGATGAATCCTATAGCATATAATTTAAGAGAATATCATAAGCTTCATCAAAGAATTCAGGGTTTAAAGAAGACACGAAGAAGCAGCTCAATGAAACTGAGGAGTAAGAACTTAAGAACATATGCCTGAGTGATACCCAAGAAAACACAACCATAATGCTGATGGAAATGACAAAGACATCCAGGACTTGAAAAGGAAATTAAATACAAAGAAAGAAATGTTGAAAAGGACTCAAGCTGAAACGAAGATGGAATTGAAAGGGAAACTAATAACTTAGCTAGAAAAAAAATGAAAAGAAAGTCTTTCAAGTAAAGTGGGTCAAACAGAAGATGGAATATCAAGTTGTCAAGTTAAATCCAGGGATCTAGATCAAATAAGCAAGCATTATAGAAGAAAAAATGGACAGCAAAAGAAACAGGCATGAAATGTGGAACAACATGAAAAGACTAAACATTCTATTTATAGGCATGGATGAGGAAGAAGAATCCCAAGTCAGTCATGGATTATATCTTCAACAAGTTAACAGAAGGAACCTTTTGAAACACATGAAACACACCCATATGGAATACATAATTCAGATTTAGAAGGTAGTACAAAACAATTTTTAGAGTGTCTGTTGCATGTTATGTTGGCAGATATCGTATAATATAATAATAATCTTACTGCTCCACAACTTCAAGTTTTGCCATTGCCAATATTTTAGGTTGGATACCTACTGTTCAGGGTGTCATGGCATAGCCATGACTCTTCATTTTCATTATTTTTATAATAAATGCTGAGCATATATGGACATAGTTAATGGAAGCAATGGGTTACAAATCAAAGAGAGAGGGTACTAATCCATAAACAACATTACTTAACAAATATTTGGATTTGATTGACTTTTATGATTACTTGGATATCTTGGATATGTGGTTTCTGGAAAGATATTTAAAATAGTTTTTTCTATAAATGAGTCTGTTTTAAATTTAAAAAATAGTAAGATAATTGACTCAGAAATCAAGCGAGAGAAAATATCTCAGTAAAGTTTCTTTATGGGTGCGCATAGGTCCTCTGCAAATGTTGTGGTTAGTGTATCTTGATGTTTTAGTGGGACTCTTACCAGTGGCGGTGGGTTGTCACTTACTCATTCACTTGCTCTTGGGTCCTTTTTCTTCTACTGGGTTGTCTCATGCAGCTTTTTAAGTGCACCTTTTTATGCTATGTTTGGGTAATATCTCTTTTATGAAAGCAAACATAGGAGGAGTGGATCTATGGGACGGAGGGTAGAAGTGACTAGGAGGAGTGGAGGGAGGGGAAATTATATTCAGGATGTATAGTGTGAGAAAAAACATATTTTGTTTTGTATGATCAAGGTTATTGCTCTTTGTAATGGTTATTACCATTTATTAATGAAAGCGCATGTTATACTTTCAATCTACAGATTCCGAATGCTTGTTAGTTACATGCTTGCTTACCCACCACACACACACACACACACACACACACACACACACACACACACACACACAGCACTATTGGCACTTGGGAGTGTTTTAGGCCATGTAACATAGTGGCAGATGAGTTACTGGGGACACAATAACAAAAGGAATCTTAGAAGCCCCATTCTGTTACCTTGCTTTGCTTTTGCTGTCAAATGAACAGATCTCTTCTGCCATAAACACTGCCTCTATGGTTTAAACCAACTATGTCAAGTTACAAAGAACAGGATGTTATAAAACTGTGTAACAAAATGAAGGGTTCTTTGTTACAAGTCATCACAGGTACTATGTCACATGACAGAAAACTAATATTCTATGTTTGGGATTTGTCTTTTGGTCCTCACAAAATATTCCTATGAATAAAATAATATTTATGACAGGAAAGAAAACAGGGCAAACACTGAGTGCCCATTTAAAGTTCTGTAGTCAATAAGGACAAAATCAGGACTCTGTCTTATTGTCTACCTTTACAATACTGGCTTTCTTTGCCGATACTGAAATATTGGCCATGATCAATCTGTGGGAAAAATGAAAGGTAACAGATAATCTCCATAACTCATCTATAGCATTCTCTTCATTGATACATCAGTTCCTAACAAAGTTAGATATGTGATCTGTTTACTTGTATGTGACCTTCTCTATTCACCATGGCTCCATTATTCTAAAATTCTACATATAAGATCTGAGGGTTATGGAAATATATAACATTGTTCTGTATTAAATGTTTAGAAAGCAAAATATTTCATTGGAGATTATTACTTCTATGCTAGCCTAAGTTTTATAGTTCCTACATATGAAAAATGTGATTTAACTTCCTCTAAGTCATACACCAGCCATCATCTCAAAGTCTTAGTTCATGGAATATTTTAGACTATTTGTGAGCCTTAAGTTAATGTATGTATCAAAGTATCTCAAGTGAAATCTATTATACTGTGTCTGACCCTAACTTTAGAGTCCCTAACTAATGGCTTTTGTTATTTACTTTCCACTGATCCAAACCTCTACCCATAGTATTTGGGCCCTGGTTTTCTCTATATATAAATAAGTAAATTAATTCATGTCCTAGAAAGTGATTCTTTATGGATTCCTTCAATATTAGAGGCTTCTCTATCATTTCTCAAGGCTCTAAAGAAACTAAAATCATTATATTCTTATGTAATCTGATAGTCATGTGTTGACTACATTTCAGTGTCCACACCTAGCTTACTTTTAGACTCTATGTTGCTATTTACTATATAAATTCCCAAAATTTTCTATGAATCCAAGTGTAGAACAAAGAAGTAATTTCAAGCAGGAATCAATCTTAAACTAGAACAAAGAAGTAATTACAGGTAGGAATCTAAATCTTAAGAAATTTTAAAAAAGTAGGCTTCAGGAATGAAGATGACTTTGGGCTAGGATGAGGAAGTAGGCTAAGATTGTTTTGGCCATCTTGGTAAGCCCTTAGAAGTAGTAATCACAGGAGTGAACACGGACTCTGTTTATTGTCCTATCTGTTTTTTGACTATCTGGATTTATGGTCTTGCTTGTTCCTTGACTATTTGCATCTATTGTATTGCTAGTTCTTCAACCTAGAACTGACATTAATACTTGCATGTAATCCAAATTGTATAAAAGCAAAAAAGGAGGAAGAGGGATGGGATAGGGAATTAATGAGGGCAGGAATGGGGAAAGGAGATAACATCTGAAATGTAAATAAATAAAATATCGAATAAAATTTTTTTCTATGGTCTGTGAAATTCTTTCCCAAACTGACCAATGCATACAGCAAGCCTTTGTCTTCCACTTGTTTAATGTCCTTCCACCATCAGGAAGGTGATATATGTTTTCTGTTTCTAGAGCTCTCCAATAGGTTATATCAATTTCAAACTGATAGCTTTCACAAATCAATGGTCACTTTTAATAATTATGCCTGATTAAAAACATGAGTGTTATAATTCCAAACAGCTAACATCCACAGTGATTAATGACTTCATCTCCCTGACATAGGACTGAAATGCCATTTGCCAGCATGGCAGAAAGTAAATGGTATATAAGAGCAAACTCGTTGTTCATACAACAAACCATGACAAACACTACATACAAACTATCATGTGTTAAGTGGGTAAAAGAATAGTTTCTACCACATAGGTATATTATAATAATTATGAGTTAGTTCATGTACAAGTTTCAACAATACCTGAAAAATGTTATCTAGTCAATAACATAACAAGCAATTTCGATTAATTACCATTACTATTATTCAAACTTGTGTACAAGACTTGCAGAGTATGAGGAGGCATTTTACTGATGTATGAGAAAAACTTATGCAACAATTTAAATACAAAATTAACCATCATTATATAAACTATAAAAATCTTTTTTATTTAAAACAAATGGTTTATAATAAATGATTGCAATATTTTATATGAGTTATAAATCTGCCAATGATTCATAAAGAAAAATTCAATCACAGAATTGAAACAAAAATAAACATTAATGTATTTATTATTACTATAACATCTAATTCTTAACCTGAATTTAAGAGATTCTTTATTTTTGTATCTAGTATCAGGATTATATTAGCCTACAGTATTTATCATGAGTAAGTGCTAATAAAATCAATCATGGATTATAGTGTATATCATAAAATAATAACAGGTCTTGGATGTTCTTTTCAGTAAAACACCAGTGCAGTATTCTCTGTACCGAATGTTTAACTTTATGATTATATGACTTGCTGTTATTCTTCATTTATATAGCCTAAATAAAAGGATTTTGCTTTTTTCTATTGAAATATTTTTAAGTGATAAAAATGGTTAGAAACACATTATACTCTTATTATACATCATAACAATTCAACAAAGCATCCAATGTAGTGTAGCTTACATATTAGTATAAAATCAGTAATGAATGATGACAGTCTCTTAAATTTTATCCTGTTCATTTGATTTTTTATTTAAAACACTTTCCCCTGCACCTTGAGTAGTCGAACACTTGAAATAGATCTATAGCAATAATAATGACATCTGGAAGCCATTCCTGGGAAAAGAGAAGACTAAGACCATGGAATGCAGCATGTGTATAAATATTGCAAGTTCAGCTATGTGGCTAGGTATTTAAATGCTGCTTGGCAGTGGATACCTTCATTTGATTTGCAAGTTTAGAATACTGAAGCTAATACTACGTTATATCCAAAATATTGATATTTTGAAATCTGTCATTGAATGACATGATTTTCCAAGATACTGGTTTGATTGTGTTATATGCGATGAGAGGGGCTCCCACACTTCCTTCAAATTTTATTATATTTGTGAATTAAATCCTCGAATACCACAAATTATATGGTATTACTTAAGGAATATTTGGTAAATAATTCAGGAAATAGATTCATTCCATGTTATAAAACCCAACTTCAGAGTATTAAAGACAGTTTAAACCACCAGCGGATGAGGAAATGAAACGCAAATCTGCTGTATAATTTCATATTTTCAATTTGTAAAATGTCTTCAGTATCCCAGAGAGGAAGTAGGTAAAAAGAGACAAATGTCATTCCGTAGGAAAGATGAAATTCCTCCCACAACCTTGAAAGTGAAAGTTCCTAATCTTTTATTTTATTTCCTCTTAAAGTTTAACTGTCATATTATTGAGTCCTCTTAGGTATTTTTAAATACCTAAAATTTCAGCTATTTGGGTCTATATGAATGTATATGTATGTATACAAATATAAAATATTTCCATATATAATTTACCTATAAATCTTTGTATCTTCTACCTAACATTTATTTGTCTACATTTTTTTTTTTTATTTACCAAGGGTATTTGTCTCAAAAAAGTTAAGGTGGTATATATAAAAATCTCCAAATATGAAAAATTTCAAAAATAATTCTATCCTTCTCAAGAGAAAATAAAATCCCCTTTAACAATGACTTTGGGGCTCCGTGTGGTGATGTATACCTTTAAGACCACCACAGGGAATCAGTGTCAAGCAAGTTCCTGGACAGCCAGGGCTAACCAGACAAACCCTGTCTCAAGAAACGAAAACAAAACCAATCAAACAACAAAAAATGCCCTTCTTACTGAAAACAACGCCCTTCAATCCCTTCCATATCCCACACTGACATTTCCATCCAAAATTAATGCCTTACAAGAAAAACTCACTGGGGTCTAATTAGGGGTCTATATACAAATGGGTGTTGGACCTTCCATTGAAGCAATGTGAGCCTACAAGAGATTACACCCATAAAGAAAACTTACCGGGCAGTGGTGGCGCACGCCTTTAGTCCCAGCACTTGGGAGGCAGAGGCAGGCGGATTTCTGAGTTTGAGGCCAGCCAGCCTGGTCTACCGACTGAGTTCCACGACAGACAGGGCTACTCAGAGAAACCCTGTCTCGAAAAACCAAAAAAAAAAAAAAAAAAAAAAAAAAAAAGAAAAGAATAAAATTTACTCTCCTTCTTCTAACTATCAATAGTTCTTCAGCTGCATTAATTCTAAGTACATGCTTACAGAGTGATTTGAAAAACATTGTTAATGCTTTCAATAAGCTTCGATAGTCATGATTTCATGTTACCAAGGTCATATTTAAGTTCAGTTATATTATAATTTTTTATATTTTCTCCTTTAAATATAGCAAAATAAATTTAGCATTCAATATCTTCCTGTCTAAATAGGACAGCTTTAGTCAATGACTGGCTTTGGAAATGGAAAGATTTTTAGTTATACACTTCAAAACACTTATTTGTTATCTAGAATATATTGTTTTATAAAGCAATATAATTTGCAAGCATTATAATATATAAGTCATAATTTGTTGTAAAGGTTTTATGGGTTACAATTTTTAAGTGAAAGTCCTTCAAATGATTCTACTCTAACTTTAAGAAAGTTCAGAGATGAATAAAAATATTTAATGATAACTGGTTTTATTTTGTTGATTACATTGGACAACTTAAGACATTCATTTCTGTTGGCATTTTAGACTAATACAGTAATCCTTTTCTTCTCTCTAAGAATAGATATTTTAAAAGTCTATAAGATGAGAGAAAGCTAAAAGCTTACAGCTAAAAAGAAATCAGGGATACAGTGTCAAAACCTGCCCTTGCAGTTGCTGGGCATGACTGCTTACAGACTTGGTTTGAGTTTATTTCAACCTCCTGTTTGTTTGTTAACAAATTCCCAAGTTAGAACATGCTGGCAGGAAACAGACTAGAATACAGACTCTTCCATAAATGTAGATTCTTCCCCATTCTATGTCCTGCCCTAGGAAAAGGAAAAGATAAGGATTGTCTGCTGCTAAAGACACAATAGAACACAGAGAAACTGTCTTTTTTCTTCCCTGCTAATGCCATTTAACATATTGGTCTGCAGCTAATTCATGTCAAAAAATGACAAAACTTCATTTTTGTGACTGAGTCGTATTGCAACATGCAATACGTACATGCCAAATGCCTTCATTATTTCTTCTTCATTTGATACATACAAATATCTGTGTTTACAGACAATCATGAATAAAGCAAACAATGATTGTTTGCGCGCATCACCATTAGTGAAAGGGTAAGGTACTTCCAAAGTTCTATTTTAATTTTTAAGTCTCCTGCATATTTTTCTCCAGAGTGCCCATACTAACTTATATTCCTACCAAGAGTTTTGAGAGCTCTCTATTTTCCATATCCTTACTAGAATTTATTACCCTTAGTTGTTTTACAATAGCCATTGTTACTGGGATAAAGTAATAATTCATTATAAATTAGGTTTGAATTGAATTTCCATAGCAGTGATGTTGTATACTTTTTCATGTACTTGATTCTTTACATGCCTTCTTATTAGAAATGTCCACTTAGGTATATAAGTTTCTTTTTTCAGTAGAGTTGTTGAGTTTTACTTGCTAGTTGAATTTTTGTTCCTCTTTTGTTTGGTTTTTTTTGTTTGTTGTTTACTTATTTGTATTGATTTTTTTTTTTCTGAATGTAAGCTCCTTGTGAAGATGAGTATTTGCAAAGATTTTCTCCTGTTTTCTAAATTATTTCTTCACTTATTTTTTAATTTTGGTAGTATAATTCAATTACATTTTTCCTTTTCCTTTCTTCCCTCCCAACTTTTCTGTATATCCTCTCCACTCTCCTTCAGATTCTGATCCATATATTCTAAAATATAACTCACTGGGAAACCAATTGTTGTGTTCTTCTCTGCTGAATTAACATCTCCTGCTCACAGGTTTCCTCAGCTATTTGAAGTTCTTTGTGTAGGATTGAGGCGATGTTGGCTTTTCTCTGTTCAGTTTGACATGTTCTTTGGTATAATCCTTATTCAGTTCACATTTGGCCAATCTTGTTGGTGAAATTTTATCATTGTAGTTTGTGACATTAGTACAATTAATACAATCTCACAATAAGCTGGCTTTTTCAGTCTTTCTACCCCTATTTTTAATGTTCCCTTAGCCTTAAGTGTGAGGATGTTTGGAGATGTATCCATCTGGACTGGGCTCCACAATTGCATTTTGATTGGTTGTCATTTTTTGTAGTGGTCTCTGCCGGTTGAAAACGGAAATTTCCTTAATAAAGAGGGAGGACTACAGCTTTCCTGTGGGTATAAGGACCATGATTGTAGAGTGTTATTAGAGATTATGGTGACTTGATAATTTAATAGTTGTAGATTCTCCTCCATAACCATGGCTTCACTACCTCTTGATTTGAATATTATCCCATTTGATTTTCTAGTTTTGTTTCATTTTCCATGATTATGGCATCTTACTGATGAGAACGTGAAGGAAAAAAGTGATTTTAAAAGATATTAAAGTAAACTTCCCATTCTTTTTCTCAGCTAAAAGCCAGAAACAACCCCAAGAATGTCTGTAGCCTTGTCCTTGGCAGATACCAGAGATGCCAGAAGAATCAAAAAGAAAATTTCCACTTGTTTTGCCATGACCATTATTTCATGATGCCAGAAAGAGATCTTATTTTTCATTATTTCTTTTCTCTGAAGAAATATCTCTTTCCTGAAAAACCACACTGAGCAGGCTGTAAATAAAAGGAACCCTGAAACCTGGAATGAAAACTGATTTGACTACCTCATTCATGACTCCACTAAAGTCATATTAATTCTAAGGTGATGGTGCTCAGTGGTATCCAGTAATCACTGCTACATAGGGACTCTATTGTTTCTCTTTATTAAGATCCCTATAGCGTCCTTCCAGTCTGGGTCCAAACACTGAGCAGATCCCAGGCAGCAGCTCTGCAACCAATCTCACAAAACACAGAGGGAGCAGGCCTCCCAGGAGCTCTTACCTGGGCAGTATCTTAGGTAAGGAGACAGCAACACTCTCCCCAAACAGGGAGTAACTGGGAGCCACTGGGACCCAGGAATTCACTCCTGGTCTGGAGCACTGGTTTCTTCCTGTCTGTGCCTGAGCACTGAGCAGATCTTGGGCCTCAGCTCTAAACCCAGTAGTAACACCCACCCCACACAGAGCTGATCTGAAACAACTAAGATAATAGGAAAGACAGGTTCCAATCAGAGACAGGGCAGGTAGCACTAAGGGGATCCAGATAGTGAAAGGCAAGCACAAGAACATAAGCATCAGCATCCCAGGGTACTTGGCATCATTCGATCCTATTTCTCTCACACTAGAAAGTCCTGAATTCCCCATATCACCAGGAAAGCAAGATTCAGATTTAAAATCACTTCTAACGATGATGATAGAGGACTTTAAGAAGGACATAAATAACAATCTCAAAGAATTTGAGGAGAACACAGGTAAACAGGTAGAAGCCGTTAAAGAGGAAACACAAAAATCCCTTAAGGAATTACAAGAGAACACAACCAAACAGGTGAAGAAATTGAACAAAACCAACTAGACATAAAAATGGAAGTGGAAACAATAAAGAAATCTGAAAGGGAGACTACCCTGGACATCAACAACCTAGGAAGAAAATCAGGAGTCACAGATGCAAACATCACCAACAGAATACAGGTGATAAAAAAGAGAATCTCAGGTGCAGAAGTTTTCCATAGAAAATTTCCCAAAAATTCAAAGAAAATCAAAATGAAAAAAAATTTTTAAAACAAAAATCTAGGAAATCCGGAAAAAAAAGAAGACCAAACAAGGGGAAAAAGGTAAAAAAGAAAATGAAATTCCCAAAAATTAAAGGGCCAGTAAATTTCTTAAAAAAACTATAGAAAAAAATTCCTCCCCAAAAAAAGATGCCCATAACAAAAGAAGTACAGAAACCAAATAGACAGACCAGAAAAAAATCCCCCTTCACATGTAATCAAGACCCCCAAACATAAAAACAAAAAAAAAATTTTAAAAATTCAGAAAGGGGGCAAAAGCCAAAAACAAAAAGGGCCCGCCTATCAAATTACACAAGCCCTTCTCACCAGAGAATAAAAAGCAGAAAACCTGGGACAGTTGCATAAACTCTCGAGAACAAAAATACAGCCCAGCCTACTATCCCCAGCAAAACTTCAAACCAAGTGGAAAAAACAAGATATTCCTGAAAAAAACCAATTTTTACAAAATTTTTTCCCCCTTTTTTCAAAGGTTTTAAAGCGGGAAACTCCAATACAAGGAGGGAAAATCCTAGACAGGCAAGAAAATAATCCTTTCCCCAAAAAACCCCCAAAAAAAGATGCCCACAAAGAAATTGCCCCTCTAATAACAAAATAAAAGAAACAACAATCACTGCCCCTAATATCTCTTAACATCAAGGGGGCTCAATTCCCCAATAAAAAGACTAGGAAAAAGACTGGATGGGGAAAAGGCCAGCTTTTTTGCTGCATGCAGGAAACCCACCTCAGTGACAAAAAAAGAAACTATTAAAAAAGGGGGAAAAAATCTTTAAGAAAATTTCCTAAAAAAACTATGCCATTTAAAATTTTGGGAAAAAAAAAGGGATTTTTTTGGTAATGTATAGGTTTGAGGGTGGTTTTGGTTAGTGGAGTTTCCTTTCCAAAGTTTTTTCCCCTTGTTAATTAAAAGGGAAGGTGAAGGTGGTAGCACCCCCTTGTAGAAACCCAAATTTATTATTCATGAAAAACACCCCAGAAATAATTCAAATTTTTTACGAACAAAATTTTTTTTTTGAGAATTATTTTTCCCCGAATAACAGCCTTTCTATTCAAAACAAGGGCAGATTCAGGTCGAGTTGGATTTCATGGATTTTTTAAGAACAGGGCTAGAGGTTTTTTTTAGTTTTCCCCCCCCTCTTAAATTAAACCCCAAACGAAAAATTAAAATCCCCCTTTCCTGGGTTATTAGGTGGAAATTCTGTCCGGGGAAAAAAGTGGTTTTTTAAAAAGGGGGGAATAGTGGTTTTTCATGGGTTAACCATTTGGAAATTGAAAAATTTTTGTTAAAGCAAGAAATTTTTAAAGGGTGCAAAATTTATTTAAAAATTTAAAATTAAGCATTGGTCAATTTTTTATTTTTAATAAATTTAAATAGTTACCCCAAAACCTTATAAAAAAATTTGGTTTACAAGGAACCCCCCCTTTTTTAATTTTTTTAATTTTTTTGGGTGGACCTGTTTTTAGGGCCTTGAAATTTCCGCTCTGAGTTATTTAGGGTGTTTTTTATTTTATTAAAACAAGGAATTAAAAAAAGTCCAAAAGCCTTAATGGAATTGGTTTTCAAAAAAAAATCCCAGATATGTTAAAACATTTTTTTTTAAATTTTCATTGTATTAAAAACTTCCTCCTGACACCTTCCATTTTATTCTAAAAAAAATTAGACTTTAAACCCCATTTTGTGGTGAGACCCCCCCGGGGGGAAAAAAACCCCTTTTTCTAACAAATTAAATGCCCAGAAAAAGGAAAACCCCTGGGAAACTATTTTTTTCCAAGAAACAAAACCCCCTTAAAATAATTTTCATACTAGTTGTTGTTACTTTTTCATGTACTTGATTCTTTACATGCCTTCTTATTAGAAATGTCCACTTAGGTATATAAGTTTCTTTTTTCAGTAGAGTTGTTGAGTTTTACTTGCTAGTTGAATTTTGTGTTCCTCTTTTGTTGTTTTTTTTGTTTGTTGTTTACTTATTTGCATTGATTTTTTTTTTTTCTGAATGTAAGCTCCTTGTGAAGATGAGTATTTGCAAAGATTTTCTCCTGTTTTCTAAATTATTTCTTCACTTATTTTTTAATTTTGATAGTATAATTCAATTACATTTTTCCTTTTCCTTTCTTCCCTCCCAACTTTTCTGTATATCCTCTCCACTCTCCTTCAGATTCCTGATCCATATATTCTAAAATATAACTCACTGGGAAACCAATTGTTGTGTTCTTCTCTGCTGAATTAACATCTCCTGCTCACAGGTTTCCTCAGCTGTTTGAAGTTCTTTGTGTAGGATTGAGGCCATGTTGACTTTTCTCTGTTCAGTTTGACATGTTCTTTGGTATAATCCTTATTCAGTTCACATTTGGCCAATCTTGTTGGTGAAATTTTATCATTGTAGTTTGTGACATTAGTACAATTAATACAATCTCACAATAAGCTGGCTTTTTCAGTTTTTCTACACCCTATTTTTAATGTTCCCTTAGCCTTAAGTGTGGGGATGTTTGGAGATGTATCCATCTGGACTGGGCTCCACAATTGCATTTTGATTGGTTGTCATTTTTTGTAGTGGTCTCTGCCGGTTGAAAACAGAAATTTCCTTAATAAAGAGGGAGGACTACAGCTTTCCTGTGGGTATAAGGACACATGATTGTAGAGTGTTATTAGAGATTATGCTGACTTGATAATTTAATAGTTGTAGATTCTCCTCCAGTAACCATGGCTTCACTATCTCTTGATTTGAATATTATCCCATTTGATTTTCTAGTTTTGTTTCATTTTCCATGATTATGGCATCTTACTGATGAGAACATGAAGGAAAAAAATGATTTAAAAAGATATTAAAGTAAACTTCCCATTCTTTTTCTCAACTAAAAGCCAGAAACAACCCCAAGAATGTCTGTAGCCTTGTCCTTGGCAGATACCAGAGATGCCAGAAGTATCAAAAAGAAAATTTCCACTTGTTTTGCCATGACCATTATTTCATGATGCCAGAAAGAGATCTTATTTTTCATTATTTCTTTTCTCTGAAGAAATATCTCTTTCCTGAAAAACCACACTGAGCAGGCTGTAACAAAAGGAACCCTGAAACCTGGAATGAAAACTGATTTGACTACCTCATTCATGACTTCACTAAAGCATATTAATTCTAAGGTGATGGTGCTCAGTGGTATCCAGTAATCACTGCTACATAGGGACTCTATTGTTTCTCTTTATTAAGATCCCTATAGCGTCCTTCCAGTCTGGGTCCTAGCACTGAGCAGATCCCGGGCAGCAGCTCTGCAACCAATCTCACAAAACACAGAGGGAGCAGGCCTCCCAGGAGCTCTTACCTGGGCAGTATCTTAGGTAAGGAGACATCAACACTCGCCCCAAACAGGGAGTAACTGGGAGCCACTGGGACCCAGGAATTCACTCCTGGTCTGGAGCACTGGTTTCTTCCTGTCTGTGCCTGAGCACTGAGCAGATCTTGGGCCTCAGCTCTAAACCCAGTAGTAACACCCACCCCACACAGAGCTGATTTGAAACAACTAAGATAATAGGAAAGACAGGTTCCAATCAGAGACAGGGCAGGTAGCACTAAGGGGATCCAGATAGTGAAAGGCAAGCACAAGAACATAAGCATCAGCATCCCAGGGTACTTGGCATCATTAGATCCTATTTCTCTCACACTAGAAAGTCCTGAATTCCCCCATATCACCAGGAAAGCAAGACGCAGATTTATAATCACTTCTAACGATGATGATAGAGGACTTTAAGAAGGACATAAATAACAATCTCAAAAATTTTGAGGAGAACACAGGTAAACAGGTAGAAGCTGTTAAAGAGGAAACACAATAATCCCTTAAAGAATTACAAGAGAACAGAACCAAACAGGTGAAGAAATTGAACAAAACCATCTAAGACAAAAAATGGAAGTAGAAACAATAAAGAAATCTCAAAGGGAGACTACCCTGGACATCAACAACCTAGGAAGAAAATCAGGAGTCACAGATGCAAACATCACCAACAGAATACAGGTGATAAAAGAGAGAATCTCAGGTGCAGAAGATACCATAGAAAATATTGACACAACTGTCAAAGAAAATGCAAAATGCAAAAAAGTTCTTAACACAAAATATCTAGGAAATCCAGGACACAATGAGAAGACCAAACCCAAGGGTAATAGGTATAAATGAGAATGAAGATTCCCAACTTAAAGGGCCAGTAAATATCTTCAACAAAACTATAGAAGAAAACTTCCCTAACCAAAAGAATGAGATGCCCATAAACAAACAAGAAGCCTACAGAACACCAAATAGACTAGACCAGAAAATAAATACCTCCTGTCACATAGTAATCAAGACACCAAATGCATAAAACAAAAAAGAAATATTAAATTCAGTAAGGGACAAAAGCCAAGTAACATAAAGGCAGACCTATCAGAATTACACAAGACTTCTCACCAGAGATTATAAAAGCCAGAAGATCCTGAGACAGTTGTCATACAGACTCTCAGAGAACACAAATACCAGCCCAGCCTACTATACCCAGCAAAACTCTCAATTACCATAGATGGAGAAATCAAGATATTCCATGACAAAACCAAATTTACACAATATCTTTCCACAAACCAGCATTACAAAGGATAATAGCAGGAAAGCTCCAATACAAGGAGGGAAATTATACCCTAGACAGAGCAAGAAAATAATCCTCTTCCAACAAATCCAAAAGAAGATAGCCACACAAAGATAATTGCACATCTAATAACAAAAATAACAGAAAGCAACAATCACTGTTCCCTAATATCTCTTAACATCAATGGACTCAATTCCCCAATAAAAAGACATAGGCTAACAGACTGGATAGGTAAATAGGACACAGCATTTTTGCTGCATGCAGGAAACCCACCTCAGTGACAAAGACAGAAACTACCTTAGAGTAAAAGGCTGGAAAACAATCTTTCAAGAAAATGGTCCTAAGAAACAAGCTGGAGTAGCCATTCTAAAACCTCAGCCTGAGAACACAAAGGGAGGGACTCATGGCTCCACCTGTATAGGTAGTTGAGGGTGGCTTTGTCAGGCATCAGTGGAAGTGGAGGGCCTTGGTGCCTGAAAGTTTGGATTCCCTAGTGTTGGGGAATTCGAAAGCAGAGAGGCAGGAATGCAAGGATGGTGGGAGCACACTCTTGTAGAAACTCCCAGAATTATATGTATTAGACATGAAAGAAGCAGGCCTCCAGAAGACTAGATTCCAGAATTCAAATAAAAAATTATCTTGATACTAAAATTTGTTTTGAGAATTATATATTGCAGAATACACAGCCTCATCTATTCATCAAGCAAGCTGAGCAGACCTTCTCAGGTCTCTGATGTCCTGGAATTTCAGCTGGATGCAGTGAAGACACAGACATCAGAGGCTTATTAATTTAGTCTTACCCCCACCCCTCTTCTAATATCTCAACACCCATAATCAGCTTGAAAAGTTATTGAAGAGTCAGCGCCCTATTCCCTGGGCTTGGGGACTGAGGTGGTTAATATTGGCTGTCTTTCTAGGGAAAAGTGGTGGTTTTGTTGGAACAGGAGGAATAGCTAGGATTTATTGCATAGTCATAACCTATTTGTAGAAATCTGTATAATTGTTGTTAAGCTAAAGTTATAATTTCTTAAATGGTGCAAAATTTACTTTAATTTCAAATGTAAGGTTTTCATTGGTACAAGTTTCTTATTGATATGAAAGTGAGATTAATATTGTTACTCCCATAGATACTGTGCCTATATAACACATTTAGGATTACAAGGCTTAGACCGTCCTTCTTTAACTTTTTTTAACTGATTTGAGATGGTTAACCTGTGAGTTAAGGGCCTATAGCAAATTCATGGCTCTGAGTTTATTGTTAGGGTGTTTTCTATATTTTATTTAGAAATAGCTGACAGGAATTAACAGACAACAGTCCAAATTGCCTTACATGGATAGTTGGTTTTCAAAACATCAGAAGTCCACAGAATTGATGTTACAAACATTTCTGTTTTAATGTTCATTGTGATTAGAAAGCTGTCTGCTCCTGACAGCTTCCTATCTTGGATTCTAAGAAGAAATTAGGCATCTTTGGGAGTTACTCCAGTTGTGGTGAGACAGCCACTGGCAAGAATTGCCTCTTTTCATCTATGGACAAATTACTGTCCAGAAAAAGGACACACTTGCGGAATAGTTGACTGATTATATCTGCCAAGACAGAACAATCAGCCCTTAATAATTTTGCATCACTAGGTCTGTCAGATGATCCTGGGCCAGAAGGCTGAAGATCAGATGTTCCAATGTTTGTAGTATAGGGACTGTCCAGGTGTTCAGTGGTCTCTATAAATTGACTAAGTTTTAGAAGCTATGCTTTGTGCTTCCCATAATTTCAGTTAATTCAGTCATTCTGGATTTCTGACGGGTCGAAGACTTATAGTCTCATAGCCAATTCTGGCTATTTACTTTGAAAGAAAAGATTTGAGAGGATGATTTTCAGCTGGCATTCATTCTAAAGCCAAGAAAAAAGCCAGGTTCAGAACTAAGTCTTTTAGTTAAGAGAGATGACAGAGATTCTGGTTAGTCAACAAAATGATGGACCAGGTATTAGGTCTATCTTACTGATACAAATTGGTAGAGTTGTGCTCTAATTGTATTTTGAGAGAAAGGTTTATCTATCTATCTATCTATCTATCTATCTATCTATCTATCTATCTATCATCTATCTATGTATTTATTTATTTATTTAAACAAGAAGGGTGATATGTAGGAGGAGCTAAGGTGGGAGTAGTAAGGAGAGGAAGAGGAGGAGTAAAAGGAAGAGGAGGAGGAGAGGAGGAGCTAGGAGATGAAGGGGGGAACAGGGAGGCGAATATTTGAGTGTTTCCACCAGTCAAAGATAGTTGGTATATCTAGGTTGGGTATTGGGTTACACTTCTGATTGTATGAGCATCTTGTTATTGAGCATTACCAAACATATAAAAACTTTGATTAACATTTTAAAAATAAAAAAAGAAAATTTAAAATATAAAAACTTTGATTAGCATTTAAAAATATAAAAAAAAGAAAACAAATGCCAAAAATCCCTATAATATTTCCTTCCAGATTTACACTTGTGCTCTGTGAATTCACTTGGGTAGCTTTTAAGTTCTGAGAACCTACCTTCTAAAGCTAAGCATAGCAGGCAAGACAATCTTCATTGCATTCCAATATAATCTAGTATTCCTTGTATCATTGTTAGTGAACAAATTAATAAAAATCTTGTCCTTACATTTTCAATACCCAACCTAGATATACCAACTATCTTTGACTGGTGGAAACACTCGAATATTCGCCTCCCTGTTCCCCCCTTCATCTCCTAGCTCCTCCTCTCTCCTCCTCCTCTTCTTACTCCTCCTCTTCCTCTCCTTACTACTCCCACCTTAGCTCCTCCTACATATCACCCCTCTTGTTAAAATAATATATAATAAGGTTCTTTGTAGCTTTAAATTAATTTAGAATTTAATTAATTTCTGGTTGAACTTTATAAACTGATAACTGAAGTGGAAACTTAATGGGTTCTTTGAAAAATCAGCTGTGTTTTACTGGGCAAAAATGTGAAAATGTGAACACTGGTAAAAGGATGTTTCACTTAGGCAGATTCATGAAGGAACATTTCACTGAAGCAGACACAAGGGAAAGGATGTTCTGATAAAGCAAGCACATGAAAGGACCTGTGATAAGGATTCTTTGCTTAGTACACACATGTATTGGTCTGCCTTACTTTGCATAGTTGAGCCCCATTTGTCAGGACTCCAGAGAGAAAAAAGCACCAAAAAACTTCTGGTGGTATGCTGTGGCTTCTTCCACAGACTCAGCTGATTGGCAGAGTGATATCAGATGAGTTAGACTCATGTGGACTTTTGCTAAGGTAGACTCATGTGTAAGACACATGGTGAGGCAAGACCTGTGGAAGACATACGGTGTTTGGAGGGAGTATAAATAGGACTCAGTTGACAGTGACAGAGACTTGGCTTGCTTGTAGAGTTAGCTGTGCAATGGTTCTTGTTCTTGAATCTTCCTTGATCTTTGCTTCACTTAGAGAGGCACAGCAAAGAACTTCCTGGTCTTCCTGTTGATCCTGGTTTCTCCTGCTGACTCCTGCCAATTCGACTGAGGCCTGGATGTTCCTGCTAGGTCATGCCACCACTGATGCTATCCTGACTCTACCTAACTGCACTTCAGGCATGTATGTGAAGTGTTTGCAAGTGGATTGAGCTGCTGCAGCTGAATCGTGTGAACTGAACTACTGATTTCATGACAAAGCAGATGGGATTTGCTCCCAAAAAACATTTTTAAATAGGTCCACTAACCCTGTTTCCTAATAACCTTTCTTTTCTACTACCTCTGATGGGTGGTGGCATAGAAGGGAGGATAAACATTTAAGAACCATCATTAAAAGTGGGCTTTGAAAAATTAAGGCTACAGATGACAAATAAAACTACATTCTTCTCTATAGGAACATCCAGTTTTTCTGGAACTATTCATTAAGTTTAGACTTTCTCCAATGAGTGGTCTTAGCAATTATTTCAAAACAGCATTTACTGAAGTCTGAGACCACATTTATGCTTCATATCCTAGCCCATTAGTCAGTGTAGGCATTTTGTAGTTCCTATAATTTTCATGGTGTTGTTTAAAGTATCATGCATAATATATCCATACACACATACACACCCACGAAGATGATGTTATCTGTAAATATTATTTCAGTTTGTTTTCCACCTTGGATGCCCTCTATTGCTTTACTTTGGCTTAGAACTCCTTATACTATGTTTAGTAAAATAGGTGAACCTAAGAATTCTCATGTTGCTCTAAATTTAAAGAGAAAGCTTCTGGCATTTCCTCATTTAGTGATGTCTTAGGTTTTGTATTATTATATGTAACATTTACTATATTGAGACACAATTATTTTCTATGTAGTTCACTGTGTGATTAAGACCACAACAACAACAACAACAAAAAACAAAAAAAACAAAACAAAAAAAACATTGCAGCCATGAGTAATGTTGTCTAACATGATATGCTGAGGACACATGTCTCCCCTCAACCCGCCTCTGCTGCACTCTTCCTGCACAGTCAGGTTTGAGGATAAAGGATGCTCCTTGTTAGCTTTTCAGCCCAGTACTAAGATCTGGGGTAAAGTATTATCTTCACTACCTTGTCCTACCCTTGATGAGCCAGTCATTCGCCAAGCTTTGCTGCCTAAGATTGAAATAGTGTTTGTAGAAGCAGTTGCTTCTCCATGTAGACTGATAATGCATAGCCTCAAGGGCTTGTATAACATGAAGAATGTTTTAGGTTCAGAATTCTTGGTCCCAAACTTAAGCATGTTCCATAGTATGCAGGTCTGTGACTGAGATCAGAAAATTTCTAGAACCCTGTCTATGAGCACTGGTTCTACTTTATACCTAATATTGGAAGACTGTTCATTGGACATGAAAAACAACAATAAATTGAGACAGCATGATTCTCACAGCCACAAAGCTTCCTACTGTATTATAAGGAAGGCAAGTTTGTATAGATCTGTTTTTAGGTTTTAATTGATGTACATAATAATTCAAGTCTGCCCTGTACAAATTTCATGCTATAAGGGAGGTTCTATCTATAAGGTCCTCAGTAGGGGCTTCAGGCAGCCAGATGCTGTTTCACTGTAATGGGCTTGATAGCAACTGAAGAAAAAGCCCTGCTCTAGTTTTTATTCACTGCTTCCCAGTGGAAGGATCCTTACATATTGTTTTCTGTTTTCTCCACATTGAAGCATTCTTTCTCTAGGGCCAGAGAAGATTAATAGCATTCATGAAGCTAATTTAACCTCCACCCACCCCAAACTCAGAGAGTGAATTAACTCGTAAGACCAAAGGTTGTATAAGTAGTAAACAGTTGCTTCCCTTTCCTGAATCTCCCTGACACTTTGGCAGATAACTCCAAAGACACTGCTGGCTGAGTCCACACTCATGTTGGAGTAGGATTTTCTGTGATTCAGCTGCAACTGTTCACCCATGTTATAAGAAGTAACTATAATAAATTAACTACTTTACCAAACTAGACCTGGATATAGTCATTTCATTGGTCTGTCCTTAATGGCTCATCTGAGACAAATAGATGTTTGTTCACATATACTCAGGGGGAAAAACGTAACACTTGCTTTGAGTTCATTCCTCCACAGTGGATAAAATATCCAGTACTGAACTTGGAATATACTTTAAATTTTACTTCTTTAAGCAAAGAGAAGACTAATTTAAGAATATAAAAAAAAAGTCTTGAAAAATCACAAGAAGTTCTCAGCAATAGAACATGAGAAATGGAAATACGCACACCTATTATTTTGAACAGAAGTGAAAAAGATAAACAGTAGGAAGGATAAGTTTCCAAAGACTGTAATGACAAGCAAAGAGCATGGGCATCAGTGACCTGGGCCACATATAAAAGGAACTTTCTGTATAAAACAGTTAACATAGCATCTTAGTGGCAGATTTTAACTTTTTTTTTCAAATGACTCACTGATGAACGTTTTTAAAGACAACTATATAAATGATGAAGTTTGATCGAATATACATATAACACACACTCAGAAAATTGAGGCAGTCACTGCTTCTCTTGTTTCTAAACCACAAAGTGGCTATGATCAATCACCCTATGACTTTGCAGTTCTGTTGGAGATAATAACTAATTTCATTAACAGAGGTGGAAAAACCCTTGTTTACTTTGCCTCATACACCATTTAACTAAGGCTTTCCCCAGCATGACATGAATCAGCGTCCTCACTTTTCGTGCTGACCCGAAACATAGTCCCTAAGGTCACTGACCCAGTCAGCTGCACAAATGCCATGAACCACCAGAGTCCACTCAGACCGGCCGCAGATGGCTTTCTGCTTAATTTTATGAACTGACCTTTCTATTTGTTCAAATCTGCATGAAAATTATCCATGTCTGATATAATACCACTGTTCACCTAAGCTAAAATCTGGGAGAATTTTATTCCAAATATTTTAATTAGAAATTTCCCAAAGTAAACATAACTACACTCAAAATAGCAATGTCAAGTAGTAGGCCAATCAATTAGAATGACAGCTAAGACTCAAGGATTCTCTAGAGAATCAATAATGCCATGGCTTTAAGGACTTTTGGTCATTTACTAGCATCAATGATGTACAAATGACCAAAATTATGAAGGGAACAAGTTACTGTCTGCTTTTAACATTCTATATATTTTAGGACCTTGTCATAAGATCAAATCATTCAATTTGGACTTTAAACTTTAAAGGATGTGATCAAAGAATGAAAATAATAATTCAGTTCTACTTCAGGATATCAATGATGTACACTTCCTTGATTATGTCTTTTCAGTATTCTTCCATGATAAAATTGAGAAACACATAAACTGGCTGTACTACACATTAGAAGTCTCAGGTTAACCTGTCATAACATAAGTTTCTGACCAAGTTGTAAGCTCCAAGGAACACTCCTTCATGAAGTTTCAGTTTCTTCATAAAAGAATAAATCACAGAATGATAGTTTTAAAGAATTGGGTATTTGCCAAATATCTCCTGGAAATGAATAATAACAGTCTTTCTCATCGTGAAACAACTGTTATCGATATTTTTCAGTTACAGAATTGGAGTTCATGAGTAAACACTACATCTGAGGAAAATTGGTTCTGATATTGGTAATTTGGAAGCATGTCAATACTAAACAGTTTCCTGATTGTTCCTTGTGGATCTGTTAAAGAATATAATATTAATAAAGTAGCAATAACAAAACTCATATAACTTAGTAAACTAACATTTTTCAACCAATCAATGTATTATTTCCCTTCCCTCTGGCAAATACATTCATTGCCCCTCAAAGAGAATTGCTTCATTTTATCAGGATACATGTTCAGGATAGAGTATAGTACTTTCTGTCAGTAGACATGATGCTTACTGTGTGCAAATGAGTCCTTATAAATCTGAAAACTATGGATTAAAAGGCAGATGGATTGCTTTCAGAACAACTCAGGTAGCCTAGAGACAGAGAAATAAAACAATCAAAGAAATAAACAAAAATCCACAAAGGTGTGGGCCTTTCAACATCCCATAAGGCAGACATCTTACTGGCTTGCCGTACTGAGTTGGAGAGTATCTTTGGCACACATCCAATTTTGCTCGCTAGAAGTAGCTTCTATAATCATTACTATTCCAGGAAACCTTTCTTTTCCATCATCATGCTTAGCCACATGATAAGGTGTCCATGCAATAAAATAATTACTTGGAGACACCACCTTCTTTTTACTGGCTTTCTGTTTTCAAAAAGGCTGGTGATTCACTAGTGAGTTATGTCACTGCTAAATGTCTCAGTTGGTATTTTGTTGACACTATAGATTTAGGGAAAATTTGGTAGATATATCTGTTTAATTCATCTTATTTCCTATGCTGGCCTGAAAATCAATTGAGAAAGTACTCATACAACACTGGCCTATGGGCAAGACTGTGAGAAATTTTCTCAATTAGGGATTGATACGGAAGGGTCCAGATAATTATGGATGGTGTCCTCCTAGGGTAGTTGGTCCTGGGATGTATAAGAAAATAAACTGAAAATGCTAATATGACAAACCAGTAACCAGCACTCTTCCATGGCCTCTGCATCAGGTATTAGCTCCAGGTTCCTGCCCTGGTTGAATTATTTCCTGATTGTCTTTAATAATAAACTGTGATATAGAGATGTAAGTGAAATAAACCCTTTCCTCCCAAAACTGCTTTTCATCATAGTCATGAAATTCCTAACTAAGAAATATCTTTGTGCCATTTCTATGTCCATTATTATTTTTATAATATTGTCTAACCTGAGATTCTGTCTTTCCATTTAAGAGATAGAGTAGAGTAAGCTTTAAGATGAGGACCTTCTATTTTGATGAGCCATCACTGCATAATCATCTTGTATAACTGAAAATTTCTACTAGGTGCCACTTTAATCAATTCAGAGTTTTATAATGGGCGAATTCATTATCCCTGAATAAACTGAAAGGTCAAGGATCCTCCCTTATATTTTAAGGACATAAATTTTATGGGCTGCACTTTGAAGCTGCAATGAATCCACAGCATTTAACAATACCATGTCAAACCTCATCCTCCACTGTCTCAGTGATGACGATGATGATGAGTATAGTGATGACAATGACAACAACAACAACGATGTTGGCCATTTAGTTTTCACAAAGCACAGTAAATGAGAGATTCTGTGTACCCTTTTTTACCAAATACACCTACACATGCAATCATTTACAATGGTTATTCAAAAGCTTTTGCTAAGATCATTATATTGTCAGTTGTCATTTAAAAAAAATTATCTGCTTCCATAAGTATGGTTTTATATTAATGTTGAGCATTCCAGTGTCCTAAAACTTTAGGTGAGACAGAATTGATCATATTGCTATAAAGATAAGAACATATACTGCTTGTCTAAAAGGAAAGAAAAAAAGCCATAAAATGTACAAATAGTTACAAAGTGAAGATGCTTTGAAATAATCAATTATTTGAAGAAAATCTTTACATTTAAGCCTTTCTATAGGAACATCCCAGACTGTGTTATTCCTTTCAGTGATTTTTAGTATGACAGAACATTTAACTGGTCCAAAATTTTGAACAAAGCTTCAATATTAAGCATGCAGTCATACACAGCTTGTTGGATACAAATACAGGCTTTTCTTTTGGATTTACCATCCAAACCAGTTTCCAGGCCCATGAGGCTTCTCTACAGTTGTCCAGGAAAGAAGTTCATGTGTGCTTTAGCAAAATGTACTTTCCTGATTTCCAGGTTTGCTCTGTTTTAGAGTAAAGGTAGGAAATGTACTAGTAATTTACCCATACTATTGACTGAAGGGATGTTTTGAGCTAAGTGTTCATTCTCTTCTGGACAGAATAACTGAATTTTAACAAGGCTTTCTGATTTCCCAGAGTTTCTAATGTCACAACTTGATAAAAAAAAAAAAAGTCAGGTCTGATGCATAGAAACTACGAATTAGCTCTCTGTTTCAGCACATTTAGCAGTACACTTTATCTTTTACATGAACAGAGAAAACATATAATGAAAAAATTGAAATTAATTCTAACTCGTTCATTTGTAATTTCAACATTCATTTTCTTTCAATGTGAATAATTAAATAGAGTTTATTAAACAAGCTTTGACTTGTACTGTTCTCCTGTAGCATGTAGAAAAGACTTGTAGAGTTGGGAACAGGTCTTTCAAAATGAAAAATTAAATAAAGTGTCTTAAACAACTTTCACATTGTACCCTTCCCAAGAGTAAATATGAAATATGTGTGACACACAGTAAAGAGATGTGTGTGGGTGTGTGTGGAGTTGGTAACAGATCTGTGTGTGTGTGTGTGTGTATGTGTGTGTGTGTGTGTGTGTGTGTGTGTGTGTGTGTGTGTGTGTGTGGTGTATGAGAGAGGGAAAGGGAAAAGGAGAGGGAGAGAAAAAAAGGAGAGGAAAATGAAGACAGAGAGGGCAAGGGAGAGAGAGAAATAGTGGTAGCATGGATCTCCTCTTCCTTTACTAAGAATCTGAATCTCAGGCTAGAACAAAGAAGTAATTTCAGACAGGAATCTAAATTTTAGACTAGAACAAGGAAGTAGGCTTCAGACATGGAAATGACTTTGGGCTAGGACAGGGAAGTTAGCTCAGATATTTTAGTCATCCTGATAAGCCCTTAGAAACAGTATTCACGCAAGTGTTCATGGAGTTGTGTTTAATGCCTTGCTTGTTCTTTGACTATTTGTATTTATTGTCTTGATTGTTCCTTGACTATTGGAATCTATTATATTGCTAGACCCTCAACCTAGAACTGACCTTAATACATGCATGTATTTAAAGTAGTATAAAAGCAAAAAGGAGGAGGGGGATGGGATAGATGGTTCTAAGGAGGAGAAATGGGGAAAGGGGATGACATCTGAAATGTAAATAAATAAAATATCCAAAAAATTTTTACAAAAACAGAAAAGAAAAATAAAAAAAACAAAAACAAAATACATTATATAAAATGCATATATTGTATGGAATTCTCAATAAATTTTTGGAAAAAAAGTCTTGAATTAGAAGTTTCCATTTCCTGTATGAAGCAAAATTGTCCTGGGATAGCACTATTTTCTTTTCTTCTCCCTTAAGTGTTATTGTCATTGAAGTGACTGCAGTAAGACTGACTGGTGATGACAACTGGTGGCAAGTAGCCTTGGCTCACTTGATTCATGATGCCTCAGCAATGTTTTGTCATCATTAACAGCACTAAGTTCTGACAGGGCTATTGCGTTAGGGCTGAAATCTTGATTGGTTTCATGGAATTGGGGTATATTTCTTGTCAAGTGAGTCTCTCCATTACCAAAGGAACCCTCCAAGAAAGTGAGATTTCTAATAAGCCTGCAGTCACAATCTGTTGTAACCAAATTATGGGAGCGATTTTATGTGTCATATTCATTACCATTAAACCAATAATTTTAATTCACACACCAGTAAAAAATTATTAAAAATTAAAAAAAAAAACATGGACTAAAGGAAACCATCTAAAATTAGAGATTTTAGAGGAAGTATGTGGGATCGCTGTGTTGGGGCAGATGGTAGGGTATATGTGCAGTCATGTACTCAAAAGTGCTCACAAACCAAGAGAAGGAGCTGGGAGACAAAAGATGGTACTAAAATGGTTCTTTCCTTATATTCATCTCCTTCCCAATGTCAATTTCTCATTTCCTAATTCTATCGCTGGACTAATTTGACTCGATTCTCAACTCATCTGGATGAAATCATAGATCACAGACTCACTGTTTGTTGCCTTTGCCTTCTGTCACTCAAAGTTTTGATTCTGTCATGGTTCAAGTACACCTTGATTCTAGAAGAATGCGTTCATCACCATCGAAATAATACACCTAACTTTGGAGTAGCTGTTAAAGACATGGCATAGTTTCATTGCACATCACAGTTATAGTTCCTATCATATACTGGAATCTACTTCACAGCTGATATTAACTGATAGAGTGTAAGAAGTTTGAAAGTCTAATGAAGCCTACATCAGAAGCAATAAATTGTTGTCTTGGTGTTTGAACAGAATGTACTCCACCTAACCAATGAATTGTTCCATATCCCTCATCATCCTCAAGGACTCTGTTTTAACTTTAAGGCATGCAAATCCTATAAAGACAGTTTGGTGAAATCAGGAATACCTATGAGAATGTTTATATTCCTCTCTTCATTTGAAGCAAGGCTAAGATTCCTAGGAATATGAAAGAGAAGTAATATTTTAAACAATGAAAGGGTTTAGTAAATGAAATTGATATATAAACACCAATAATGACAGGTTTTTAAGTGAGAAAGGGTAGGCTACATCAATAAATAATGATATATGAATATAGTACAGTGAATACTGTATACAGTGGGCTGTGTTATGATGGTGACATGTGCAAAGTGTATGAATCCTAAGTAAAGAGTTTAACTCCATAGTCATCACAGAGATGGTACCAACACTCTCATAATGCCTTTAACACACCAATGAACTATGTGGGAATTCTATAACAGGCTTCAAATTCTTTGAAACTTTGAATGGCTGAAGAAAAAGACAAAAGGCTATAAAGTTTCATCCACAAAAGTCTAGAAATGAAGTGGAATTTACCCAGTGACAAAATTTAAAATTTTTATATTTACCTTGAGTGCAGAACCATCTTAGGGAGCTATACACTTTTATTTTTCTTTCAGAAAACTATTCTGTTTGTGTGTTGACTTTCTGAATACTACACTGAGTATTAAAGGTGTGGTAACGTTCCTGTTTATACATGTTGAATTCCCCATGTGTTGAAATCGTTGCTCCATTCTTTGTCCTGGACAGCGATCGATCCCACTTCCAAGTAATCATTATCAGTATGATGTGCTGAGGAGAGCTCACTCCCTTTCAACTATGTGACAGGAGAATTTTCAACACTTTCACAATCCAATTCTTTTCAAATAAACAAAGAAATGAAAGGGCCTCATGCAAATAAATCCCTGCTGGGCTGGGCTGTATTTTCCTGACTAATTTCTCCCACTAACCACAGCTCTCTGGCCTCTGACCCTAAGGCAGCAGGCATTCTTTCTATAAACACAAGCCTACTGTCAGCTTTATACTCTTGTCATCCACGATCTCCCTAGTGACATATTAACTGTCTAAGCATAAGTGAAGTAAGGGAAAGGCACTTGTTAGAATACCCTTGCAGTCATGAAATGCATCATCCTCCTGTAAGATTAAAACAGAATGATAAAGAACCACCAGTATGTACTCTGACATATGTGATGATAGATTGACATTTCCTTCATAGGAACTACAGATCTGCTAGGGACATTGAGATACAGAGATTTGTAAGTGTCCCAACTGGAGTTAACTGAAGATTTTAAAATACTGCAAGTATCATAACTAGGTACTCCCCCCATGTGCTCACTCACAGTGGACTCTCGTATTTCTATGATATGATCTTTGTTAACATTTTCTAGTTGCTTCATTTTCTGTTAACATCACTAGACGCGCATGTAGGTGTCCCCAATTTGATCTTACAAGGAAAGTATGTTTTTGTTTTAGGTGAAGTGTTATTATGTAGAAACAGTGATTTCCCAACGCATCAGGAATCATCACAATACTGTGCACCTTTTTACTCTGATTGATTAGCCCAGTAATAGAAATAAAGTTTTCAAGTGAAAGAAAACATAGGGGTTTCTCCATTCGGTCAGCTTGCACCTATGTATCCTGCAGCCGCACAAGGCTGAGGTCCTGATAAAACAGCATGGCCTCCTTCAAGGTAACCAATCATAGTTTTCTTTGGCAGACAGGCTTTTAATGGTACAGTGTGAATATTTAAGGTGTTTCTCACTGGAGGTCTTGAGAGACACACAGCTTGCCACTAGGTCAATCAAAAAGAGTGAGTGCAAACAGGAAAGGCAAGGCAGCTGCTGACTGCTGCTTTTAATGGCTTCAGGGCAGCATCTAAACAGGTCATTGTGTGGAATTTTAATTATTTGTTTTTTAAACAAGCAAGGATGAGATAAAACTCCTGTTCTTATAGACTGGACACCATATCAAGCAAAACTTAACCTTTCTTTTCTATATCAGAAAGCCCTAATTGAATGCACAATGGATACTGGGGAAACATAGATTATAGGCATCCATACACCAACCACTGCTAATGGAAATACAGTTGGACAGAATACTACATTCCTTCAGACTAGCTGACATAATTACTTTGCTACTTTTAGGAGTTTGAAATCAGGAGATAAACATGGTAGCAATATGGCTGCTTATAGGGAAGACTAGGGAGGTCACCTGATAACAATTTCAGTCAGGAATTCTTAGTTCATCTTCCCCTGATTGTACATGCCTCTATCCAGAGTTTAAGGGCATTTTAACTTGTATTTGCAACTTACTTTCTTATTTGTTTCTTCCATTATACTGTAGAAAAGAAGTACTTAAGGGTCAGCACCGAAGAGCCCTCATCTGAGTCCCCTTCTGTCTAGGAGAGTGCCACTAAATAGTCCCATGCAGATTAAAAAGCCTCCTGCTTTTCGTGAACTGCTCTTCCTCGCTGCTTATCTCCCCCTTCCCCATCCCGCCCACGCACTTAAGATGTATTACAATGGCTTTGTAGTTCAGCACCATTACATTTATTTATGATCTTCTTCCAGATAACCAAGACCAATTTGAATTTTGAACATGTTTTCCCCTAAGCATTGCTCATAGCTCAGAGGCCCAAATAAGTATGATGTCTCATCTATCATTCATGAAAGTATCAAATAAACAGCCTCTGTGAGATATTATTTATACTCTCAGGTTGAGGCAATGATTTATTAGTATTTACTTTTTTCTATGTCCCCACAGATAACATACAGTAATGTAATAGTTTTGTAGTGTAGAAAAAGTTTATTTGTCTAGAAATAATATACAATGGTGATAAGACAAAAATTTCAAAGTCCAAGCAAAGTACAAGCAAAAGGATGTCTACCGCCATCTGAGGCTAATCACTCAAGATAAAAATGTATATGTGGTATGCATACTGCAAGAAAAGATTTTATATTATAAAATCTTGTCTCATTATTCTGTAGAGATCCTTCTTAAGATATTTTCCCAAGACAGTTACTGGGCAGGCCATTTGTTTCCAGTGAAAATGAAGAAGAGAACCAATGAATAGATAGGCAAAGAACCGATGTTTGGAATTTGCATGTAACTCCAGTACCTCGGCAGAGGAAACGCTAGCTCAATCTGCCTGTGTTATGAGGTGTAGATAGTCTAAATGACATACCAAGACCCCAAAACCCTGTCTAAAAATACACACACATACACACACACACAAATTTACAGGTACAGTTTTATATACATATGCATTTACATATATATTATATATGCAAAAATATTTTCTTATATACGTCGTGTGTGTGTGTGTATGTGTGTGTATATGTTGTGTGTGTGTGTGTGTGTGTGTGTGTGTGTATGTGTGTGTGTGTGTGTGTGTGTGTGTGTATGTGTGATTATGTGCTATCTCAATCTTGGGGATAGAATTAAAAAATAGAAAATATTCCCTGTTCTTAAATGTACATTATGTTTTAAAGTTAAATATTAAAATCTATCCACCAGTTCAGAACTAACAGCTTGGATAAATTTTGAAACAGAATTGAGGTTGCTTAAACTGAACCCTGCCTCTCTATTAGGTGTGGACTCATTTAATTTTTCAAATTTCTGATCAATACACCATATATGTTTATTTTATCATTTTACTCCTCTTCTTAAGATTTATTTCTTCTTTATTTGACAACTGAAATTATTTATTTAAAGTTTCTACTATTTCATCCACTTACTTATAATATACATGATTGCTTCATCATTTATATGAGTGAATTAAGGGCCTGGTGTCAAAATACTGGTTAATAGTATGCCAAAGTAATGGCTTCAGTGTGTCTACCATTGTATTTAGTTTTCAGTTATTAATATCATGTGTTGTTTCTCAATTCACCTTCTGTGATAGCTCTCTCTCTCTCTCTCTCTGTGTGTGTGTGTGTGGTGTGTGTGTGTGTGTGTATCTGTGTGTGTGTGTGTCTCTCTGTGTGTGTGTCTATCTGTCTGTCTGTCTGTCTCTCTTTGATGTGAAGATTAGAAAATTAAGCCAGGATGAATGCGCTCAAACATATGTAGTGATTAATCTGTGATGAAATGTGGAAAATGGTAGTGAGGGGTTCTTTAAAGCCCATGCCCCACTTTGCCTACATTGAGAAGCCTACTGTACATCACCTGCAGTTGACTATGTGAGTGAACATAGCTGGCCCTCCAGAGAGGAAAATAGAACTCAGTCACTTTAACTGACACTGTGCTTTGGTTTGTTAAGATGAATTGCTCCGAGTTTAACAAAATTAAATTTAAGACATAATGTCCTAGATCCCTTTTACCCATTGGGACATAAATCACACCATCTCCTGGCAGCCTGCTTTTTCTGTTATGACTTATGGTTTTGTTTTATGACAACAATGCTAGATTTATAATCATTTCTTACAGCCTCAATCCTACTTTTACAGTTTTCTAGCTTTACGATCTTAAAAAACATACAGAGTAATCTTTATTTCCTCATTAAAATGAGGAGAAAAGCTTTTCCTTGTTCACAGCTTTGAAATTATGACAAAATAAGTTAATTCAGTTTATTCATGGAGGACTTCGAAAGGTAGCTGGTTTTGTATTGTAAGATAGTATAGTTTTTATTGTTTTTCTCTTGAGACTAAAGATACTTTGTAGAATGTTAGCTTCTGGAATTTCTAGTCTCCAGAATACTTGTACATACAAATTTATTCTGATTTTCTTCTCCAGCATGTACATGTTTTTTTTTTTCAGTTGAAACTTTTCTTGTTAATGGTTAAAGGTCACAGAAGAAAGTTCATGTAAAAAATACGTACCAGACAGGAAATGATTTCTCATCTTATTTCATTTCCTTCAGGATCTGTCCACTGCAATATCTGTAGCCCTATCCCTCTAGAATGGGTCTAACCTAGGACATTCTATGTCATATTGCACTATCTTTAATGAGTCATCCTATTCCTTCAGATTACATTTCTCTTTATTTTAACAACAATCATGTTAACAAATATGCAGTGTCATATCATTAGCAATGAAGTAGGAAGGGATTGATCACTAAGTAATTTATAATCATCACAATCAGCTAATGTTTAAGTATTATTTGCTACTCTCCTTTTTTTCAAAAAAAAAAGGAAAGTATCTTATTTTTCTTCCTTGGCTGCTGTGGGCAGGGCCAAAGAGGAATATAATTTTTTAATCAATTTATTTTTTGAGATACTATAATTATACCATTTCCTGTCTCCCTTTTCTCCCTCCAAATAACCTGTATACCAACCTCCTTGCATTTATGCAAATCCATGGCCTCCTTCTTCATTAGTTTGTTGTTGTTGTTGGTGGTGGTGGGGGTGGTGGTGGTGGTGTGTGTGTGTGTGTGTGTGTGTGTGTATTCATGTAGGTAAGTATGTATTTCTACATACTGGTCTCATACTCTGCAGCTGTAGGTGATCACATGTGATCTTTCTGCCTCCACCTCCCAAGTGTTAAGATTATAGGTATGTGCCACCATGTTTAGTTATTACAGGGCTGGGGTTTAAACCAAGGGCTTCATGTTTGTAAGGCAAACACTTTGCCAGCAGAGGTGTACATTCATCTCAAAAACAGTTACATAAGTGTAGAAATTACTCCACTTAATGTATATATTTCAACGGAAACATATTAAAAATGCTTTGTGTGGAGCAACTGGTTTCTAAGTGCTACTCTGAAAATGAATATGACTTGTCTTTCAAGTATTTTTTTACTTTTTAATTATTATTATTTCATTCTTTTTTACATTCCAGTTATATTTCCCTCCTAGTCTGCTCTCTGACTGTTCCTCACCTCATACCTCCTCCTCCTGTCTCCAAGAGGATGTTCCTACCCCCATCCCTATTTCAAGTATTTAATTGAAATGTTCCCCTGCAAAAAAATTCTGCTATTTTCTGAGGTCCTTTAGATAACTAGTTACAGGTGTGCCCTGAGTACTGCTATGAGAAAGGAATATGTGAGAATATTACTAAGTTCTTCTAGTGTTAGGGTAGTTTCTCTCTCTGGAGTTAGAGAAATTATCTCCAGGTTTGCTTTCCTGATCCCATTTGTGTCAAAATCTCTTGACAAGATTATCTACACTGCTGTCTCCAGTTTCTCTCCTGCTAATGTCTCTTAAACCTAATCTGATTAGGTCTCCACCTGTCACCCCAAACTCTAACTGTTCTTGCTGAGAATAATGTCTCTATTGGTAAACCCAAATTCATACCTTTCTCATACACTATCTTTAAATAATACTCGGACGTAGGATATGAAAAGTCAGAGTTGGCAATGTGTTTCAGGAAGTAACTTGCTACCAAGCTTGAAGCCCAGAGGTCACACTGGAAGTCCCATGGTAGAAAGAGAGAACTGAATTCCACAACTCTCCTCTGATATCCAACATGGCATAAAAATGTCCATGTGAATCTATTACTATGAACAGCGAGTATGCGTATATACCACACACACACACACACACACACACACACACACACACACACTAAACCAAAAAAGAAAGAGAAAGAGAGAGAGAGAGAAAGAAAGAGAAAGAAAGAAAGGAAGAAGGAAGGAAATTAGGTTTTGAAGTCGCCTCTTCTCTGCTTTAGGAGCTTTGTCAATGTTGTGACATTATTTTAAATTTAAATAAAGAATCATGAGATAAGATTGTTTCATGGTTTTTCTTCCTTTTATGATCAAATTTAGTCATTCTAGCATTCCTAAGCCGTGATTTTCTGAACAGCATGTCACTTTTTCTCTCATGGAGAGTCCCCATGGGGCCGAGTCTCATCTGTTCCTTGTTACTGCAGATCCCTGCACATGGGCTGTTTACTTGATGTTGGCTATAAAGGGGGCTGAGTGGTGCTTTGCAGATGCAAAGGGGAAATAATTGAATTTTTACTGGATCTTATTTTGTCATTAGTAATCCAGAGTTTCTCTCTGTTAGTATACAATTATTTGAATTTACCTATTAAAAATACCTCTCTATGTTGAAGGTAAAACTCAGAATTAAACTTAGTTTTTGCAGAATCATGACTTCTAGGCCACTGATTTTTCTATAGTTTTGAATCGACAAACTTCATTTCTATTCTCTGCTTTCTTTTCCTGTCATGTGCTTGTGTATGTCAGGTATGTGTGTATATACATGTGTTGGTGGGTAGATACACATTTTCCTTTCTTGCTGACCAGTTTTATTTATGGAGACATGATATTTCACGGAATCCAGAGCTTACCATTTCTACCTATTCCAGATAGGCTTTTGGAGCATGTCCCCTGTCTCCTGTTGAGGTGGCCGGAAACAGTCATGCCTGCCAAGCTTGTATGTAGATTCTGAACTCTGAGTCTCAGACACGTCCAGCAAGTGCTTGTTCTAGTGAGGCATTACTCCACAGCTAACCTTGTTTCCATAGTACCTTTATGTGCTACTGCGTAATAGTGCCTTAGATGCCTTCTCAATGAAGGAGCCGAAAGGGTTTGCGGCCCCATGAGGACAGCAACAATACCAACAGACCAGAGCTCCCAGGGTCTAAACCACCAGCCTGGGAGCACATAGGGAGGGACCTATGGCTCCAGCTGTATATGTAGGGAAGGATGACCTTGTCGGGCATAGGTGGGAGAGGAGATCCTTGGTCCCATGAAGGCTGGGCACTGAGTATGGGGGAATTCGAGGGTGGGGAGGTGGGAGTAGGGGGGTAGGTGGGGGTACATCCTCATAGAAGCAGGAGGAGGAGGGATGGTATAGGGGTTCCTGAACAGTGGAGGGAGGGAAATGGGGTAAGGGGATAAGATCTGTTATTTAAATAAAATATCCAATAAAAAAATTTAAAGAAAATGTTCTTCTCAACTGAGCACCTACTGAATATAGTGTTGCATACCTCTAACTTCAGCAGTTGAAAGGCTGAGGTAGGAAAATCATGGCTTCAAGCCAGCCTGAGCTGCACAGCAAGACATTTATTTTACATAATTTGACTACATTGTAAATAATAATTTACAATTGTAGGCTATTAAATAATATCTCATAAATTATCCTAAGATAATAGCCTATTCTTGGCAGATTTATTTACTCGATATATGTAAGATTATTCTAGAAGTGGAGGCTTATGGAATCTAAGCTAATTCCTTATTAAGAATTAGTGTTAGACTATAAAAATATAGTGATTTCTTCAATAAAATATAACACACATTGTCATAGTTATTTCACCTACTTGTGTATACATTTACAGACTAGATTTCAAAAGTGTTCAAACCACTTTAAAAAGTATGATCTAATACTGCTGTTGAGAAGCCAAATCTACTCCATCTTGGAACCAGCCTCCATCTTAAAAGAAAAAACATAAAGTCTGAGAACTTGGCCCACTGCTGAACCAAAGCTGCATTCAGGTACCAGGAAGGACCCTGAGGCTTATCCTTGGCCAGAGTTACTCCCTAGCTACTTCCTAGCAATAGTTACTCAAAGATTAGTCTAATTGTTTCAGATATACTTTCAGAACGTTCATGATTGTATACAGTCTTGCTTTGGAGCACCCACCTGTCAGCTTACAATAGACATCTAGTTAGATGCCTGCCAGGCTGGACTCCCCCTCACTTACTTCCATTTCCTATAAAACCTTATCCAGATGAGAATTTGGGGCTGCTTCACCAAACTGTCCTGTAGGCCCATAATGAGTAAACCCAAACTTGAATTTGGAATAAAGAGACCCTAATGTGATTACATCAGAAACAGCTACTTGGTGGTTGTTTGGTATTTGAAAATGTTTCTTAGCACAAAATGTAATTATAAAAATTAATTATCTCATTGAATGATTTAAATGACTGACGTGATGCACACTTCTCATCCGTAAAGTGAAATTTTACTGTACTTCATGGCTAAAGGAGGTTTCAGTGTAGAATAGTTAGAACTAAATAAGGATGTAGAACACCTTCCTCACTGCTCACTGAGGGCAGTATATGGCACTCATTCGTTCCAGGAACCAGTTTAAGCCTGCATGACGCCTAAAGCTAAAAATCAACATATAATCTGGAAAAAGTAATATCAGGCAATTTTGCCCAGACAGAGATTCACAACAGCAGCCCTATGTACATAGTATAATCTATAATTATCAATAAGGAAAATATATAGGCCATTTAATCATTAGGGAAATATATGAATATTATACTGCTTATTTCTAGTCATTAAATATGTAATATGTTCATATATGAAACAGATAAGGCATGTTTTTACATATTCAGACATACAAAAGAAGACAATGATACATACATGTGCTTGGGTAACAGGCTTATAACTAGCTGAGATTTAACATGGGTGAGTTTAACTTTTGTGTTTACTTGTTAAATATCTTTATTGATCAATAAAGGAAGCCTGGTAAATGCAGAGTCATTGTAAACAAAATCTAAATATAATTGACTATTATTTAGCATGAACTCTGACCATCTGAGCCCTGGCCACCACAAGTGCTGTACACATTCTTTGTTTCTTTTGCTAATATTAAATGTAATATATTCTTGAGTATTGGAAAATATTGGTGGGAAGTATGGTAGATTAGAGGCTTTAATATATTTTTCCAACAGCTTTCCATAATGACACATGTGTATGTGAATCCTTTGCCATTTGCTATCCTTGTACCCAAATATTATCTAAAAGATGGGGTGTACCCAGAGGTTCTTTCAACACTGCTGAGTATATTTTACTTCTGCTTTCACATTTGACACTTAAAGAAGCTGTGATTTGTGGTTCCTCATTTTGCTTTATGAAATACTCCCATATGTAAACTCTTTCCTGCACTCCTGGGTCCATGCACAGTGGCCCGCACACCATAAGATTGGTGTCTTCTTCTAGCCCTTTTCAACATTGTGGACTCTTTCTGCTCCAAACCCTTTTCTGTAAGTGTTGATTTAATAAAAGAAAAAAGTTAGGC
Organism: Mastomys natalensis; assembly: GCA_021653895.1. Lineage (NCBI taxonomy): Eukaryota > Metazoa > Chordata > Mammalia > Rodentia > Muridae > Mastomys > Mastomys natalensis. The sequence goes on along the minus strand of JAJTUV010002068.1, from coordinate 195,445 downwards.
TATTTCCAGTTTACCATTTCTTTATTTCTTGCTTGGGAAATTAGTTGTGTGACTACTTTGGAGCTTAATCTTTTTGGTACATGGTGTCATCATATGACTTATAGGTGACTTGGGGCTGAAAAAAGTTATGCCACAATGTATGGGAGGGCTATTTTGAAAGGTTTTATAACATGACATAGTAGTAATAGACAGAAAAAATGAGTCACATGTTTGACATGAAAAGAAAAATAATAACATTTCCTAAGAAAGCACAATTATATTGCTGATAAGGCATCTTAGCAGAAAGACATACCAATAAACATTTTCAATTACTCAAAATTCTTCCATCTGGTACACTTTTGGCAAGAAAATAAATACTAAGGTGGAAAAGTGAATCTGATTTAAGTGAGTTAATAATAATAATAATAAAGTAGAAGTGAAAACTCTTCTTGCATCCTCATGTTTTCGCAATAGCATACAGCTGGGATCTATCTTTTATTGTGTATATTATTTAAAAGTTCTGTTTCTTTAAACTTTGATCATGTTGTGTTCCTACATATGGTTCCATTTGGCACTTGAAATAGAAAGTATATAAAAGGTCAGGAGAACAGTAATACCTCGGTCTAATAAAAAGAATGTGTATCTTCTTTCAAATATACATGTATAGCACTAAGGCTTGATTTGATTATTATTTCTTTTGTTTAAATAAGTGTCTATCCATGGTAGTTAATATATAACTAACAAGTAACCCAAAGAATCACTTTAATACTTAATCTCACTTTCAGTTGTTGGTTCCACCTTTTTTTGCAATATATTTTATATGTGTATGCATATATATGTTTCTACAGATAGCAACGTGATTATTTGAATGATAGATATGTTTCCGTATACTCTGGAAGTTGAATAATCGATCCCAGTTTGGTGTTGTCCGGGAAGGTGTGAGGGTGTTGATTTGCTGGAGAAATTATGATGGTGGCAAGCTTTGAGGTTTGGAAAACTACAATGCGTTCCCAGTTGTGTCTTTTTGCTTACTGTTTGCAGGTCAAGATGTGAGCCCTCAGCTTTCAACTTCCAGCTCTAGTTTAGATGCCTGTCTACTGCCACTCTTCTGTAGTATTAATGGATCCTTATCCATCTGAAAGAGTAACTTCTACATAAACTCTGCCTTCTATAAATTGCCTTCACCATGGTGTTTCCTCACAACAATTGAAAAGTAAATAAAATACCAATAGGTTTATATATTTGAATACCTATGTATACATATGGCAATACCAGCTATAAAGCGGTTTGAGTAAAGGTTACAATTCTGAACTCTAATTAGATGATGTCAGTATGAAACTTTTATATGTTTTGAATTTTTGTGGGGAAACACTAGAGTATATGCCACAGCATACATGTGGACATGAACACTAGCATATGGCCACAGCATACATGTGGATGTGAGAGAACTTTTGAAAGTTATTTCTCTCCTTTCACGTTTTGGAGTTTCAGAGATCAAATTTACATCCTCAGGTTTGATAGCAAGATTTCTTTCTTACTGAGCCATTTCTCCAGCCCCATTATAAGAATTTGAAGAGAAAATAAAGTTTAGTGCCAGAACAATGAGTGAAGTAAAATTGAAGCAAGCTCCTATCCAATACCTGTACCAGAAGTCCGTCTATTGGACTCCTGATAACACAAATGCACCTGCAGAACATTGTGCTAAGTGAAATGAGCTAACCATGGGAAAAATAAGGCATTATCTCATTCATAGGTAGAATTCAACCAAGTTCACAGGGACAGAGATAGACTAATGTTTCCCAAGAAGCTGGGGGTTAAAGTAAGGATAAAGGAAATACTTTGGCCAAAAGGTACAGAGTCTCCATTGTAATAAACAAATACATTCTGAAGGTCTATGTTTAGATGGTTATTAATATATTGTATTGTACTGCATCAAAATTTGATATAAAAGTGGATTTAAGCAATAAAATTACAAAGGCAACCATAAAAGGTGATAGGCAGGCTATCAGGATCATGAGAATAATATACATATACAAATGCATCTTATTGTACAGCATTTATATATAATTTGACATGTCAATTAAATCCTGATGAAGCTGAAAAATATGAAAGTAAAGTAATAGATAATAAGTGCACAAGAGCCGTTAAGTATTCTCTCATTCATGATTTCTCTCATCAAAATTGACAGTCACTTTTTGAACTGTACTACTTCCTTGCTTTTGAATAATTCTCTCTGGCTACTTTGAAAAACAGAAAGTATATGCAACATTCAAAATAAGAGGTGGCACTTGATTTTCAAAACAATGCTGCAGTTATACTTTACTATTACATATACATCATTATGCCATCTTGTAAAACAAACATCTAATATCTCTAAAGAACTAGATATTTTAGAAAAAAAAAAGCCCTTCTTAAGATTATTGTTATCCAAACTGTCAAGATTGTTAAGCAGAACTTGCAAAGCAAATTGTTAAGCAGAATTGCCAAAGTTGGCTAAATGCTATATTTTATCTAGTCTGAAACACTGAGAAAGTAAGACACACCTTTAGTCCAGAAATTTAACCCAGATCTAATCTAGGTCATACTTTTTGCTTGAAGTCTGTGTAAGGACATAAAAGAAGTAAGTTTTTTTTTATTTGCCTGCTTGCACTTACCTTGCTAGCAAGTTCCTTCCTTCACTGGCATTAGAGTCTATTTCTTTGTGATTTTAGAGTATATTGAAAACTAGTTAGGACATCGAGCCTCTTGGACTGAACAACCAGTGGATGCTTGAACTTTCTGTTCAAAGCCCGCCATTATCGGATTAGGTGGACCACAGCCAGAAAGTCATTGTAAAGAATACTCTCTCCCCTGTGTGTGTGTGTGTGTGTGTATGTGTGTGTGTGTGTGTGTGTGTGTGTGTGTGTGTTATAGATAGGTAGATAGTAGACAGATGGAGAGGCTTATTCTCTATCTTCTGTTACTCCAGAAAAACCTGACTAATACAAGTCACAAAGATGAAAACTGTCAGAATGCAAGGTGCCTGCTCTGTACTTGAAGTCTTCTGCTGTGGTATCCTGCCTCAAAATAAGCATCTGGAAAGCTGGGGGCAGAGGAAAGGAGGAGGATGAAAATTTTTCTTTTAACACATTTGTTACTTTTCAATATTTTAGGAAAAAAAGTATGTGACTAGAGGAAAAGAAGGATGAAATTATGTTTTTAACACATTTTGGGAAAACGTATGTGTTCCACTACATGCTGACATAATGGTCAAATCATCATGGTCTGGCTTCATGCGTTACATACACACGCAGGCCATGTTCCTTTCTTTATAAAGCCATCATCGTCTTGCTAGACATGCCTGCTTGTTCTCACTGTGAAACTTTGCAAAGTGTGAATTTCTAGACTATTTTAAAAGATGGCTGTGTACTAATTATGATTTTCAAGATCATGGAAAGAAATTGGCCAGTGGAAATTCTTAGTCCTTTTGCTAAATCACTGGGGCCCTGCTGATGGAAGGGGGTTCTCTACTGAGGGCTGTGGAATGGCTATCACACTCAGTGACACTGGGGAGGGGAGATGCTCACTTCCTGCTTAGTAAACATTTGACAGGCGCTGGAAAAACTTCAGTTGGGCCAGACAATAAAGTTTACTTTGAAGAAGATTACAGAATTTCTCCATATTGACGTCATACCTATCCATAGGACAGATTCAGGTCAGCTTTCCAAGCGTTCCGAGATTTAAGTCGTCTTTTATCTATTTATTCTTAGAGTTGGAATTTCTTCAAAATTAACTATCAGAGTGCAGACAATCTTTTGGTAAAATATTGGCAGTTTTACTAAAGTAAAACCAAATAAAAGGAATTAATTAAAATAATAACAATTAAGAAAACTTGAAAAATTATATAAAACTGGCTTACTAGTTTTCACTATTGCACAAACATGTCTTAAAGAAATGAAGATAACAAAGGAAATTACTTAAAAGAATAAATGTGCAAAATAACAAAGTGGCACTTCAAAAGTTTGGATAGCTAATACATATACTCTAATGAAGGTAGAAGAATCTATTCATAATTAATTAGAAAATGGGTTCATTTGTCAAATGCATAAGTACACACAGAACTTTTCATAATGAGTAACTAAAATTATAGGAAGAAATGGCCACTCACACTGTGTAGGTGTGAATTGACGTGATCTTTCTGTATGGCTTTTTGACACCATTCATCAAACTGTAGAAATTATGTTTGCACATTTGGTCACAGTAATATCACAGCTGGGGATTTGCCTGTGAAATATATTCCAAAGTGGCACGTTTTCAACAAGGAGCTCTGAAGTAGCTTGTAATAGCAAACTACTAGGAAAAAGAATTAGTCAATGTATTAAAGCTAAGGTACTCGTTAAACAAAACATCACAACCCTAGAATTTCCTTCTTTTTTTAAAGTATGAGGACAATTCTCATTGTGAAGATCAAAGTCTTGAGGCATGTTTTAAATAAGATAAAGTAATATCCAATATAGTATGAATAAATGCTCTGTGTGCTACAGCGGCCACTGTGTTTACTTTCTGAACACATGATACATTCTGGATGCTTAGTCTATCTTTCACATAAATAATCACCTTCTGTCGCCTCAGCCAATCTGTTATCCTTGGCCTGCAGTTGACAGCTCTGCAATTTGTTATTATGGGCCTAGTTCAAAAAAAGTATTTTGTTATGAGGCTCATTTGTCCTTTGTTTTTGTTTTAAATTCTTAACATGCTATCTCATAAATTTTTTGCATTAAAACCAATCTGAATAAAATAACACACACAATTATACATTGATTCATTGATCAATCTCTTTTGCTTTATTTTTTGGAGGGGAAAGTTGGTAGAGCTAAAGCTAACCAAATTGTTATTACAAATGATGAGAGGAAAGAAAGAGAGAGAGAGAGAGAGAAAGAAAGAAAGAGAAGAGAGAGGGAGAGAGAGAGAGAGAGAGAGAGAGAGAGAGAGAGAGAGAGAGAGAGAGAGAGAGAGAGAGGTGGTTTTGTCTATTACCCTAGCAAAGTGATCCATTGACTTTGATAAATGGCAGTATTTGATTTCATACCCAATGGCCTTTAAAAAGTAATTCATCTCCCTCCCAGAGTCTCAGAGTCTCACCAGCATTCACACCAAGAGTTTATCTCAGAACTTCCTGGGGTTCAAAATCTGGGAGCAATTTTAGTGTTTTCTTCTGACTTAGGGCCTCATAGGAGGGGGCAATTTAGCTGTTATTCACGGAAGTACCTAACTCTAGAGCAAGTGCTTCCATGCTCCCTTCTGGGGTTGATCCTTTGGGCACTAAGAAGTTCAGGCCTCACATCCCTCCTGGCCTGCTTGCCTTAGACTATTTCTTAAGAGGCTGACTCTACTCAGAAAGACGGTTCTTGGAATAAAATGAAAATGGAGGCTGTACTATTTTCCTAGTTTACTCTGAACAGAGACGTATCTCATCGCTCCTGCCAGATTCTATGGTACGCAGCTCCTACACGTAAATTATGTGAATTAATTTTAATATCTTCAAGGATGTAAAGAATTTCAGGACACATTCTGAAAATGATTTATTCTCTGTACAATACCACTAAGCAGTCTTGTTTTTTTTAAACTTTTGATGAGTTGTAAAGTTATAGATTCAGAAACCTATAAGATATAAGGAGTTATAATATTACAGGAAAGAAGTTTTTGTAGCACTATTGGTTAATCAATATTATAAAAATGTAGTCTTAACTAATAGTTTCCATTAAATATAAAAGATATTTTTCTGAATCTGGAGAGTTCAGCAGTTAAGAGGCAACACTCAACCATAAACAGGGCAGATACATACCCTTCCCCACAAGGCTCAGGAATTTTCCTGGAATAGGGGTTAGGAAGATTTTAAGAGCCTGGGGTGGTAAATAACTTCAGGATAATGATGTTTTCCAGCCAGTTTTATATATGAACTCACAATGACTATGATCCCAACCACAAGATAAATCCAAACTCAAGCCAGAGAAAATTCCCAGAATGGATGGGGGCTGGTAGGCAAAACTTCCACCACTAGCTGAGGAGCTATTGACATTTAATAGCTGCTAGAAGAAGGAGAATCAGTTGTTTTTAATGACGGAGGCCTTGGTGGGACAATCATATTTCAGACAAGGCTCCAACTCACCAGTGCCTGGTCACTTATGAACTCCATGGAGTGAGGATGAGGGACCATAAAGATGAATTAGCAGGGAGACTATAATGAAGATAATGACTATAGGAAGAGGTTGGGGAGGAGAGACTATAATTAACATCCATCAGATGAAATTCTCAAATAAGTAATAAAAACATTGTTTTAAACAAAAGGTAAGTACTGCTCAGGCAGACAACCCAATTCAGATGCTCAGGCTGTTCATGAAGGGTCGCAGCTCCCAACTGTTGTAACTCCAGCTCCAGGGATTTAGTCACCATCTTCCAGTTTCTGTGGGCACCTGCACATGGAAGGTACACATACATACATAAATGGAAATAAAGAAAAAACCATAGAAAAAGAACACATGTTTGACTCAGACATTATTTTCCATACGGAAATAAAAAAAATTATGGCCCATGAAAGTAGCTATTGAAAACAGGATTTAGTATCTTTATTTTATGGAAATTAAAACCTTTAGCCAAAAACTTCCGCCCTTTCATATTTATTTGATTAAATTTTACATTTGAAGTAACTTGGAAATACATATACATGTACTTGAAAGGAATTAATATCTTTTCATTGATTTAAGAACTCAAACTAATTGAAATTCTTCAATGTAAAATTGAATCTTATTAAATTTACCATAATTAATCAACAAACAACAATAGACATAGAACTTGAAGATATATTTCAGGTGCATATAACTTATTTATTCAAATTAAATTGTTTCCCACACATATAAACTAATTAACAACTAAATTTCATTAACATTTTTTTTTAATCTGAGGATAGTTCATATATTTTATCTTATGTCAGCTTTCAAACATTAGCTATTCGTTTTTGATAAGAGTAGGTTCAGGTAAAATTCAAACAGGAGACATACAAGCCATTACAGCTTGTAACACCAAGAGGAGGTATAACCCAGTGGATATTACCAGATCTATGGTTTAAAAAAACTAGTAGTAAACAGTATCAGGAAAACCAGAATAAAGAGAGAGAATTGGGTGGTGAGTGAGTATGAAAATACTTTAAATATAGAAATCTAACCCTATTCTTTAGCTAAATTCAAAGGAAGGCTTCCTATGAAGCTAAGCAGGTTGCAAATTAGTCTGAAGAACACTAAAGTGTTGGTCCTGTAATTTCAGCAAAAAGGCCATTCAATGTAGCAACAGACTAAGGCAGCTGGATTGAATCAAGTGCTCAAGTAAAGGTTACCTAGATTTTAAATAGCTGTGTTAAATATTACAGTAAAGAAGATAAAATATATGTCACACCGAGAGCCAAAGGGGCTGGTTTAAATTGCTGAGACTTCTGCACATAGAGTGTGCCCTTAGCATATGCATTATTCTTGTTATTTTGATGGTATGTGAAGTTTTCCAGCATGATTTCCTGATGCCTGTCAGAGGTTCTCCCTGTGACTCCTTGTTACAATAAAAGCCCAGTTATGCAAATAGTCAAGGAACAAGCAAGACAATAAACACAAATAGTCAAAGAAAAAGCAAGGCATTAAACCCAATTACATGAACACTCCCGTGATCACTGTTTCTAAGGGCTTATCAGGATGACCAAAGTATCTGAGCCTACTTCCCTGCCCTAGCCTAAGGACATTTTTATGTCTGAAGCCTACTAAATTGTTCTAGCCTACAATTTAGATTCCTGTCTGAAATTTCTTCTTTGTTGTAGCCTAATATTTAGATTCCTGCCTGAGATTACTTCTATGTTCTAGCCTAATGTCATATTCTTGCCTGAAACCTGCTTCCTTTTCCTTGGCCAATGTCACATTCCTGCCAAGCAGCCCATTTACTTCTCCTTGGCCCATGTCAGATTTGCATCTATTGTAATGCTAGACCCTCAACCTAGAACTGACCTTAATACATGCATGTAATTAATATAAAATGTATTAAAATAACATAAAGGAGGAGGGGATAGGATAGGGGGTTCTAGGGAGGGGAAATTGGGAAAGGGGATGACATCTGTATTGTAAATAAATAAAATATCCAATAAATTTTTTTTAAAAAGCCCCCTTATGTCTGACTTCTTAGCTTTCAGCAGCTATAAGCTCTTCTGCTCCCTTCTCTGGAAAGTGACAGAAATTAACTGAGAAAGTATTTGCGGGTGATTATCCCATTCTAATAAACCACAGGGTGGATTTCTGTCTACACAGCTGTGTTAAAAAGTGTCACTCTCTTGCTCAGTCCCTGTCATATTATAACCCAATAGAACCTTGAATAGTTATTTGAGATATTTGCTTAATACTGTGCTGCGTGTCACTAATTTCAGAGTGTTATGAATTATGCTTACATTGTCAGAAGTTTACAAATAAGTGGTTAAATTACTCTGAGCTTCCAACGAGCCCCAGCATAATGTTAAAGTGCCTCTGCATCCTGAGCTTTGACACGGGCTTTTGAAATGTTCAAAGGGCCAGCTTCTGAAAGCTTGTATGTTTCCTCACACAATTGCTTCTTACCACTGAACTGAGGCTTGTCTGGAATAGAACTAAGCTTTTCTAGCTTTGTGGGAAGAGTGTCTGTTAGCTGTAGCCTTGGTTTGCTTGAGATAACAACACACTCTGTCAGAACTTCAGTCTTCTGCTTTGCTGTACATGACTATATGTTGATAAACATGCAGTAGATCTCTTATAGTCTTCTATAATTCTAGGCAGTGTTCTGTACCTCACTTGCTACCATTTTCCCTCATTAAAAAAGAAAAAAAAGCTTCCCTGACTTTCTACACCTTTCTCCTGTTATTTCATCAAAATTTGAAATAAGAGCTGAGTTCTTGGGTACTGACCAGGGAATGCAAAGCTTGCTGTAATTTGGAGGGTGGATGGAAGCGTATCTTCCTTTAATGTACTAGTGGTTGTTTCCACTGTGTTTTTACATTTTTTGATTTGTGTCTTTGTGTGGCACGTACTTGTATTTGTGTATCTGTTTGTGTGCAGGTGAACATATTCACATGTGTGAACACATGGCAGCCAGAAGTCCACGTTTGTGTGTCTTCCTCAGTCAACTCCCCACCTTGTTTCTTGAAACACAGCCTCTCACTGCATCTGGAGCTCAATGATCAGTCTGTCTGGCTAGTCAGAACATTCCAGAAATTCCCGTTTCCTACCTAGTGGTTTTCAAGGCACTGCCAGGTGAGTATGGGAGTGGTGGGATTTAATACGGGTCCTTATGGCATGAGGCAAACGCTTCAGTGACTGCGCCATCTTCTCAACCTCTAGACAGCTCACTTTCCCCACCTGTGAGGCCAGAACAATTGGTCTCATTGTGAATCAACAATTCAGGTCTTGCCATTCTCTGATTTATATGGATCATTAGTTGGAAAAAGGTTTTATTGACACTGTAACAGTACACTTATTAGAAAAGAGTCAGTCTATCACCATGGCTACATGATGTGACACACATTGACATGGTTTTGAAAAGCACCCGAATCAACCATTTGTCCTAAATTTAGATAAATAGGGTGATGGTTACCCACTGAGATTTTCATTGAAATTTGTGAATGCTTTACACATATTAGTCAGGAAAATATTTCTCTAGCAGAACCGCTGTCATTTATGAGTACATTTATTCCTTCACATCATTTTATTAATCCAGCTTCATAAAATCTGGTAATTTTGAATACTTTTAAACTATCCAAATAATACAAAGAATATGAACTTAAATTCTGTTCGCCTGTATTTAATCATAATTCTAAAGTGTTCCTTAAAGGAATTTTTGGTTAATTATTTTGCATAAATATTATTGGCTTGGCATCATTTTCTATTCAAATATTCAAGTGCTTTTCATATAAAAGTCTATGTACATTGCACTTTCATTAAGCACTCCCTTTTTAACTTAAACATGTTTCTTGTTTGTTTTAATTTAGATATTTTGGCTCTATTTATCCCAGGCTATCCTGCAACTTTCTGTCCTTCTGGCTTGGTCTCCAGTTTCTCAAATTATATATGTTATCTGTTATACCTGGCTTCGGATGTCAACTGAGATACTTAGAAGATAGTATGGAAAAATTACCTGTCACATATGCCTGTGTCCATCTCTCTGAGGCATTTCTTAATTGCTAATTGATATAGGAGGGCCCAACACAGTGAAAGTAGTGCCTTCTCTTGAACTGTATAAGAAAGCTATTTGAACAAGTCAGGAGGGACAGGTCACTAAGCAGTATCCCTCTATGGTCTTTGTTTCCATTCTGCCTCCAGGTTTTTTCCCTGACTTCTGTCAATGATTGACTTTAACCTATAAGCCAAATAAATACCTTTCTCTGCAGGTTGCTTTTTATCATGTTACCTCTTTACAACTGGACTCTAGGAAATAATAGGCAAAACCATGCCTTGCTAAGCATCTTTTTATCTTTTCATGTTGTTACATATTTTTTGCTCCATTACTGGATCTATAGTGCAAGATTTTTAAAATGTATGCCTACTAAAATTTATTAATCAATTGATTCTGTTATAAAAGAACAACTCTTTATTTCTGTGTGAGCTAACAAGCGTTCAGTTTGAATGAGAATGAACCAATTGGCTAGATAAGATGACTAGCTCTTTCACTTCTTTCAGTAAACTGCAGTGGGGGGAAAGGCAGAACTCAACTGTTTTTATCTACTGATATCAGCTTGTCAAACAGATTGCTCAGAACTACCCAAATCAAGCTGAACGTGACCACTCCTGAAGGTATAAATGATAACTATGGAAAATGTAACATGTATACACAGTTCAGTATAACATGCTCCTAGGTTCTCTACAGTCCATACCTGGTTAGAACATGGATGGATATCAAACATTAGTATTTCTTATCAAATGATGTTTAATGGTGACTATTCATTTTAGTTTTTCAACCATTCAAAATTCTGAAGCAATCACCTATAACAGGACTGGGGGGATATTTCAGAGGGTAGTATATCTTGGTCTATATGAGAACCTGAGTTTGCATCATTAATACTCATAAAAAGGCCAAGTGTACTTGCAAATACCAATAACCCCAGAAACATGGGATGGATACAGGCCAGCCCTAAGAGCTTACTGTCCAGCCATCCTAGTGAAAATGTCAATTTCTCGTTCAGTAAATAAAATCTACCTTCAAGAGGTAGGGCAAAGTATAATAAAAGAAGATAGCAACAACTTCTTCTCTTCCTTCTCTTCTTCCTCCTCCTCCTCTTCTTTTTCTTCTTGTTCTTTGGCTTTCACCTATTCATGACATGAACAAATGTGTGCACCTACATGTATACATTCATGCATCACACACACACACACACACACACACACACACACAAAACACAAAACAACGTGAACATAAGTATGTAGGTACATGCTTTTTTTAATGTAAAGTTTTAAAGATGATTGCTTAATCCAAATACTAAGTATTCTCTATTTGATGATAGTTCCATAGTATCTACCAGAAAGTATATTCAGATTGACCCTCTAGTGAAAACTATATTAATAGTTAACATTATACCAGTTTAAAACTATACTTGTTTTATTTTTAATAAGTATATTTGTTTGTTCCTTCTGAGATGATGTTTCTTACAAATTTATCATAAACTTATGGACAGTTATTATTGATTTTTCTCATCTCTGCAAATTAGTGCATCAATCTATCCAGTAGTAAACTGGCTATTGGCATCATAGGAATAATGGCAAGGTAATGATTAGAAGTAAATGTGACATTGGGGGACAGATGCAAAGAAAACGAAATTACAGAGAGTTACGTAACATTGCATGCACTATGTTTTGCTATACTCCTATGCTTTTGCTATGTGGTGCTATGCATATAACTAAACATTTCTGAATAAACCTGAAGAGAGATAAAAATAATAATTAACCTGAAAAATAATATATTTTTTTTAAATACAAAGCATGGGGATACTTATTCTGTGAGTAGGAGAGAGTCCCGTCATTGTAATGAGGAATCTGCAAAGCCTTTGTGTACTCCCACAACGAGTACTGTAAATAATAACCAGTGTGCACTAATGCATTTAGAACAAGAGTTAAGTTTGGGCAGGCAGGAACAACATAAACTCCTGAAAAACAAACAAACAAACTAACAAACAACAACAACAAAAAAAAACCAGCTTCCTAAAGTTAAGATTAATATTGTTTAATGGTAGAGTTGAATGCTTATAATCTGAAAGTGTACCTATTTTTAGGGGAAAGCTATTTTGTCCAAATCCAAAATGGTTTGAAATTGCCCAAAATGTTACATGAATTCTTTCTGTAATACAATAAAGTTTGTACTTTAAACTATTGATAGCTGGGCTGGAGATGACTCAGTAAATAGGGTGCTTGCTGCTATTCCGGAGGAACCTGATCTATTCCCAAGACCCACATGACAGCCCCCCAGCACGGGTAACCCCATTTCTAGATTTCACAGTGCCATTTTATGGCCTCTTTTGGCACTAGGAACACACTGAATGCACAAATAAATAAGCAGGTAAAACATTACATGAATTGGTAGCTCCTGCATTTTTTTCATTCTTGTTATTAAGCCTTGTTATTAAACAGGAAGGTCCACTTCGGGATTTCACTAACAACTTTATTTCTCCATATAACAATCTTACTAACTTAAGTGACTCCCACTAAAGCTTTGTTCCTTGGAGTTCAGAATGAATTAAAGTACAAAGTACAATGTGAATCATGTGTACACAGCAGACAAATGAAGACGACTGTTCAGCAAACACCATATGAAAACACTCATGAATAATAAGAAACACATTCTTGGATAACCATATACAGCATTTATAGGAGATCACACTAGCACAACTGCAAGCACTTCTATATAAACACCATGATAATGTCCAGTATAATACTTGAAAACAGTCTCACAAACTGGTCTCTCTGGACTTCCTCATTGAGCAGCTCTGAGAAATGTCTACTTCCTGATATGCAGCTCTGAGAAATGTCCTACTTCCTGATATTCATCTCTGTTTTAAATGGATTGCCTCTCAGCTCGTTTGGGGATCTCTGATGCCTGTACTTCAGGGCAGAGCAAGGTCTTTCTACTCTGATGAACTCTGTTTCAAGATATGCAGCTTCTTAAGTTCATAGGCCTACTGTCCCCATGTGAGAGAACCTGGAATAAAATCCAGCTCGCTTCAAATGCTGTCAAAGTCCCAGACCCCCACTCTGCAAATATGTATTCTCATCAGTTGTTCAGTTAAAAGGGCCTCCCACAAGATAACCAACAGGAATTTGGTGACTTTTAGTCTCTGAGTGATAAGCTTACCTTGCCTTTAATAGGAAGTCTTGTTTCATTATGGAAATAATATTTTTTTCTTAGCTAGCTTTTATTATTTGGAGGGAACTTAGAGTTGTGATCATGTCCATTGCTAACTTTATTATTTGTTAAAATTTAACTATACAGTAGTAAGACTTGTGCTTACTTTACTTTAAAAGTATACATAAGCATCAATACTGTAGGCCCTGGAGAGATCTTAGCAGTTACAAGTAACTACTGCTCTTGCAGATGGCCCAGGCTCAATTCCCAGCACCCATATAGGCACTTAGAACCACTAGCTCTGGTCCTAAGTGATCCAACGTCCTATTTTAGCCTCTTCAAGAATACCTTCCCCAACACACAGACACCCCATGCCCCATCCACCACCACATGCACACACACACACACACACACACACACACACACACACACACAGAGAGAGAGAGAGAGAGAGAGAGAGAGAGAGAGAGAGAGAGAGACAGAGAGAGAGACAGAGAGACAGAGAACACATAAATGTTTTTTTTTTTTAATTAAAGAATGGAAAAATGAGCACTACAGATGAATTCCATTATCACTTGCTCTTCATCTAGCTTATCCTACTGTTTATCTATAGTGGCTCCAATACCAAGTCCATGTGACCATGTGACCCAGAGTACTCCAGTGGCTTAGATGTGCCTCTCTTGGCTTCTCCTGGAATTCTATTATTTCATCACACACTACCGTAAGTATAGATTTTTTTTGTGTACTTTGTCCATCCGTTATAAATCATTTTAGAATTTTAAAATTAAAAACTATCAAAACACAAATTAAGCCATTATATTACAGCTACTTGAGCCAGTGGCCCTTTGGAGGTAACTTTTCTGTTGTTATTACTCTTACTTAGTTCTAGGAAATTTCCATTCCCTTCAAATACATCTCTTTTTTGCATGCATACATTTGCATCTTCAGAAAATGCTATATAAATGGATTTTTCCATCAAAATGCCCTTTCATGATTTGTTTCTTTTGTTCAGCCTAGAGTTTTCAGGATCATCACTGCAACCTATTCATCAGGATGAAGCAGCACAATGTATGGATAGACCGTCTTGAAATCACGATATTAGAAAGTTGGTGTTTATGTTTCTCCCACGTAATTTTTTGTAGATATAAACAATACTACTGTGAACATTTAGATATAAGTGTTTTCATGAAGATACTTTTAATCACCTCACACATGCAATTAGGATTGAAAAGACACGGTCACTAAGTAAATATATGAATGCATTTTGAGAGATGACAAAACTGATTTTTACAGTGGCAGCACCATTTTACAGTCCCTTGAGAATATGCAAGGGATCCAATTCTCCACATTCTCACTGAAGCTTATTTTAAGTTATTACTATTATCAGAGTTTTAATTCATTATTATTATTATTGTTTGTTTTCGGGTGGCTGTGGAGAGGTGTTTCATTGTAATTTTGATATATTTTTCACAATGGATGATGAAATTGCTTATGTGCATATTGTCCCTTAAATCCTGGATTAGTTGGAATAATGTACAGGAATGGATCCAACCAATGCATACATATTACAAATTGATTTGCCTTACACTATAGGGCCTGATTCATCCAATACTCCTGCCAGCTGAGAATCTAATAGCCATTAAAGATAGAGTGATGCTTGAGAATTACCAACCTTAGGTTAAGGCTTTGAAGATCCTTAAAAGTACTAGAGGTTTTAGTTAATATTGGAAGGCTTAAGACATGAGTTTTGATGGTAGTGATGGTAAGCTATATTCACTCACTGGCACGAAGTGAAGATTGATTTGTGTATGGAGCTTTACTTCTTCCTCATGTATCATTATGTCTTCTCCCAAGGCCACACCTCCACATTCTTTTCAATAATTCAGCAACTTGGGACCAAGCATTCAAGTGTGGAGCACCAAATAGCCAACAAACATTGGGGGTCGTTATTACTCAATCAATAGAGTATTTTAATCTGAAAAACTCACTGACTGGGCTTAGTATATGATAACCCTGGCTTCATGGATTGAGGACGTGTTCTCTCTTTATTGGGGGGAAGTTTGATAAGAATTGGTATTATTCTTTATGTCTACAGAAGAATTTACCAATTTATCCATATGATCTTAGATTTACTTTATTTAGATACGTTCGCCTAATTAATTTTATTGTAGCATTAATTCTACTTTGAAATTTATTTGTTTCTGAAATAGATTGATTGCTTTTGTGTTCATTGGAGTGTTATTCTAATTCTTCTAGATTATCAAATTTGTTGGCATTTCGACCTTCAAAGTTAGCAAGAGATGGAAACTCAAAGTTTTCTGACAGAATTGAAACAATAAAACTGTGATTTTCATTTTCAAATCACAGTACTATACATTTCAGATTTTCCTGTGTAGATCGTAGGATTTAGATTATGATTCATTCTTATATATAATAAATACTATTTTCAGTTTTGTCATTGTGCGTGAATCCCTTGAAGAGGATTAAAATATAGAAGTCAAAAAAGATGTGGAAAGAAGACATTGCAAAAGAAGAAAAAAAATGTTCCATTAAATACTGCAAATACAATAGTGATTAGTTTCAGGACATCATGGATAAATCTAGTATATATTCTGTATATATTTAATACATGCATATATATTTTAAAGGTTAGCAATTGTGAGCTATTGTTAATTTTAATTATCAACTGTAATTATTATTATTCATAATAATTGTATAGCATATTGCATAGAAAAATTGTCAATTATACAATAAGAATAGTAGCATTATTTTGATTACAGTAATTTTAATTGGAAGTCCTGTGACTGTGGTTAGAACCATACAGGAAATTCTATAGTGTACACAAGTGGAGAAAGTGAGCTGGGTGCAAGCAATGTGTGTGCTCACATCCTTTCTTCTGAGTGTGGATGTGACAAGCTTCAATTTCTGTTGCACTGACTTTCTTGTAATAGAAAGCTATAACCTGTGGTTACTTACTATTTTCTACATATAGCTATTATATTTTTAAGCATGCTTTATATCTGCAAACAAAATAAGTAAACATACAATAATAATTAAAATAACACCATTAATATTGGTATTTAACTTTAAATACCATGTAACATTAAGAATATATCATTCAAAGCTAATTTTAAATATTCCATTTGTCTTAAAATTCCTAGTTTACTAACAGTGGAGAACAGCATACTACCAGACTGTGACACACAATCAATGGCCCATATTTTAGCATAAACTGATAATGATTTTTGTGGTATAATTGAAAATTGCTTTTCTTATTATTATAATCCCTGCTACATTTGGAACTACAGGGTTTTCACTATTTTTTGTCATCTTTTACATGCTTGTTTGTTTTGCTGTTGTGAGACAGGGACTCACATAATCTAGACTGGCCTCAAACTCACAATAAAGCTGAGACAGCTTTTGGATTCCTGCTCTTTTTGTCTTCACTTCTGAAGTAATAGAATTGCAAACATGTATGGAATGTCAAACCCATCATCTGACTAATACAGATGCAGATACTCACAGCCAACCATGTAACTGAGGCATGGGGACCAACATGGAAGAGTTAGGGGAAGGAATGAAGGAGTTGAAGGGAATTGCAGCCCCATAGGAAGAACAACAATATCAACTAACCAGATGCCCCAGAACTCCCAGGAAATAAACTACCAACCAAAGACTACACATGGAGGGATCCATAACTCCAACTAAATGTGTAGCAGAGGATTGCCTTATCTGGCATCAATGGGAGGGGAGGCCATTGGTCCTGTGGATGCTTGATGTCCCAGTCTAGGAGGATGGTAGAAGGATGAGGTCGGAGTGGGAGGGTGGGTAGAGGAGCACCCTCATAGAGGGAAAGTGGAGTGGGGATGGAATGGGGGCATTTTGGAGGGGAAACTGGGAAGGGGGAACAAGGTTTGAAATGTAAATAAATAAAACAACCAAAAAAATAGATCCTATTCAAAAGCAGATTTTCAATATTCACTGTGTTTTGCTATATACGTTATACTTACATAGTATCTTACTGGCTGTCCTCTGCAAAATCAAATATACATTCATTAAAAAGTCAGTGAGAACTATATTTCTATGCAGTTATTGTGTTGACCTAATGGTGTTAAAACTGGTCTACTGAACAAGTCCATATTTCAATAGAAAACTCTTTGAATGGCTTCTCTGACCTTGACTGGCACCTGTGTAAAGTAAAAAAAAAAGTAAAACAAAATAAAATTTAAAAATCATAATTGCTCATGTAAGGAAGCAGTATTTTCTTTTATACATGTGTTCACTATCAGCAGGAGGAAAGCCTCTCTGAAGGCACTAGCCAGTTCTGTTGTTTAATGGAGCCCCCTCTTCTTTTTCTGGGCCACTTAAATCCCAGTGCTTTTTCATTATTTAATATATATTCTTCTTATGCACTAATTATACTGTTATGGAGCTTATGGCAGTCATTGAGATGTAGATGGTAGATAATTTAGATGACAAAGTAAATGCAAAATAAACATACTGATGCAGGTTTTACACACACACACACACACACACACACACACACATATATATATATATATATATATATATACATACACATACATATACTGGCTGTCCTCTGCATATATATATATATATATATATATATATATATATACACACACATATATATACGATATCTATATATACGTATATATACGTATATATACGTATATATACGTATATATACATACATATATATACATATATATACATATATATACATATATACACATATATATACATATATATACATATATATACATATATATACATACATATACATATATATACATACACATACATATACATATATATATATACACAAAAGAATTATGGCCATTCTTCAAAAAATGAGGATATATGAAAAGCCAGTTACATTTATAGTCTTAAAAACAAAACTCTAGACTGGGTGTCCACAACACCACATATACCTGATGCATACTAATTAATTTTATTCTGTGGGTTTTAAGGTTACCTTCATCACAAGCTTTCTCTTATTTTATAACTCATTTGCTTTGCTGTGGAAATACAGAGATTTGATAAGACATTGACACGTATTTATTAACTGTGCTATGACTGAACTTACATAAATGTTTATCCAATACACATTCTTAATTTTTATCATTATAGACCATAAAAGAAAATAGAAAAATGTTCATTCTGAGCCAAATAACATGATCACAGCCATAGACTATGGATAAAAGTTACCTTGGCTGGCATGTTTCACTCTAGAAGATGAAACATAAACTCAAAGACTCATCAACTAGATGAAAGTCAAAAAACTACATACCAGTTCCATTGGCTGAAGCATTGACTAATGAAGCCAAAGCAAAGCAGAGAAGTCTGTGAGTTTCAGATGTTCTGAGTTAGAAAGGGTCTGGGGGGCTGAGTGATGCATTCCAAGATTTATCTATCAGTCAGCAGGTCAGATACCAAAGTTAAAATAAATGGTTATTAAAGTGTCCAAGATAATTTTAGCTGTTGAATTCCAACATTCCACCTCTGTAGTAATGGTGTTTAAGGAAACTAAGGTCAGGCATTTTGCAGAATTTTAATAGAAATGCAGTTCCTTCAGAGAACATCACTTCACACTTTTATCAGTTTATGGAATGAGAATCAGGACATCTGAGGCATTGTTAAGGAACTGATCAAGGAATCTCTTGAGATCTTGAGATGCAGAGAGGAGAGAAACTCACTGGTGTGACGGCAGAAATGTCCAGGAGATGGTGATATCATCCATTGGGTATACAATAAGCTTAGATAACTACTTCTGAATAGAAATCAAATGTTTTTAAAATGTGATGTGGAACTCAACAATTAAACTGTAGTTTTTCTTCCAACTGGTTAAGACATATGTTTGCTTATTTTTAATTCTGAATCTCCTATTGGGGATTTGATGGGCAGAAAACATGTATATTGGGATCTCCAGGATTAGACTTCTTCCTTTGTGGTTACATGTCTACCAACTATCCTTTGCTTTTGAATATCCACCCCATGATCTTCCTCAAGAACATCTTAAACATCAAGTATACCTCATCTTACTACATTACAAAATATGACAGCTACTGCAATATTTGCATTATTATTGTATGACCCTATCATTTAAAATGTGTTGACATTTTAGCATTCCTTATCTTTACCTCTTCCACTTTTAAAACCTAGTTGCAATAGCAAAAAGCATTTGAAAGCAATCTTTTAAAAAAATGTACAGATATTACAATATAAAATGGTCATTTTATGATGAATCAAATGCCTTGAAATGCAGGGCCTTGTCAGAATGGCTAAGGTCAAAGTAATGGCTTGCACTGCAGGAGATGTTGGGCAAGGGGGCATTGATAGTGGGAGTGTGAACTTGTACAGCCACTTTGGAAATCAATATGACTGTTTCTCAGAAAATCAGGATTGTTTTACCTCATGACCCAGCTATATCACTCTTAGGCATACCCAAAAGACCCTTCATCATATCACAAAGACTATGGTCAACTATGCCCAACTATGTACGATATTTTCTTTATCGGTTCGTTGACTGAGTGACATCTTGGTTGAGTCTCGTTTCTGGATATCATGAATAAAGCTGCTATGTACATAGTTGAACTACATAACCGTGCTACAGTCTCCAGACCCAGAGAGGCTAAGAAACAAGGAGGTCTCTTGGACCTCCCTCAGAAGGAGAAATAGAATAGATACTGTCAGTGGACTGTGGCAGTGTGGGATAGTAACCCAAGGGATTAGTTGGGATCATGGTGGAGGGAGAGAGTACTTGGAGAGACAACTGGAAACAGGAGATAATTGAGGGGCCAGAGGAATTATCAGTCTTATTATTTGTTCTAGAATTTGAAGCAGAACATAAAATTGCTGAGTCAGTAGCCTTCCTGATGAGAAAAAGAAACTTCAGGAAGGGAACTAAGGCTTAGGTGAGTGAAAACCTCTTTGTGAATACTCTCTGACAATTGATGGAAAACATGCCTGATACTAATGAATTGGTCTTTGTCAGATGAACATTCTACTAAGTATGTGTTGGAGAGATATTTAATTATCATTGGCGAGGAACTCACACATGATTCTAAGAATTTCTCTCTTTTAGTGAATCATATTATTGAAATATGTGTTGTAGGGACATATAGTCATATTATGTATCACAATGTTATTCTTCCATCACTAAATAAAACAATATGTATTATGAGACTAAAAATGAAGACAGAGAGTTTCAAATGTAAAACACTGGAGTGTAAGCAGAGATGACAAGGACTAGAGTCTACTGAAATAGTTTATGATCAATATTAAATATTAAATATGATCTGGGTTTTCTGCTTGGTTATCAAAACATCTTTAAATGCAAATTAGTAACATAGTCTCAAACTGTGCTTCTTAAGTTGTACAGGACAGCAAACAATAAACACAGCAGCCTCTATAGTTCTGACTGCATTGAACTTAAGCCTGTTTTCCACTTAATAAAGGCTGAGATTTGCAGGTTAGGCACATTTGTCAAAAGAAGGCTTTCATATTTCTAGAAACAGATACATGACTGGCTCTGCAGTCTTGGCAAAATAATTTTGAATTCATTAGATTCAGCCTTTCTGACATTAAATAATTTTAATAAATTTTGTAAATCTAAGCTGACAGTTGAGTCTTGGGAATTAGCATGATATACATGCTGAAGTTGCCCAAATACTACTTCTCTTGATAATATATATCTAAAACTGTTTTCCATATAAATTTTGTTTATCCTTGTCATTCTCTGTCTAGAATCAAACTCCTGTGGAATAGTGACTATTTTGATCAATTCAGCTGTTTGTCCCTGGCTTTTACTGTTTAGTTGGGTTCTAAGAAATATACTCTTCAATCACTTGTTTAAAAAAATGGTGTCCAGAAAGTCTGTTATCTCAAAGATTTACTTGTAATGTAAAATGTAAATCTTTTTGAATTTCTCAAAGAACCAACTCCTGGTTTTGTTGATATTTTGTATAGTTATTTCTGTTTTTACTTGGTTGATTTCAGCCCTGAGTTTGATTATTTTCTGACGTCTGCTCCTCTTGGATGTATTTGCTTCATTTGCATCTAGAGCTTTCAGTTGCATCTAGAGCTGCCAAGTTGTTAATGTATGCTCTTTCCAATTTCTTTATGTAGGCACTTAGAGCTATGAGTTTTCCTCTTAGCACTGCTTTCATCGCGTACCACAAGTCTTGGTATGATATTTCCTCATTTTCATTAAATTCTAAAAAGTCTTTAATTTCTTTCTTTATTTCTTCCTTGACTAAGTCATCATTGAGTAGAACATTGTTCAATTTCCACATTCATGTAGGTTTTCCATTGGTTTTGTCAGTATTAAAGACTAGCCTTAGTCCGTGGTGATCTGATAGGATGCAAGGGATTATTTCCATCATTTGTATCTGTTGAGGCCTGTTTTGTGACCAATTATATGGTCTATTTTGGAGAAGGTACCATGAGGTGCTGAGAAAAAGGTATATTCTTTTGCTTTAGGAAGAAATGTTTTATAGATATCTGTTAAATCCAACTGATCTATAACTTCTGTTAATTTCAATGTGTCTTTCTTTAGTTTCTGTTTCCATGATCTGTTCATTGCAGAGAGCGGGGTACTAAAATGCCCCACTATTATTGTGTGAGGTGTAATACGTGCTTTGAGCTTTAGTAAAGTTTCTTTTATGTATGTGGTTGCCCTTGTATTTGGATCATAGATGTTCAGAATTGACAGGTCATGTTGGTAGAGTTTTCCTTTGATGAGTATGAAGTGTCCTTCCTTGTCTTTTGGTTGAAAAGTCAGTTTATTTGATATTAGAATGGCTACTCCAGCTTGTTTCTTGAGACCGTTTGCTTGGAAAATTGTTTTCCATCCTTTTACTCTGAGGTAGTGTCTGTCTTTGTCACTGAGGTTAGTTTCCTGTATGCAGCAAAATTCTGGATCCTGTTTATGTATCCAGTCTGATAGTCTACGTCTTTTTATTGGAGAATTGAGTCCATTGATGTTAAGAGCTGAAGGAGTTTTCAACCCCATACGAAGAACAATAATATTAATCAACCAGAGAAGCCCCCTCCCCAACCCAGAGCTCCCAGGGACTAAACCATCAACCAAAAAGTACACATGGAGGGACTCATGGCTCGAGCTATATATGTAGCAGGAGATGTTCTTGTGGAGCATCAATAGGAGAGACCCTTGGTCCTGTGAATGGTAGATGACCCAGTGTGGCCGAATGCCAGGGAGGATAAGCTAGAGTGGGTGGGTAGTTGGGAACACCCTCCTAGAAGCAGGGAAGGAGAGATAGTATATGGGGATTTTGTGGTGGGTGGGAAAATCAGAATGGGGATAATATTTGAAATGTAAATTTAAAAAGTATCTAATTGGGGAAAAAGAATCTAAAACTCCCTGTAACAAGCTATCCTGAAATGACCTAGTTCTGTGTCGGTCTAGATTGGATTCAGTGGAGGGAAGCAAGATGGAGACAAGACAACCCTGCCTGTTACAGTGGACCATGGTTAGAAATGAGCCTTAGACAGACAACTTCTGAGTGGGGCAACATAGGCAGGGCCAGGCAAGGAGAAATCCGGAGACAACCACCAGTCCAGAGCCAGGCGGCCTAGACAGAGTTCTAGCCTGAGATGATCATCAGTCTGGCTGAAGGTCCAGCAACAGACCCAAAGGAGGACCCAGCTCAAGCAGAGGACCGGAGACCTGACACTATTACTGAGGGTATAGAGTGCTCACAAAAAGCAGTCTATCATGACTGCCCCCCTGAAAGACAAAACAAGCACATGAAAGTGTCAGTTGCAGAAATTTCCAATCAACCAATGAGAAGAAGATGCTGATTCCTGTAGTTCACTTAGTGAAAAGCTTTAAGAAGCTGAGAAGTAGGGTAACCCTGTGGGAGAACCAGCAGTCTCACATAACCTGGACCCTAGAGATTTCTCAGACACTGGACCACCAATAAACCAGCATAAACAATCTGATATGAGGCCCCCAACACATATACAAAAGAGGACTGTCAGGTCTGAATTCAGTCATAGAAGGTGCACCTAACCCTCAAAGGACCCCCAAGAAATGGGGAGGTTTGGTGGAGTAGGGATTGGGGGAGGTTGGGGACATTTTTGGGGAGACAGATGGGGAGCATGACTGTGTTGGACAATCAGAGGGTGAACCAGGAGAAAGAGAAAATCTGGGGTGTAAAAGAAAGATTAAATAAAATTAAAAAAAAAAAAAAGAGTCAAGAGTCACCAATCAATTTTTTATTCATAAGAAATAAACTTAAAAACAGGTTTTAATATGAAGGTTATTACAAACAGTGAAAATCATTAGCAAAATGAAAATCATTAAAAAGAACATGTAATATCCCAATAACATAACAAAACACAAAACCATGAAAAACAAAATTTCAACCAAAACTCTTAACAGAAAAATTTGTAAAGCAACATTCCCTCACTGCACATTTGGCAGCACAGACTACAGCCTGTTTCCCCTCTTGAGCACTTGCTGGTACTGCAGTCACCTCAGTTCTCTCTCAAGGGGTAACACAGGAAGGAAAAGAAGACTCTGAATTAGCCTGGCTGTCTCCCTGCCTACATAGTTCAGGCCTATTCAAGCTGAGGAAATGATCTATGAGGAAAGAGATTCATCCAAGGAAGTCAATGGCTGTTGAGGATGGAGCTCAGCAGGGGGCTCTTGAGGTGGCAACTCATTCTGCAGGCAGCTCTCTTCCTGAGATGGAGCCAATTCCAAATCTCTTGCAGTTTCTGAGACCTAGATTATTTCCCATCACACTAGATTGTAAAAGAATTGATCAGTCTATTCACTGGACAGAAGAGAATAGAATGGGAGCTCCAAATTCAGTCAGGAGTGGATTGGAGTTCCAGGGGTCCCAGAAGACATGGGAGTGTAACAGAGAAGGACCACTAGGAGGAGACTATTGTAGAGAAGCCATATGAAGAGAAAAGGGAGAATAGCCATGAGGTCACGATGAGAGAGCAGCTATAGACCAGAGTGAGCATATGATTGGCAATTTGAGTATCAGCAGTTTGGTTGGGTGACAAGAAGACAGATGTCTAGGTATTAATCCTTGCAGCTTGTTAATAAGAAATACAAGATCTCCATGTCTTTTTATTGTTTTACATTTTTTTAAATTTTATTGGATATTCTCTTCATTTAAATTTCAAATATTTTTCCCTTTCCTGGTATCTCTTTCAGAAAGCCCCATTTCATCCCACCTCCCTTTCACTCAATTTAGGGTGGTCCTGCACCCACCCATCCACTTCAGTCTTCCCTCTCTTGCATTACCCTACACTGGGGCATCAAACACCCCCAGGTCCAAGGGTCTTCTCCCAATTATGAACAACAAGTCCATCCTCTGCTACATATATGGCCAGAGCCACAGATCTACCTTGTGTATCATTTGGTTGGTTGTCCAGTGCCTGAGAGCTCCGTGGGGTCTGGCCAGTTGACACTGTTGCTCCCTCTATGGGGCTGCAAACCCCCTCAGCTGCTTCAGTCCCTTCTCCAAGACTTCCATCTGGGAACCAGCACTCAGTTCAGTTGTTGACTCGGAGCAATCAGCTCAGTATTTGTCAGGCTCTGGCAGAGCCTCTCAGGCCTGTGTCAGCAAGCACTTCTCAGCATCCACAATAGTGTCCAGATTTAAGGAATGGATCTCCAGGAGGAGCAGTCTCTGAAAGGCTTCACCTTCAGTCTCTGCTCCACATGTTGTCTTCATATTTCCTTCTGTGAGTACTTTACCCTCCTAAGAAGCAATGAGATAGACACATTTTGATATTCCTTCTGCTTGGGCTTCATATGGTCTGAATATTGAATCTGAGAGTTAAAATGGAATGGAACAGACATAAAAATGTGCTGCAGTTATTTGGAAACAAGGGGCCATAGACCACCCCCTCAAAGATTTACTTCTACAGGCACACCACACTGAGGTTAAATTGCTAGTTCACTGTGGTTGCATGTCAGATATCCTGTGAATGAGCTATTTATATTATAATTCCTAACAGTAGCAAAATTACAGCTAAGAATAAGATTAAAAACAATTTTCATGTTGGGTGTTACCCCAACATAAGGAACTATATGAAATAAATGGTCACAGCATTAGGAAAGTTGGGAAACAGAGGTTTAGAGGGTCTTGTGGTTTTTACTGGGAGGAAGAAGTGAAGTAGATTTTATCAGCTGAGCAGGGACATGTGGAGATGTGATTGGGAAGGAGGATCATGCAAGTGGTGAGATGGAGTGGAGATAGATAGAACTAGGGAATCATTTGGGGGATTATAAACCTAATACAGTGGAAATGTTCTGGAAAGTATGATGGTGTTCCTAATGAGGAGTTTTAGTATTGGGGAATACAGAGTCTCAACTGGTCAAGTCCTCGAGTCATGAAAAGCTTCGAGGGGCAGAACTTAGTTGCATTGATTTGAGTTTTTGACAAGAGAGTCCCATGGAGATCATCCAACACCTCAGGCTGGTGCTAAGACACAGGGATGCTATCTGCAAACTGACAGTGGGCCCATTGCTGATGACAACCACCACATAATTCACTGAACATGGGGAAGTCAGCTGGCGCTTACACAGAGGCTTTCCCCAAATTCTAGAGTTTTTGGGAGGCATGATACTCTGCAAGCTATTAAAAGAGAAACATAAAACTCAGCAACAAATCTTTGACTTCAGTGTGTTTGCCTTGGCAATCTGTCTATGCCAGGCAATGGTGACCCAGAATTTTTGGGAGTAGCCAACCTAGACTGTTTTGAAATTAGACCTATTCTAATAGATCGAACCCATTTTACCATTACTTGGGCAACTATATATCAGAGACTAGATCCTAGAGACCTAGAGTAAAACAAAGCATTGGTGATCTTTTAAAAAGCATCTCAAATAATTTTTAAAGAAATTCAGTTTATGAACAAATATCAGTGTCCTCTCTATCATCATCATCAGAGTTCCTCTAGTAGTAGATGTGAACAGATGCAGAGACCAATAACTAGACATTTTGCAGAGAGATTGTCTAAATTGGAGCTCTCTATCACATCCTTCTACTCAGATCTCAGGCATTATGGAATGTTTCGGGTCCTGCTGGATTTTTACTAATAATGACACAGAGATTGCTATAGAGTCTAATGCTGTTGGTTGTTTGCTTGGGCAGTGTCTCAGCTAGCCCACAACCTTAACCCAACTTCTTCTCCCACTGATCCTCTCCACATGGGTCACACTATTACCTCCATGCTGCATGTCTCCATAAGACCCTCTTGTAGAAGGGATGCCACATATTATAAAGGGGGGAAAAAGGACCCCTGGGGAACTATGCTCTCTGATGACTAAGCAATGCCATAGGACTCTAAGACGACATCAAGTACACTGGCCGACATGGGCTAACACCAGGTTTCGCATCTGTCTTTAGCTATTAGCTTAATATTTTAATGGACACTGACCAAGTGGTCACTGACTCTTGTGCCTGTTCTAGGAGCCCTTTAATCTCCTGTTGGGTTAGTGTGTTCAACTTCATATGATAACTTTTGCTTCATCTTCTATCTTTTATTTTGTCACGTTTGGAAGCTCATTCTTTGAAGTCTGTTCTTTTCTTCATAAGAGGCAGAAAGGGATGGATAAGGAAGGTAGAGGAGGTAGGGGAGGAACTGATAGGAGGAAGGTAAGGCAAGCTTAATCAGATAGTGGTATGAGAAAAGAATCTATTTTCAACAAAAGAAAAATATCTTAGAAACTGCCAAGAAAATTATTATTACTTCACAAGTTTTATTTGTCTGTTTTCTCTTCTATTTTCTTTTCCACCTGAGACTTCAATGAAGATCTGACCTAATCATTATCTTTGCAGGCAACTTGAAATGTTTTGGAAGTATAGGTACCAAAAGGATTTGGCAGTTACTGGAAATACCTCCATTTTAAATAGATAGGTATATGGAGAATTCTTGGGATGATACTTTATACTGAGGAAGAATCTTCTGAAAAGTAATACAAGATAAGGAAGGAGTGGGTATGTTGATGAACAAGCTAGTAGGGAGAATAAAACAAGGAATGCACAACCACTATAGTGAATTTTAAAGGCACTGAAATCAAATATATTTAAGAAGACAAAAAAAGATGCAGTGGTCTCCTGCAGTCATAGAATGTCTGAATTAATACTTTGAAATGACTATACTATTGAAAGTCATCTATACAGATTCAATACCATCCACAGCAAACTTCCAGTGATATTCCTCATAGAATTTGAATTACCTTCATTACTGAAAGCATTTTTCAAACTATAAGATGTTAGGTTAAGTAATACTAAGCAGTACTAATTCCTACTATTGGAGACAATTGCTCTGCAGTCTTGTCAAACTATTTTTTATGTTGGTGAGTCTTCACTACATGGCCAGAGGTTTGGAATCTCCTGGTCTAGTTTAAGGTTTGATAAAAGATTGGCTACTTTTTCTTTTATAAAAAGTCTTTCCTTTGAAAATAGTATTTATCTGTTTTGTTGTTTTCATTATTGTTGTTGTTTTTGGTTTTGGTGTGTACTCTTCAATTGTACAGACTAGAATTCCACTGACACTTAATGATTTAAATTATTGAGATTGTCTGCTCCTAGATGATTGCAAGCGTGGTAGGTGTGTCTCATGTGCCTCAGTAGGTGGCAGAGAAGAGAGAGGCTATGTCTAAGCTCATCATCGGAATGATGCAGAGTATAACACAGGGCTGAAGGAGCTGAAGGGGTTTTCAACCCCATAGGAAGAACAAAGATATTAATCAACTGGACACCCCCACACGCGAGCTCCCAGGGACTAAACCACCAACCAAAAAGTACACATGGAGGGACTCATGGCTCTAGCTACATAGATAGCAGAAGATGTTCTTGTGGAGCATCAATAGGAGAGGCCCTTGTTCCTGTGAAGGCTCGATGCCCCAGTGTAGGGGTATGCCAGGGAGGGTAGGCTGGAGTGGGTGGGTAGGTGGAGAACACCCTCCTAGAAGCAGGGGAAGGACAGATAGTATATGGGGATTTTGTGGTGGGTGGGAAAAGCGAAAAGGGGATCATATTTCAAATGTAAATTAAGAAAGTATGAAAGGGGGAAAAAAGAATCTAAAGCACCCTGTAAAAAGCGATCCTGAAAGGACCTAGTTCTGTGTAGGTCTAGATTGGATTCAGTGGTGGGAAGCAAGCCGGAGACAAGACAACCCTGCCTGTGACAGTGGACCATGGTTAGAAATGAGCCTTAGACAGAAAATTTCTGAGTGGGGCAACATAGGCAGGGCCAGGCAAGGAGAAATCCGGAGACAACCACCAGTCCAGAGCCAGGCAGCCTAGACAGAGTTCTAGCCTGAGATGATCATCAGTCTGGCTGAAGGTCCAGCAACAGACCCAAAGGAGGACCCAGCTCAAGCGGAGGACCGGAGACCTGACACTATTACTGAGGGTACAGAGTGCTCACAAAAAGGGGTCTATCATGACTGCCCTCTGAAAGTCCAAACAAACACTTGAAAGTGTCAGGTGCAGATATTTACACTCAACCAATGAGCAGAAGCTGCTGATCCCTGTAGTTCACTTAGTGAAAAGCTGGATGAAGCTGAGGAGTAGGGTCACCCTGTAGGAGGACCAGAAGAAGTCTCAAAAAACCTGGACCCCAGAGATTTCTCAGACACTGGACCACCATTCAGCCAGCATAAACAATCTGATAGGAGCCCCCCCAACACGTATACAAAAGAGGACAGCCAGGTCTGAATTCAGTCATAGAAGGTGCAGCTAACCCTCAAAGGACACCAAGGAATGGGGAGGTTTGGTGGAGTAGGGATTGGGGGGAGGTTGGGGACACTTTTGGGGAGACAGACAGGAAGCAGGACAGTATGTTGAACAATCTGAAGGGGAACAAGGAGAGGGATAAAAGAAAGTAAAAGTGTAAAAGTGCTGGAGTGTAAAAGAAAGATTAAATAAAATTAAAAAAAGAGTCAAGAGTCACCAATCATCCTTTTATTCCTAGGAAATAAACGTAAAAAACAAGTTTTTATATGAAGGTTAATACAAACTGTGAAAATCATTAGCAAAATGAAAATCAATAACAAGAACATGTAATATCCCAATAACATAACAAAACAAAACCATGAAAAACAAAATTTCAACCAAAACTCTTTTTTTTTCCGTTTTTTTAATGGGAATTTTATTTACATTTCAGATGTTTTCCCCTTACCTCATTTTCCCCCCTCCTCCCAGGAACTCCCTATCCCTTCCCCCCTCGTCTTGTCTCTATGATGGTGTATCCCCACCCACCCTCCCCAGTACCTCACCTCCCCACCTGTGAATAACCCCCCACACACACACACAAAGTCCAGCCTTCATGGGACCAAGGATCTCTTCTCCCACTTAATATAGCTCCCTTGCATATATAGCTGGAGCATGGGTCCCTCCCTAAGTGCTCCCAGGCTGGTGGTTTAGACCCTGGGGGCTCTGGTTGGTTGGAATTGTTGCTTTCCTCATGGTGTCACGAATCCTTTCAACTCCTACAGCTTTCACTCTATCTTCTTATTGGGAAGCCCATGATCAGTTTGATGGTTAGCTTGAGCATCTGCCTCTGAATATGTCAGACTCTTTCAGACCTCTAAGGAGACAGCTATATCAGGCTCCTGTCAGCATGTACATCCTGACATGCACATCAGAGTCTACCTTTGGTGACTGCACATGGGATGGATATCCAGGTGGAATGGTCTGTAGACAGCCCCTCTTCAGTTTCTGTCCTGTACTTTGTCTCCATTTGCTCCTGAGTATTTGTTACTCCTTCTAAGAAGGATTGAAGCCCACTCCACCAGATTGTAGTCTTCTTCATGAGCTTTATGTGGTCTTGAGTTGAATCTTGGGTATTTCAAGCTTCGGGCTACAGCCAAGCTGATTCAGGTCTTGTTTTCCTTCCTGTGTGACCCTGAGAGAGAACTGAGGTGACTGCAGTTACAGCAGTCTCAAGAGGAGAACAGGCTGTAGTCTGTGCTGCCAAATGTGAAGTGAGGGAATGTTGCTTTATAATTTTTTCGGTTAAGAGTTTTGGTTAGCTATAATCCAATAGCTCTCCAAAACTTTTACAGAAAAAATTGCAAATTTTTTCTGTGAAGAGTTTTGTTGAGCTAATCAATAGCCAAAAACTTTAAAAAAAAATTTTTTCCATGCACCAACTTTAAGAAAAGTTTTTCTGTAAGATTTTGTTGAGCTAAAATCCAATAGCTCAACCAAAACTCTTAACAGAAAAATTTCTTTCTGTTAAGAATTTTGGTTGAGCTAAATTCCAATAGCTCAACCAAAACTCTTAACAGAAAAAACTGTAAAGCAACATTCCCTCACTGCACATTTGGCAGCACAGACTACAGCCTGTTTCTCCTCTTGAGCACTTGCTGGTACTGCAGTCACCTCAGTTCTCTCTCAAGTGGCAGAGGAGAACAAGACCTGAATCAGCCTGGCTCTCTCACTGGCTACATAGTTCGGGCCTATTCAAGCTGTGGAGAAATGATCTATGAGGAAAGAGATTCATCCAAGGAAGTCAATGGCTGTTGAGGATGGAGCTCAGCAGGGGGCTACTGAGGTGGCAACTCATACTGCAGGGGGCTCTCTTCCTGGGATGGAGCCAATTCCAACTCTCTTGCAGTTTCTGAGACCTAGGAGAGGAAGGCAGTTATTAAGACACAAGATTGGTGGAGACATGGTGTAGGATGTCAGGCTGCTGCCTCCCACCACCTCAACTAGACAGTCAACATTGAACTTTTTACTGAAACCGTTGCTGCTGTATCTGCAGGCAGGGCAAAATATCCAGCAACACTCACAAACACATGGGCTGACAAGCTGCCACTCAGACTTCTATCACTGCAAACCAAGAACTGGGAAATGGAAAGAGACCTCATTGGCTTGCAGGGAGAAAGGAGAAGGCCACATGCCACCCAGACCACTGATAATGAGAAGCACTCATTTGATATTTGCATTTGGCTTTACTCCCTGCAAGGTGATTCCTACCTGAGAGGTCACATGACCCCAGCAGGACTCCTGTCACAGGACCTAGAACTTTCTCAAAGCTCTGCATAGCAACCCACCTTTCATGAGGACATGCAAGAGTGTGACATGTAATTCATCTGTTACCTGTACTAGACTGCAGCTTCAAGCAGAGTAGCAAGGTACACTGGCCAATAATTCAGTGTCTCCCAAGAGGTGCACTTCTGAGAATACTTGTGCATAGACAGAGTAATGAACCACTATAGCCCATGAAGTGGGTGGCTCGTTGGGAGTATGGATTTGAAAGATGGTGGATGAATGCAAAGATGGATCCAATGGGCAAATGATATCGACAGTATTAGTCTGAATAAGCTGCTCGTCCCTACCTGATGTTGCTCTTTCTGGAGGTTGCTGGTCTTCTCCTGTTCATCTTCACCATTCAGGTTCAACTCAACCAAGTATTGTTCGAGGAGGTACCAATCAGCCTGTACTTCCTTGCAATCCTTCTTCAGTGTGACCAATGTCTTCTTTTCAAAAGGCGTCTGCAACAGGAGGCGACTCTGCAGGTTTCTGGAAAGGCACAATGCATATTAAGATCCTGCAGCCTCCTCCTCCTCCCATTCCTACTCATAGGTCCCATTAGGCCACGAGTACCCAGGTTGCCATGAAGACCTAATACAATATACTTCAATCTATCCATGACAGCTGCACAAACAGCAAACAGCCGATGCAGGAAAGAATTAATCATGTCTACAGCCCAAACACCAATAAGGCTCCATGTCTCTCCAAAAGAAAGAGGTATCTCCATCTATCTGACTCTCCAAAGAAAGAGGGACCTCCACGAAAGCCCAGTGTATTGCAACAACATCAATTAGTAAGGTGCAAATACCCCATGTAGGTCAGGAGAACTAAGGGGAGGGCATTCTATCCATGTGTTCCCTCAGAATCACATCTGTCAAACCGGGCCTGAGCCCCAGATGTCAGCATAAGAACCTTCTCATTTTGCTATCCAGAGGCTCCTGAGGTTGCCTGGATAACCCTGAGAGGGCTAACGTGCTCTTAGAGATTGAAGAAACTGAGTCCAAAAGGCCCAAGGTACACTGATGGCTAAAAAGCAGAAGGGATAGAAACAGACCTGTAGACTCTCCATTCCAGATTCAAAGGAATGCAGAAATGGCCATTCCACAACTGGTAGCCTCCATGACCTGTACTTACCTATAGAAGTTAATCTCCTTCTTGTGCTCCTGGAAGTTCTCAGAGTACTCAATGTTGTCTCTCTCTAAGTTGTGCAGAAATGACATGACCTTCTTCTCCTTGAACTTCAGTTTTTCATACAGGGGATCTAGCCTGTAATAGGGTCTGGCCCCAGGAAGACAGAACTCCATGAACTTGGGATTTAGGAACACATGAACTCAGGCTGGGTCCTGTCCTCCCCAATCCTAGAAGGACATTTTCTTCATTCTACATACTGGGATCTTCTCCACCTTTGGAAACTTGTTATCCTGGCCCCAGGACAGCAGAGGCTAGGCCTCCCAATGGAGGGTTCTCTGGCTCCCTGATTCACTCAGCTGGCATGAACTGGATATCTAGCAGGTTATGCTCTAAAGAGACTAGGACACAGGTCTCTGCCCACCAGAAACCTGTGATATATACTTTCCTACTTTCAAAACAGGGATTCTAAATTCTAGATAACTAACAGTGTAGAGACATTCATACACATAGTTCTGGAGATGAGACCAGACATCAACACAGTTTTCTAATCTGCCAAAGAGATACAAATGTACAGACGAATGACCCACACAGGCAATGACCAGTGCTGTTTACAGTAGGGGCTCCCAGACCTCAGGAGTCACATCACCTTTAAACTGTTATCCAGGTGAATCCACAGGCCAAAACACAGAAGCCTAGTTCCCAAAGAGTGGACGGAAATATGTACCTACTCTATGTCTGCACACACATATGCATGTGTACACACACAAGGAAAAGGAAAGGAAACAGAATCAGAGAATGAGAAAGAGAGAGATCCAGCAACAGAGAGAACACAATCAGAATCAGAAGAAATTCATTCAGCATTCCTGTCTAAGAGTCTAAGGCACACAGTCACAGAGGAACAAGCATGAGCTTCAGGCCTTCTAGTCAAGCACTGAGATTAATAGTGTGGGACCAGACCCCTCCAGTTGCTGCCAGGACCTTCCAGCCCTCAGTTAAGCGCCAGGTAAGTAAGTACAAAGGGTCAGCACAAACTCACTGTCCCTGTCAAGGGCTTTCCAAATGCATGCTGGGCACTCACTCGCCACTGCCTCCATCCAGAATTCTTTACTCAGACCAAAGTTCAACCTTTCAGTTGCAGGAAGCAGAAGAGTCCCTTTCCCTTCTCCCTCCTGACCAAGCTACAGGTACAGCCTCTCCTCTAAGAAGCACTTAGGGACAGCAAGTTGGGCACAGGGAGCTGTGGAGGTACTGCTTCCCAGAACTCACAACCTTAAAAGGATAAGATGAGGGTGACACTGCAGATGTCAGACTGACACCAAAGCGTTTAGAGCAATGAGTACCTCTTGAACATGGATCCCTCTGTGACATAGATCACGCGGTCTCTCAGCTCGTTTCTCTCCTGGTGACTGAGCTCCAGCTCTTTGGTCAGCCTCTTTTCTTCCTTCTTGGCCTGTTTCTTGCTTAGGACAGTTGCAGGGGATGAAGTCCGTCTGCCAGCCACTGTAGGCAGAAGAACATAAGTAAATTGCCCCAAGAGAACGCATAGAGTTTAGACAGAACACCCGGAGATCAAACAGAAGGAGACTATGCAGAAAAACCAGTGACACCACAAACAAGTTGGTTAAGGCTTGAGATGCTTCCTAAAAGAATCTCAGCTCTCCCATCACTCTATAGAGACCAGGAGATGAAAGCAGCCAGGTGTTTCCACTGTCTCCCTACACATGCTTATGATGACCACAGAGACAGCCTCTCCACAATTATTGTCAGTTTTACAAGGTGCAACTTGACTTTAGATCCCTCAGTCTTGTGGTCTCACAAGTCAGATGGAAAATTAACTAAGCCCAAGAACTTGAGTGATTGGAGATGGTCAGATCTCCTACCCTGTTAGTCAAGGCCCAGTAGTTTGGATTAAAATTCATGCAGGGTGAGACCATGGTCAACACACTGGTCAAATCTCCCTACTGAAACAACAAACACCCAGAGATGGCAATAGGGTTCATTGTCTGAGTGTATCAACACTGAAAGGTGTTTGGTTACAGTACAGAAATGCCTGCCACCCACAATGGGTGATAAAGAAAGCTAAGGTGGTTCTCTCAGGGAGAGGAGGTCAGAGGAGTTCTGAGAACAAAAGGCCATGGCTCGGGGCACAATTCGTTCCCTGGTACTACTGTCAGATAGCCACTGAAGCTAAAAAAAAAAAAAAAAAAAAAAGAAAAAAGAAAGAAG
The DNA here is from genome assembly GCA_021653895.1 of Mastomys natalensis. NCBI lineage: Eukaryota > Metazoa > Chordata > Mammalia > Rodentia > Muridae > Mastomys > Mastomys natalensis. The sequence goes on along the minus strand of JAJTUV010002068.1, from coordinate 160,682 downwards.
AAAAAAAGAAAAAGAAAAAGAAAAGCAATGGAAGTGAGGTGCAGTGATGCCCTTCATTAATTTGGTATACGTTAGAGCCTCTTTGATTCTTGATGTTCTTATTTTGTCCCCATGTAACAACCACAAAATCCATAAAAGTAAAGACTTGGTGTTTGAAAATACCTGCTTTGGCCTTGCCATCACCTGCCTTAAGGGATGGAGAAACTAATGTTCTGAAATCCCTGATGTTCAAGTATTGTGATAATCATGGGAATTCTTTTGCTTCCCAGTGACTCCAGTTCCTGTCCCAAATTGTTCAGAAGGCCAGCTCAGGACACCCCTGACAGGAAGCTCAACATCCCCTTCCCAGGACTTACTCCACATTCCCCAAGACCACCTCCTTCGTCCTTCATTACTCTCAGATGAAAGGCCAGCTACTTTCTGCCTCTCTCTTGTTTCTGTCACATCCATCTCTGCTCTTCCAAAATCGTCTCCTCAGTCGCGAAAGCATGTCTAAGGACATCTGCTGTAGACACAGACTGAGAGAGCTCAGTGCACTGGTTGTCACTACAACACTGGTGACATCACAAGGGATGCCAAGAACTCTCCAGGATACAATAGAATGTCCAAAGAAGGGACTGCTGATGTCACGGGAACACCCTTTGCCTCCCTGCTAATTTTCTCCCTGTACAGTTAGGAAGCTGAGGTGTCCTTTCAAGAGTGTTTCCTGGGTCATAGCCATTGGGCACTTCCAGTTTCCATAGGCAAAATTTGGTCTAGACTTTTCTGGAAACACCTGATTCATTTTTCTGAATTTAACTGTGTGTTTCCTTTCAGATCTTGCCCAGAAATGTCTCATCCTACCTCATGTTTTCATAATTCAGCTATATTAGCCATTAAAAACTGCTGAAAATCACTCAGGGAGAATGTGGAGGAGGACAGATCTCCTGTCTCATCATGTAGAGGTGCTTGAGATCACATCCAGGAAGAGGCTGCAGGGCAGGTTGCAATGTTTGTGTGCCTTAGGGGTGCACTCATGAAGCTGTGTGCTTAGCATTTGGATGTTACCCCAAGGGGCCTAAGGAGGGAGAGTTGCAGGTATCAGGTGCTCACAACAGTCTGGAGATCTGCTGACAGAGGATGCTCACTATTGTAGCCACCAATGAAAAAGCCCCTAGGCTGTGTGTGGGTCTCTCCTCTCAGTGCCAAAGTCACCAAATCAGGATTCCTCACAGGCCTCTCTGAGCTATACCATGAGATCCTTTCTTAAAAATAAAATAGTCAGTAGTGGTGGGGGGCAGGCACAGTGTGTAGGACAATCCTAAAGACATAGCTTGGTTGATAGAACAAGTGCCTGGCATCTTGTATTCTGATTCCTGATTCAACCCAGAAACCACAAAAACTCCTCTAAAAGTCAAACATTGATGGTTTATTGAATGCACACCCTCTTGATCAGAACCTTAGCTCAGATGTTGGGGACTGAGCCATTGCCCCAAACACCTTTTTTAACTTATAAAGCAAAAACAAAACAAAACCAAATCAAAACAAAAAAGGCACAAGTAGCTTCTATGAAGCTGCAGGAAGTATAACCCAATGGTCAGTTCTGATCAGGCCATTTTAGACATAAGAATGCATACTGACCCTTAATTTGATGGGACACATGTAAGTCCTTTTGGAAAGTTGTAAGAATAACCAGTGTCATACCGAACATACCAGGATGTGATCACCCGGACCTACCTTGCTCCAGTCAAGTTATTTCTATGTGTCAGTGATTAGCAGGCATATATTACAGCAACAATTTGAAATAGGTGACAAAGATGGAAGAAAATGGTTATAGCTATACTGGGGGATACACACCTCAACATTAGAAAACCCATCTCTCAGTGACTAGTCCTGTCCTCACAGTCCTTGGCAGCCCCATTTGTAAGCCTAGCTTTTGGAAAGTGGAAGCAGGATTCTCTGAGCTCAAGGATAACCTGGCAAGCCTGGGAGAAGACAACATGGTATACCTGAGACCCTGTTTCAGAAAAAAATAACACTGAAATATCCAAGGCCATACCTACCAATCCTTGTCTATTAGAAAAGTCTTACCATTCTCTCCCTGCCAGTCTCTCCTTCTGAGAAGACAGAGTAGAAGTAGACATGATCTTTCTATTCTAAGGACCTTGTTCTGTCTTTCCTTATGTCTACATTAAGAACAAATGAAAGTGGGTAACACTATCTGAACAAGTGAGTAATATCTGCTCCTTCTAACATACTGTTCCTATGACAACCTCTAGCTTCTCTGAGTGTTGCATTGGTGTAGAATCCAGTATCACTGAGTAGTGGGGAAACCAGCACTATTTCCCTGCATTTGTGGTCTTAGAGCTGGCTCCCAGGCAGATGGATGCACACCTTGGGATCCTCTGCAGGGACAAAGTGAGGTAAAATGGGCGCTGAATAGGCTGAACACCATTGCTTAGGCCCCTCATTTCAGGTAAAAATCACAATCTCTGTTCCCCAACTTTGGAGCATCAGTTGAGGTCATGGACTATGCCTGATCATGGTAATGTCATGCAGTCATCATGAAAATAGAAAGCAGAAATGAAAAGCTAAATGACTTCACTGTCATCAGTTCAATATTGATTATGATTATTTCTTATTGATAGTTTTATTTGATTCTTATTAACCATCATGGATTAATGTACCAGCTCAATTGAAATGTGGATCTCTAAGATAAAAGCCTTACAAGAAAGTTAGAGAGACATATAAATAAGAATAAGAAGAATAGTCAGACACAGACAGAAGAATTTTGACAAGGGCCTAATACACCATGCCATAAGGAACCTGAAAGTGGGGGACTCAAGACTTTTAGAAAAACAACCTTAGTTTACCCAGTTGTGGCATATCACCCTACAAAGTACTTCACCAGTTATGGAAACATTAAATGGAATCCTTTAATGAATGTTAGATTTTAGTAAACTTAAGAAAGCCATTGCTTTCTGTAGTATACATTCATTCTATGTCAAACAGAAGGTAAATTCAATGACATCTCAGAACAGAATTATTCCACAAGACTGGAAAGGTTTGGCAACAGCAATATTGGAAGCTTGTCTTCAGTTTCATGATACAAATGGCATAAAGAGGAACCTACGACCCTCAAACAATCAATTGGGCAAGTGGCATTGATATTTCCCAGGATGTATTGGTAGGTAAAGGTGAATATACTGAGATATAAAGCCAGATTGTATTGGATGATCAACTCTAGGCTCTCTGTCATTTCTCAGCATTAAATGCTTCAGATAAATTGGATAAATTCTCAAAAAAGAGGTCCAAGTCTGTTCCTAAATTTATAAAACTCACAAAGAATTCCTTTATTGATTGTTTGCAAAGATTGACATCAGTCCCAATTAGAATATTATTAAGATTTAACAATCCAAAAAAATATGGATTCTAAGTTTGTCTTTTGTATGTACTAATTCAGAATGTAAAAGGGAGATTAGATATTAAATGCAGGATGAGAACTAATAGCTGAATGGATTAGAGGTACAACTGATATTGGATCTCACATTTATGAAGTTAATTAGATAGGAGAAGTAATTTTTAAAAATCTGAAGAAAACTCAAAATGACAGATGTTTTCATAGTGATAAGCAAGGGCATTTGAAAGAAGATTTTATTATTGCTCTGTATTTTAATTCAAAACCATGTATAAGGAGACCTCCACAAGTTTTTTTTTTTTTTTTTTTTTTTGCATCTGATTGCTTGAGCTAATCTGGGGGTGGTTGTTTGAGTATGCTTGGACCAAGGAGTGGCACTATTAAGAGGTGAGATCTTGTTGAAATAGATTGGCTTTATTGACTGAAGGGTGTCCCATGGGGTTAGGTACTGAGACCTCCCTCTGGCTACCCTTGAAACAGCCTTTTAGAACTCACACCAAGGTGTAGAACTATCAGCTCCTCCAATGTCCTTCTCATCTGCATGATGTCAGGCTTCATGCCATGATGATAATGGTTAGAAACTCTGAACCTGTAAGCCAGCCCCAATTCAATGTTGTCCTGTTTCAAAGTGGCTTTGCACATGCTGTCTCTTCACTCCAATGGAAATCCTAAGAGAGAAGTTGGTAACATTAGTGGGGTATTGCTGTAATAGGCCTGATGTTGTTTTTGTTAGGTAGAATGTGGAGTTGGGTACTTTGAATTTGGTATGTGGTGCAATGCTTTCAGTTGTGCTTTTGGGCCATCCTAGTAGGAATATGGAAGATACTTATGCTGAGAGTGATTTAAATTGTAGCAGCTTGTTTCAAGCGATTTGAGAGAAGGACATTATTGTATGGCCTGGAGTCAGTATTTATGATATTTTGGTGAAGAACATGGCTGCTTTATGCCCTTGACACAGAGACTGAGGAGGCAAATGCATGTGTGATCAAAATCAGATTAATCATGTTATCAAAGACATATAACATAAGAGCAGCAAATACTATGTCGTCTGTCTTAAGTAATAAAGGAGCAGCCGGAAGAGAAAAGGTGCTGACTCCCGTGTTGAAAGGAATCACCAGATCCAGGGAGAGATGATCTCATGGCAAGATCCCATAGAGCTAAGCTTGTTATTTGTATTTGCAGTTGAACAGGAATAGTTATGTCCTATTTGGTGCTATAACCGGGTTATCGTTTTCATTTAGACTTTAAATCTGGAATGAAATACAGTCCAGAATTAGAGGGCACACTAGTCATCCAGAACATGAGGCTGGAAGCACAGCTTTTGATCCAGACTTGAAGGATGGTGGCCATGGTTGAGGAAACATCTAAAGAAGTGCAGCATCCCTGTATTAGGGAAAGCAGATGAAAACACTGAGATTCCACCTCACACCAGTCAGAAGGCTAAGATTCAAAACACAGGTGAAGCGAGAATTGGTCGAGGTTGTGGAGGAAAGAGGAAACTCCCCCATTGTTGGTGGGATTGCAAGGGTACAACCACTATGGAAAGCAGTCTGGGATACCTCAGAAAATTGACATAGTGTTACCTGAGGAACTTACATACCACCACTGGGCATATACCCAGAAGATATTTCAACATGCCACAGGGCCACATGCTCCACTATGTTCATAGAGCAGGCTTATTTATAAGTAGCCAGAAGCTGGAAAGAACTCAGATGTCCTTCAAAAAAGAATGGATACAGAAAATGTGGTACATTTACAAATGGAGTACTAACTCAGCTATTAAAACCAATGACTCATGAAATTCTAGGCAAAGGATGAGCTAGAAAAATACATCCTAAATGTAGATGCCCAATCAAAAAGAACACACATGTAATGCATACTGAAAGGGACATATTAGGTCTAGTCTTTTAGACAGATACATAAAATCACCAGAGCTCCCAGGATCTAAACCTGCAGCCTGAGAACAGACAGGGGCAAGCTGTCCTCTGAGAGGCTCTAACCAGCAGCTGACTCAGACAGATACAGACATCCAGAGCCAAACAGTGATGGAGCTTGAGGACTCTTAAAGAACAATAGGTGGAAGGATTGTGGGCCCTAAGGAGATAGGAACTGCACAGGAAGATCAACAGAGTAAACGAACCTGAACCCTTGGAGCTCTGAGAGACTGAATCACCAACCGTGGAGCATACCTAGTCTACACAGATCTACCTCCATGGGCTGAACCTAGGCCTCCCTGCACATATGTTGTAAATGTGCAGCTTGGTTTTCCTGTAGGTCTCAAACATCTGGAGTGGGGGCTATCCCAAAACATGCAGCCTGTATATGGAGTACGGTCTTCTACAAAAAAAAAAAAAAAAAAAAAAAAAAACAGTTGTTCAGTTATTCATGGAATATTATTTTTTTATATCTCTTGTATTCAGTTTGCAACTACTTCATTGAGAATTTTTGTATGTATATTCATGAGGGATACTGGACTATAATTTATATATTTTTGTTGGGTTTACACTTGATTTCACTATTTCAATATTATTTGCTTTGTGAAGGAAAAAAAAAAAAAACAAAAGAGTTTACATCTAGAAACGTTTGATAGGAGTAGAAAGAAGAGAGTGACTGTGGTCTTGGTTGTCCTTTGAATTGCATCTGGAATCAACAAAAACAAATTTCTGAGTAAGGCCATGTACAGCACCTTCCCTCCCTTCCCCTCCCTCCCTCCCTCCTGAGTACATGGATTAAAGGTGTGTGCTACTATGCCCACCTACCAGAGACCATTTGATGTGAGACCCCTCCCTAAATGTGGGCGGGGCCTTTTGCCTGCAACCCTTATAAAAGGATGCTTTTGCTTTTCGGCCACTTGTTCCTCAGTCTTGCTGGTGAGTTACCTAGTCCTGCTGGTCGGCAGGTGCTCCTTCACTGAAAGTTCTTTGTGATTTCTATAAAGACGGAAGAGTGCAGAACATAGCACAACGGTATTCCTTTCAGTCTTCTGCGTCAGATTGAAACTGTGGAGAAATCCAGCTTCGTGCCCTGAGCAACTCTGGGATTGTCAACCTTTCCAGAGTAGACAGACACTGACGTTGGACCACGCTGACCACGTCCTTATTTGTGAAGGCAAAGGTACTTCCACAGAGTTCAAGACATGGGATTCCCTTTCCAAAGCTCTAATTCCAATTTCTACAACATGGCGGAGCGGAGATTGAAGTGGAAATTGACGATGAGCAAGAAGAGATAAGAGCTGCTGAAGAGAACAGCGTTTTCCTTGAACATGCTGTAGTCTTCCAGGGCATCCTGAACCAACAGGGCGATCTGAACCTCGTGGTCAACTTAAACAACCTTGGTGGTGATTTCTCCTTCTCCAGCCAAGAGAGCAATCAAAGTCCGAGACAGCTACAGTTGGAAGGATGGAAGATCTTACTTGTCAGAGTTCCGCAGCCGCAGCCACAGCCGCAGCCGCAGCCGCAGCAGCCGCAGCCCAGGCCCAGGCCCAGCTGCAGCCCCAGCTGCAGCCGCAGCCCCAGCCCCCAGCCGCAGCCCCAGCCGCAGCCCCAGCCGCAGCCCCAGCCGCAGCCCCAGCGCACTCGACCACGGATCCGCAGAGGTCTTACACCCTGGCAGCTGAGCAATCTGGAGAGAGTTTTCCAAGAAGTTCAGTACCCTAATTTGATCACAAAGAAGAAACTCGCAAGGGAGCTATATCTGGGAGAATCTGAAGTGCACCGTTGGTTTAAGACTAGAAGAGCCAAGTATAGGAAAAATCAGAGGCTACAAAATGCTCAAATGTAGCCCTGATGGTACCCAAAATACCTTTCCCTAACGTTTTTGGAGAAGCCCTGGAGTGCCATCTTAGTCCAGGAACAACCTAACCCCATTCAGCAATGAAGATCTGAGTTTCAAGAAAGAAAAATAAGTTGTTAGTTTAAGGCCAGCCATGGCTACATAGGAAGACCCTGACTTAGAAAACAACAACTGTGAAATAAACACTTGAGCCTCCCAGTTGTTTGAAGAAGAAGAACAACAACAAAAGAATCAACACCAGAAACAGCAACTACAAAAAAGGTAAAGAAAGTCATGAAAACAAAAACAGACAAGTAGAGGACTGGACAGTCTAGGGAACCCAGCTATATTAGAAAAAAGTTTGAGAGTGAGCCAAAGCTATGTGACATTCTGTCTGTCCTAAGGCAGCATTTCTTCAAAACCAGAAATTTGATCCAGGACAGCAGATCTCAGAGCCTTCGATAATAATGAATTTACGTCTTGTGGGGATCCACTGGTTTCCTAGAAACCATTTTGAGTGACTTGCTGAAGGAATGATGAAAGCAAGAGCTATGAGGCCCAGACTGAGGAAGTGAAGCTGTTCTCTTCCCATTTCCTCGGATTGCTTAATGGGATGGATGCACAGACATGCTTTACGAAATGCATTCACCATCAGCCTCTGCTAAGAGCCTGCAAGAAAAGAAGAGAGAGAGAGATCTCAGTACATCTGACGACATTAACAGTGAGGAGCACAGTTCCTTCATTCGTCGTCTTTTGAATACCTGGTCCCAGGCACTTGACTGTAGAGGCTTTGCAGAGCTCAACCTTCACGAACTACTCTCCTTCAGAAGATAACCAGAGGTCAGTGACTGTGTTCATCAAGCATACAAGAGTAGTATATAACCTTGCTCTTGTGTTCTTCTTTGACTTCTTCCATTCTCACCATGTAGCTTAGACTGTCCTTGAACTCACTGCTGCTGTCTCCCATGTGGTAGGATTAAATGTGTGACCCACTAGACCTGGCTGACTTCCAAACTTTTAAAATGTCATCATCATGCCCATTTTAAATAAAATAAATAAAAAAAAAAAAAAAAAAGACCTCAGAAGATAGAAAGATCTTCCATGCTCGTGGATAGGTAAGATCAACCTACTAAAAATGACCATCTTACCAAAAGTAATCTATAGATTCAATGTAATTCCCATCAAAATTCCAACACAATTCTTCACAGACCTTGAAAGAGCAATTCTCAAGTTCATATGGAAAAACAAAAGACTTCCAGATATCCAAAACAATCCTGAACAATAAAAGAACTTCTGGAGGAAACACCATCCCTGACTTCAAGCTCTACTACAAAGAAATAGTAATAAAAACTGAATGGTACTGGTATAAAAACAGAAAAGTTGAACAATGGAATAGAATAGAAGACCCAGAAATGAACCCCCATACCTATGGTCACTTGATCTTCGACAAAGGAGCTCAAACTATCCAGTGGAAAAAAGACAGCATTTTCAACAAATGGTGCTGGTCCAACTGGAGTTCAATTTGTAGAAGAATGCAAATTGATCCATACTTATCTCCTTGTACAAAGCTCAATTCCAAGTGGATCAAGGACCTCCACATAAAACCAGCTACATTGAAACTAATAGAAGAGAAAATAGGGAAAAGCCTTGATCATTTGGGCACAGGGGAAAAGTTCCTGAACAGAACACCAATGGCGTATGCTCTAAGATCAAGAATTGACAAATGGGATCTCATAAAACTGCAAAGCTTCTGTAAAGCAAAGGATACGGTCAACAGGACAAAGCGGGAACCAACAGACTGGGAAAAGATCTTCACCAACCTTACATCTGATAGAGGGCTAATATCCAAGGTATACAAAGAACTGAAGAAACTAGATTCCAGACCATCAAATAACCCTATTAAAAAATGGGGTAGAGAGTTGAACAAAGAACTCTCAACTGAGGAAACTCGAATGATTGAGAAACATCTAAAGAAGTGCTCAGCATCCCTAGTCATCAGGGAAATGCAAATGAAAACAACACTGAGATTCCACCTCACACCAGTCAGATTGGCTAAGATCCAAAACACAGGTGACAGCAGATGTTGGCGAGGATGTGGAGAAAGAGGAACACTCCTCCATTGTTGGTGGGATTGCAAGCTGGTACAACCACTATGGAAAGCAGTCTGGCGATACCTCAGAAAATTGAACATGGTGTTACCTGAGGACCCAGCTATACCCCTCCTGGTATATACCCAGAAGATATTTCAACATGCAACAGGGCCACATGCTCCACTATGTTTATAGCGGCCTTATTTATAATAGCCAGAAGCTGGAAAGAACCCAGATGTCCTTCAACAGAAGAATGGATACAGAAAATGTGGTACATTTACACAATGGAGTACTACTCAGCCATTAAAAATAATGAGCTCATGAAATTCTTAGACAAATGGATGGAGCTAGAAAATATCATCCTGAGTGAGATGACCCAATCACGAAAGAACACACATGGTATGCACTCACTGATAAGCGGATATTAGCCCCAAAACCCACAATACCTAAGATGCAACGCATAAACCTCATGAAACTCAAGAAGAAGGAGGAAGACCAAAGTGAGGGTGCTTTTGTCCTTTTTAGAACGAGTATCAAAAAATTCAACCAGAGCTCCCAGGATCTAAACCTGCAGCCTGAGAACAGACAGGGGCAAGCTGTCCTCTGAGAGGCTCTAACCAGCAGCTGACTCAGACAGATACAGACATCCAGAGCCAAACAGTGGATGGAGCTTGAGGACCTTAAAGAACAATAGGTGGAAGGATTGTGGGCCCTAAGGAGATAGGAACTGCACAGGAAGATCAACAGAGTAAACGAACCTGAACCCTTGGAGCTCTGAGAGACTGAATCACCAACCGTGGAGCATACCTAGTCTACACAGATCTACCTCCATGGGCTGAACCTAGGCCTCCCTGCACATATGTTGTAAATGTGCAGCTTGGTTTTCCTGTAGGTCTCAAACATCTGGAGTGGGGGCTATCCCAAAACATGCAGCCTGTATATGGAGTACGGTCTTCTACGAAAAAAAAAAAAAAAAAAAAAAAAAAACAGTTGTTCAGTTATTCATGGAATATTATTTTTTTATATCTCTTGTATTCAGTTTGCAACTACTTCATTGAGAATTTTTGTATGTATATTCATGAGGGATACTGGACTATAATTTATATATTTTTGTTGGGTTTACACTTGATTTCACTATTTCAATATTATTTGCTTTGTGAAGGAAAAAAAAAAAAAACAAAAGAGTTTACATCTAGAAACGTTTGATAGGAGTAGAAAGAAGAGAGTGACTGTGGTCTTGGTTGTCCTTTGAATTGCATCTGGAATCAACAAAAACAAATTTCTGAGTAAGGCCATGTACAGCACCTTCCCTCCCTTCCCCTCCCTCCCTCCCTCCTGAGTACATGGATTAAAGGTGTGTGCTACTATGCCCACCTACCAGAGACCATTTGATGTGAGACCCCTCCCTAAATGTGGGCGGGGCCTTTTGCCTGCAACCCTTATAAAAGGATGCTTTTGCTTTTCGGCCACTTGTTCCTCAGTCTTGCTGGTGAGTTACCTAGTCCTGCTGGTCGGCAGGTGCTCCTTCACTGAAAGTTCTTTGTGATTTCTATAAAGACGGAAGAGTGCAGAACATAGCACAACGGTATTCCTTTCAGTCTTCTGCGTCAGATTGAAACTGTGGAGAAATCCAGCTTCGTGCCCTGAGCAACTCTGGGATTGTCAACCTTTCCAGAGTAGACAGACACTGACGTTGGACCACGCTGACCACGTCCTTATTTGTGAAGGCAAAGGTACTTCCACAGAGTTCAAGACATGGGATTCCCTTTCCAAAGCTCTAATTCCAATTTCTACAACATGGCGGAGCTGGAGATTGAAGTGGAAATTGACGATGAGCAAGAAGAGATAAGAGCTGCTGAAGAGAACAGCGTTTTCCTTGAACATGCTGTAGTCTTCCAGGGCATCCTGAACCAACAGGGCGATCTGAACCTCGTGGTCAACTTAAACAACCTTGGTGGTGATTTCTCCTTCTCCAGCCAAGAGAGCAATCAAAGTCCGAGACAGCTACAGTTGGAAGGATGGAAGATCTTACTTGTCAGAGTTCCGCAGCCGCAGCCACAGCGCAGCCGCAGCCGCAGCAGCCGCAGCCCCAGGCCCAGGCCCAGCTGCAGCCCCAGCTGCAGCCGCAGCCCCAGCCGCAGCCCCCAGCCGCAGCCCCAGCCGCAGCCCCAGCCGCAGCCCCAGCCGCAGCCCCAGCCAGCCCCAGCGCACTCGACCACGGATCCGCAGAGGTCTTACACCCTGGCAGCTGAGCAATCTGGAGAGAGTTTTCCAAGAAGTTCAGTACCCTAATTTGATCACAAAGAAGAAACTCGCAAGGGAGCTATATCTGGGAGAATCTGAAGTGCACCGTTGGTTTAAGACTAGAAGAGCCAAGTATAGGAAAAATCAGAGGCTACAAAATGCTCAAATGTAGCCCTGATGGTACCCAAAATACCTTTCCCTAACGTTTTTGGAGAAGCCCTGGAGTGCCATCTTAGTCCAGGAACAACCTAACCCCATTCAGCAATGAAGATCTGAGTTTCAAGAAAGAAAATAAGTTGTTAGTTTAAGGCCAGCCATGGCTACATAGGAAGACCCTGACTTAGAAAACAACAACTGTGAAATAAACACTTGAGCCTCCCAGTTGTTTGAAGAAGAAGAACAACAACAAAAGAATCAACACCAGAAACAGCAACTACAAAAAAGGTAAAGAAAGTCATGAAAACAAAAACAGACAAGTAGAGGACTGGACAGTCTAGGGAACCCAGCTATATTAGAAAAAAGTTTGAGAGTGAGCCAAAGCTATGTGACATTCTGTCTGTCCTAAGGCAGCATTTCTTCAAAACCAGAAATTTGATCCAGGACAGCAGATCTCAGAGCCTTCGATAATAATGAATTTACGTCTTGTGGGGATCCACTGGTTTCCTAGAAACCATTTTGAGTGACTTGCTGAAGGAATGATGAAAGCAAGAGCTATGAGGCCCAGACTGAGGAAGTGAAGCTGTTCTCTTCCCATTTCCTCGGATTGCTTAATGGGATGGATGCACAGACATGCTTTACGAAATGCATTCACCATCAGCCTCTGCTAAGAGCCTGCAAGAAAAGAAGAGAGAGAGAGATCTCAGTACATCTGACGACATTAACAGTGAGGAGCACAGTTCCTTCATTCGTCGTCTTTTGAATACCTGGTCCCAGGCACTTGACTGTAGAGGCTTTGCAGAGCTCAACCTTCACGAACTACTCTCCTTCAGAAGATAACCAGAGGTCAGTGACTGTGTTCATCAAGCATACAAGAGTAGTATATAACCTTGCTCTTGTGTTCTTCTTTGACTTCTTCCATTCTCACCATGTAGCTTAGACTGTCCTTGAACTCACTGCTGCTGTCTCCCATGTGGTAGGATTAAATGTGTGACCCACTAGACCTGGCTGACTTCCAAACTTTTAAAATGTCATCATCATGCCCATTTTAAATAAAATAAAAAAAAAAAAAAAAGACCTCAGAAGATAGAAAGATCTTCCATGCTCGTGGATAGGTAGGATCAACCTACTAAAAATGACCATCTTACCAAAAGTAATCTATAGATTCAATGTAATTCCCATCAAAATTCCAACACAATTCTTCACAGACCTTGAAAGAGCAATTCTCAAGTTCATATGGAAAAACAAAAGACTTCCAGATATCCAAAACAATCCTGAACAATAAAAGAACTTCTGGAGGAAACACCATCCCTGACTTCAAGCTCTACTACAAAGAAATAGTAATAAAAACTGAATGGTACTGGTATAAAAACAGAAAAGTTGAACAATGGAATAGAATAGAAGACCCAGAATTAAGTACACACAACTGTAGACATTTTTGACAAAGAAACCAAAAGAAAGCATCTTCAGCAAATGGTGCTGGTCTAACTGATGGGCTGCATGAAGAAGAATGCAAATAGATCCATGTTTATCACCCTGCACAAAGCTCAAGTCCAAGTGAATGAAGGGCCTCAACATAAAACTGGATTAACAGAATCTAATAGAAGAAGTGGGAAATAGCCTTGAACTCATTGTCACAGGAGAAAATTTCCTGAACAGAACATCATTGGTTTAGGCTCTAAGATCAACAATTGATAAATGAGATGTCATGAAATTGAAAAACTTTAGTATAGCAAAGCACACTGTCAATAGGGCAAAATAGCAACCAACAGATTGGGAAAAGATCTTTACCAATCCTACATCCAATAGAGGGCTAACATCCAAAATATATAAAGAACTCAAGAAGGTAGACAGAAAAATCAAACGAGCAATTAAAAATGTGGTACAAATCTAAACAGATAATTTTCTACAAAGGAATCTCAAATATCAGAGAAGCACTTAAAGAAATGTTCAACATCCTTAGTCATCAGAAAAATACATACCAAATGGACTCTTAAAACAATCAGAATGACTAAGATCAAAACCTCAAGAGACATGCTAGAAAGGATATGGGGAAAGGGGAACACTCCTACATTGCTGATGGGAGTGCAAACTTGTACACCTGTTCAGGAAATCAGTATGGCAGTTTCTCAGAAAACTGAAGTAATTCTACCTGACAATCCAGCTATACTGTTCCTGGGCATATACCCAAAAGATGTTCCACCATACCACAAGGACACATGTTCTACTATGTTCATAACAGCCTTATCTGTAACACCTTGAAACTGAAAGCAACCTATATGTCCCTCAACCCAAGAATGGATACAGAAAATATAGATCATTTACACAATGAAATACTATTCTGCTATTAAAAACAAGGACATCATGAACGTTCCAGGCAAATGGATGAAACTAGAAAATATCATTCTGAGTAAGGTAACCCAGGCCCAAAAAGACATGCATGGAATTTACTCACTGATCAGTGGATATTAGACATAAAGTACAAGATACCAATGGTACACCAAGAAGTTAAGCAAGAAGGAAGGCCCAAGTAAAGATGCATGAACCCCACTTAGAAATGGGAAGTATATATTGGAGGCAGATGGAGGGAGAGATTTAGTTGGGAAAGGGAAGGAGAATGAGGCAGGGCAGGTTCAGGGATTGAGAGAGATAGGAGGCAGGTTCAGGAAGCCAATAGAAAGAATGAAAATATAGAAGAGATGGGGGTAAAGGGTGTGGGGAAATCTCTCAGAAGTACCAGACACCTGGGATGAATGAGGTTCCCAGGAGTAAATACAGGTGACTGGAGCCAAAATGCCCAATAGTGGGGATATGGAACCAAAAGGCACCGTCTCCAGTAGCTAGATAGGACCTCCAGTGGAGAGATGGTGATACCAACACACCTACAAAACTTTTCACCCAACATTAGTCCTATCTAAAAGAAATTCAGTGACAAAGATGGAACAGAATTTAAAGGAATGGTTGAGCAATAACCATCCCACCTTGAGACCCATCCCATGGGGAGGCACCAATCCCTGACACTATTAATGATGCTATGTTGTACTTGCAGACAGAAGCCTAGCATAACTAGGCTTTGTCTGAAAGACTCTATCCAGCAGCTGACTGTGACAGTTGCAGAGAATCACAGCCAAACAGTGTGGAGGCCAGGAACCCTGATGAAGGAGTTAGGGGAAGGATTGAAGGAGCTGAATAAGATGGCAATCCCACAGGAAGACCAACAGTGTCAACTAACCTGTACTCAGAGGAGCCCCCAGAGACTGAGCCACCAATCAAAGAGCATACCAAGGCTGATCAGAAGCTCCAGGCACATAAGTAGCATAGGGATGCCTTGTCTGGCTTCAGTGGAAGAGGATGTGTCTAATCCTGTAGAGACTTGATGCACTAGAATTGGGAAATAGTGGGGGGAGGGCATCCTCTGGGAGGAGAAACCACGTGAGTAGGGACAGGGAGGGGGCAGCATATGGGGTGCTAATTAATTAATTAATTAATTAAGAGATGCTTACACACTCTTAAGTGAGTTTTCAATGACTTCTTCTAGCCAGGAATTTGGCCTCATTCTTACTTGTGATATTTTATGCATGTACATTTACAGATTCAAGTCACTGAATACCTAACACAGAGAGGAAGTATGGAAATAAGTTTTTCACATGATAGTGCTAATAAGAGAGAACTAATATGGAGTAAATCAGAAAGTCAGAGATGGAACTTTGTTTCAAGTCTGTATTGATTTTCTATTCTTTCAGTGCTATCCAAACTCTACTGATAAGAGGTAAGAATTCCAGAATCACACACACACTCTTGACAACATGTTGCACTAGAGGTTTGGGGCTGTACTTGGCTCTCTCTCTCTCTCTTTCTGTAAATCTTTTTTACAGAGACAGATTTCCCCTTCTGTTTCCTGATCTCTTTCCTTGGCCAAATCAATCCATCTAAAAACCACATAATTATTCTTCTCAAAGAAGATATTTAGTCTCCCTAAAGAAACATAGAGCCTGCTAATCATCAAATAAAAGCTGGATGTCATTCTTGGTGAGCATTGCTGCACTTGGTCCTGTGGAGATATAATGCAGCTAAGCGTGACTGCAGTGAATTCATGAGGTTAATGGCCATGTGACGGCCAGAAGACACAGCTTTTTGTTGCACATCTTCCATCTTCTACTCTAACATTCTCTCTGTCCTCCTTTTTGTGATATTAATTCTTCGAGCTCTTGAAGAGGTGTTATAACTTTCACAGGTAGGGCTGAGTACTCCAAAATCACTTGTGCTTGGCACTGTGGCCAGTTATTGGTTGCTGTATTATCCAACTCCTGCTGCCATTAGAAGATTCTTTGATGGAGGCTAGACAAACCACCAATCTATGGATATAAACATAACTATGACTAAAGAATCCATTAGGGTTTTTTATGTTTGTCTTTAGTTTCCAAAATAAATTTAAACAGGAATTCTCTTGATGTTGATTTGTATTTTTCTCCCATCTCAATATAGTCTGCTTTTATAAATGGAAGACTTGACACTAAGGGAATTTTCTCTTTTATCTATAGTATCTTTGAAAGTATCCAACCTTTATTTTTCAGCTCTTAATACCAATCTCAAATTTAACTTTCAGGTAGGAATTCTGCTTGGTGCCAAAGCCCTTTCTCATGATTTTTGCATTGTTGTTTTTTTACTCACTTTTATTGTCTTACTATTATTATATTCTTATTGTCTTATTTGTATTGTCTTATTATATTCTTATTGTCTTAATATTATTATATTCTTATTGTCTTATTACTCACTTTCCCCCATTTCTTGATCATTTATGAATGGAAACTTATCTCCAATCTCTGAAACTATTAAAGTTAAATAAGTTCGTATGAGGTTTTATTTTATTTTGAAACTAATTCTTTCAATCAAAGTTGCCTCTATTTATTCATATACCCTCCTCCTTATGCTCTCAATTTACTTCAGATATTTGATAAATCTAGGATATGTATAAGTGAAGATACAGTTGCTTGGATGGATGTAAGAACTCAAGGGTTTTTATATGTCTCTGATATTTCTCTTATGGTATTACATGGAAGTAGTAACTGGATGAGAGTTGTGGAGGGGCTATATATGAACTGAGTGGCAAGTGATAAGCTCCCCTTATTGAAAATGCTTAAATACAAAAAGACAGATGAGGATGCATAAGTTTTTCAAACTAAGGAAAGTTCTGAGGAAGAGAAGAATCACACTTCTTAGAATGATAGTAATAAAAGGAGGGATCCCCCTTTACTTATGTATTGTGAGAGTCATGGTCTTCTCAGTGTCTACCTCCATATTCATTCCCACTGATGAGTATAATAATTATACCCACCAAGATCCCAGTAATTGGTAAACTATTCTCAGCATTTGATCCTAGAATGAACTCTAAAGCTAGAGCCTGTGGGGAATGATTAGCTCACAAGTAGGCATGGGTTCTTGAATCTTGTTGGGTGGTGTTGTTCCCGAGTGTCTGCCATGGCTCAGTCATCTAGAACTGCAACTCAGTATGGCAGCAGTGCAGGAATCTTGACTGAGTTGGTTCTGCGCACAGCACCAAGTGGGCACTATGGGGCCTGCTCAGCAGGGGGAAGTTCTCACTCAGTCTGAAGTTCTGCAGGGGTGCAGAGCTCTTGGATTGGGAATCCTCAGGCCAGGAGGTAGCCAGGGACCAACTGGTCTCAAGCCCTTGGGCTCTCAGAAGCCACTGAGAGGCCATGGAAGGACTGAGACTGGGGGCATGTGGGCATGCAACTGGCTGGCCCACAGCCAAAAGAAATGAGAGGAGAAGAGAAGAAAGAGGCCCCGGCAGCACCCCATGGGAGAGATTCGGTTACTGTACTCATTTAGCAGTCTCGGCAGCCCAACTAGCTTGCTTGAAGATGCGAGTCCCTGTAGCTGGAACACAGAGAGGTCCTCCAGGCAGAAAGTTAGGCAAGATAGCTGTGGCTACAGCTGCTTATTAAAGGCCTTCCCTGCGTTTTCCCATGGCAAGCACCAAAGACACAAGGAAGTCCAGCGTTCTAAAAGGCTTTATTTTCATGGTAGGATGTAGATGGTCTGGTCATACCCCCATGAAATTCAGGGCAGACCTGAATTAAATAGGGAGGGAAAGGGGGGATGGTCTGAGAAAGAATGACTAATTGGCTACACCCTCTGGCCTTCAGGTATCTCATTAGTATGTAAATCTCTCTAGGGCCTGAGGTCTGTAGTCACGCCCTCTACCTGTGCTCTTTGGGAGGGGTTGCATTGCCCTACATGACTGAATGGTGCAGGTCAAAGGAGATCTATGCCATGTGTCAGAAGCCTGGATTCTGGGAGTGTAGCAGAATAGATGCCCATCCCTCACAGGCAATGGACACCTGTTGGGTCTCCGGGCTATTTCCAGCCAGAGCTTCTACCAAAACCAGGCATTCTATCATGATCCCATGAGAGCCCCTGAAGACTTTGAAAGGAGGGCTGAAAGTAAAGACTATAGAATGTTCTGTATGGAGACATCCTGCTGAAAGCAACAGTGCTTCTTTATGATCTGTAAATCTAAGTATAAATTTGCAACTTCTCCAAATTTTCCTTTATAAAAATTTATCTTGGTATCAGTTTGTGTTGATTTTATTTCTACTGTTATTTTTTCCTAAACATGCTCCATCTGATTTTAGTTTTCTGGAAATCCTCAAGAATGTATTGGTTCCTGCAGATGTTTCTGTAATATCTGAAATGCTTATGGATTTAAAATTAATGTGTAGTTCTCTGAGTTTTCATTAGAGAAGATAGGAAAGCTCATGTATAGAGCTTTCTCATTTGCTCCTAAAAGCTTACATTTCATATATACCTTCTCTAATTCCAATATTTCCTATTGCTCACCTGTTTCAGCATATTACAAAAGCCCTGAAGATGGGAGATATTACAAGGAAAAGTTATCCAATCACTAAGGCTTCCCCAAACATTTTAAGATTATCTGTTTTCAATGCTCCCAACCCCCATCTCCTCTATATGATTGTATCCAACAGTATGGCACTCAATTTTCTCCTGTTTCCAATATTGATAGTCTAGCAGTCATATTATCATTATCATCATTTTGATGAAAATTGGGGCATGTTTTGTCACAGTGAAAGGGACCAGAAATTCACTGATTAGTCTCCTTTAACAAGTAATGTGATGCTAATATAGAAGAGGTGATTACATCCTGCTTCTGACCATCAATCTCTGCGGCCTAAGGAGCAAACCCATCCAGAAGATCCTGTTGCCCAAATGTGAGATTGACTCCAATAATGATTGCATAAGTCATTATTTAAATATATCCATAAATGCAATGACTATGAAATCAAATGGCCTAGAGTCAGACTCTACAGTCAACTAATTACTGTAACTACATAAAATATTTAAACTCATTGCTCATCAGTTTCTTTGATTTCAGTAATTGTCTCTCCAGCTAAATACTTTTATGAACTCCTGCAGAAAGACAGGAGATGGAGGCAGGAGGAAGACAGAGGTGAAGAGAGAGACAGAAAAAGAGAGAGAGCAGGTAGGGAGAAGTACTTGTGTGTTTGATATCCATAGTTAGAACTCAAAAGCCCTGCAAGACAAAAATGTTTGCATTTTATATAATCTGTAATGGTAATGATCTATGATTAAAGAAACATTTGATATATAACAAATAAATGCCTTGGAAGTTAAACTGAAGAATGGATTTTTTTTCTATATATACAGCATTCCAAAGAATCACATGTTACCTAAACTGAATGTTATATCCCACATTGAGAAAATTATATTCAATACAGTGAGAACTCTGTCAAAGGCTGAGTGTACCACCATATCTGTGAGGTATGTTCCACAAAGGGAAGAATGAGAGTCTTACATTGCTGTATAAGAACAAGATCTGAAACATGGAAGATTTCCAGAAATGCGTGTATTTTGAAAAATGAGATAGATTTTTTTATAAAACATAAAATTCATTGATTTCTTCTTAATACTTCTCAGTGAAAACAGGAACAAATAAAAAAACAGCTGCTGCTAAAAGATGTACACTTCTATGTGTACATGTGTACATGCATGAGTATAGGTGTATATGCAAATAAACATTCGTGTGTGTATATGTGCATTTGGCCTTAGGTCAATATCAAGCATCTTCCTCAGTCATTTCCCATTTTATGTTTTTAGACAGACTTGCTGAGCTTAGGGCTTGCTTCCTTTCAGCCTATGTTGTCTCTGACTATGCTGGGATTACAAGAAAATGTCCCAGTCAGCTTTCACATGGGTGATGGCAGAGCAAGTTCAGGTTCTCCTGCATTCACAACAGAAGTTTACCAGCTGACTCATCTCTGCAATCACCTGACAAGTGGCATTTTTAAGTAATAAAGAAATCACAAATATTTGGCATTTGGTTGTTGAAAGAACCCAATACAATGTTGTCTTGTTTCGTCATATTAAAGTGAAGTATGAAAATGCATACAATACGGAGAATTTAAGATATATCAAAGAAATGGCCCCTGCAAACAAGACCATGGCCATATTCAGTGATGATTTGTCAGATGCAAGAAAAGCTCAAATGAAGCCGCCCACATTAGACCCTCAGAAGGATGAAGTACACAGTTTCAGTACATGACTCATGCCCTGATGGAAACACTGGCACCATGCACCCAGCTAGCAACTTTCAATTACATTGATAAATGTGAATTTAAACTGTAATTCTTAAGTCATATCCATTTTGTCTCTAATATCCTCCCTCTTCTGTTTTTTATTGTGATTGAAAATAGAAGCCACATGGAAGCAAACAGCCATTTGGATTAGTGTGACACTCCAAACCAGGAGATAATGGGGACTTGGCATTATGGTGGGAAGGAAATGCCAGAGGGTGGAGAGTGTTCATGATATATCTCCAGGGTTGCCTGGAATTGTGATTAAAACTGTACAGCAAGTTCATCTAGCACTCATCTTCACTGATATCATAAATAAGGCAGCCAAATTAGGGAATGATTTGCTAATGACAGACATTGTTTTGAAAGAACTGCTGGGAAATTTAGTACCACATGTCAGAGACAGGATTTGTTGTCCAGCCAGTGAGTCACCAGATTTTATTTGACACAGTTAATCTTTACTACATATCAGAGCAGAGAAGACTGCAAAAGCACTTACTATGTTACTAATCGTTTCTTCCTCTCAACTGTTTATAAGCGTTAATTAAATTTGCATGTCAGCCCCTGTATACAATTCAGCTCCTGCCCCATAACTATACAGATTTAAACCTGATTTCTTTTACTTCAACTTGAAAAGCTACTTGCGTATGTTGACAAAATTGAAATTTAACTACACCAAAACTTGGGAAGCAAAATAGCTGTAATGAAGTGTCTTGGAGAGGCAAACAACGACAACAACATCATCATCATCATCATCATCATCATCATCATCATAGTGTAGTGACTCACATAGAAACCTTAATATATCTGTCCATATCTAGTTACTTGAGACAACATAATTTAGATCCCAGAACCCCACTCCCCATATTTTCCTTATTCTTCTTCTCCACCTTCTGTGTCTTACTTGCTTCTTGATTCTCCTGGCATGGACTCATAGTGCATATAAGTTTGAAATCGTGCTTCCTCTAGCCTGACCCTCCACCCACTCCACTAGTTAGAAAGACCCAAACCCTGAGAGCATAATAAACCCTACAAACAGAAGGGGAAGAAATCTCCCTGCTTACCTTTTAATCTTTAAAGATGGATTTCTTAAGCAAACAGATGTGGAAGATCTCTCCTCCCACTACATTTCTAGAAATTTTACTGATAGAAATGGCTGCCAATAAAACATTAAAGGCAAGTGTCTACTAGCATTTTTGATTCTTACTCCATGACAGCTTGGATTTGAAGTTATCAAAATTGGTGTCCTACTATAGGAAATAATTTAAAATAGAGGACAAAGAAATGAAGGTAAGGATATTTTAATATGCTGACTAAGAAAAGAAAGGAATGAAGGAAGTGAGACTTTAGGCAAGAAAGGAATTTAGATAAACAATACCCTAGATACCCAGAGCTTCAATATGAGAGAGAGAGAGAGAGAGAGAGAGAGAGAGAGAGAGAGGAAGAAGGAGGAGGAGGAGGGGGGAAGGAGAAGGAGGAAGAGGAGAAGGAAGAAGGGGGTGGAGAGGGAGAAAGAAAGAAAGAGAATTAAGCCTCAATTTCCTAAAATGTAGGCTGACTCTACCATTTGTATTGGGAAAATTAAGTCTCTGGACCTTTATGGACAATTGGTAGAGATCTAAAGGGCTCACATGCACTGATTTTGCAAATCTCTTTCAACTAAACTGCAGTCTTATACCTGTCCAATCACTAACCACTATCATTGCTATAATCCCTGGAACTCTGTTTTGGCTTCAGAACTTCAAAATATCTTGTACTATCACTTCAGGAAAACTCATAAGTGCATAAAATTGTATCATATGTCTCTGTCTTTTCATATTAGCCTTCCCCTTTTCTCCAGGACACTGAAGTAATAGACAAAGATAAATTATGCTGTAATAACTGTCCTGTCAACAAGGATTCCTTTAGTGCCAAACCTTACAGAAAGGAAAGAACATTATGTATATGTATGAATGTATATACACACATATATGAATATAGATGCAACTATATATATTATTTATATATTATATATTATTTATACACAAATTATATGTAATTTTATATAAAATCATCATTATCTTTTGAATTCACCTGGTACAATGAAAAAGTATTTTAATTACCTGATTGATTACACTACTGGACTAAATTCACAGAATAACTACCTCTTAATGCTAACAAATTAAGACAAATGAAGGTGCTATGGCTTCTACCACAATATACACAAGACAAACGGAAACATGAAATCGAATAGAAAACGGGCAGTAGAATATAGTTCATGCAAGTGTTCAGCCATAGCCTGTGTGATCTGCTGACATATAAGAAATAGATAATGTCTTTTTAAAATAGTCACCTGGAAAGAAAAAAATGCTTTTGTAATTGTTCAGCAATCACAAACAAAACAGTACAGTCATTTTCAACTTTGTAGTCCTTAATGGAATCTATTGACTTTCTTATCTAAGTTACTTAGTGGATTTAACATTTCTAATGATTTTGGTTTATTCTTAAAATAGGGGTCAAAGTACATTTGAAGTTCCAAAGGAATGTCAAAGGCATAATTCTGAAGCATCAGGGTGCTCGGCTGATCACCTCATTTTCAAAGGTGAATAATTTGTAAAGAACAATTACTTGGGTGTAAACTTTTTTGATAAGGAATAATATCAGCTTACCATTCTTCATACAATCACTAAGTTAAGTGCTTCTTAGAAGGAAGGAACACCTTGCTTTAATTAAAACATGTTTGATGTGCAGCCTGAGAGGCTGTGAAGTCACCATCACTATAGGGAAGGAGACCTGTTCACAGCTCAGCTCATTGTTGGGCAGTAAATCAATGTTGTTATGTGTTTGGCTGAACAAGATGCAAATCTCCTTTGTATTTGACAGAAGACAGTAGGTTAGCTATTCTTTTACTTGTGGGAGTTTGAAGCAAAGATTTGTAGAAACTTAAAATCACTGGCTCTCTCCTAGGTTTGTGACACCTGGGACCAGAACACAGCTTGTAATAAGCTGAATTTTGCCTACTTTGGTACCTTATTGAAGAAAAATATGATCAATAAAGTGATTTTGAGAAAAAAAAATCTTTTGCCACAGCCCCTATTTTTCATATCATCCTCCCCTACTCTCTGGAATCTTGATGTGATAGGATAAATTATTCTGTAATTACTGGCTCATAAATAATATTGATCTCTCCAGTACCAAATCTTATAGTAAGAAAGAACATTCTGCTTTTAGTTATTTTTACAAAGATTTTTTTTTAATTTTTAGTAAATAGTTCTAGAACATTTAAATTTTTTAAAAACTTATTGGTGCTCTGATTCCTCCCACTGCCTCACCCACAAATCTCACACATCCCTCGGTGTACTTACATAACAATGTATAACAGACATAAAGACTGTTTATTTACAGAACATTTATATACACAAAATAAATGCAGTATATATAATTTTCCTTAGTATACTTATGTAAAAGACCCTGACTGATGTTTTCTGCCCAAATCTAAGTGACTGTGGCTCTCCAGAAAAATCCACATGACTTTCGAGAGCATGGTACCCCGTCAGTATGAGCTTCATAGAGAATGTTGAGGTATATCTGTTCTGCAGATTTTATAATAATAATTTTGCTTTTCAGCCCATCTTATAGTCCAGTTTTTGAAGATACCTCACATCTCCAACTGGACAAAGCGGCTTTTCCTGATGTGGGTCATTCTCTGTTCAGTTAATATCTTAGGTTCCTCAATCTTGATTTCAGAATCACTCGTCTGCTTTAAAGTCCCCTTTTATAGTGTTTGCTTTACCATTGGGAATTTTTATGTTTTATATTTCTAAAATTGCTTCATTGTAATGTTATTAGGATTTTAAGAAAAAGAATGAATTAAAATATATGTGTGAAAACATAATGACGAAGAAAACCTTAATGATTAAAGTATGGGTGCTTGTATGTTACTTAACTAAAAAATTAACTATTATTTTTTCTATGCTCTAAAACATTAAGAATTTATTTATATGTAATTTATCTTTTTTTCTTTTTCTTCTCATGCAATTTAGGATTGAAACTGTATCTTCACACATAATAGGCCAGCCAATGGTTGACATCCATAGCTCATTAGCAATTATTTCTATAATTAAAATTAGGTATAAAATTAGTCCCTAGGGTCTGTATGTTTCCTACTTCAAGGCTTTGTATTATTTTTCATTACTTTTTCTGTTTTGTTTCATGGCTATTGCTATATGATTAAACTCCCTGAATGTCAGACTCTCCAAGGTTTGCCCTTCTCTACTAATATTTAGAAAAATTAATAGCTAAGTCTCTTATGTAATGATCATGAAAAACAAGTGTCAGCCTTTTCTACAAAACACTGCAGGGAAGAGTGTGTTGGGTGACTTCTCAGATGCATGACTGTCTGTCTACACAGTTCAGTCTGCTGCTCAGCCAAGCACATACAATGATTCCTCTCAGCTTTAATAGTGAATCATACTTATTCTCCAAGGCAGAACTAAATATTACTTCTATCTTATCTCCCTTTTTGTCCTTTTTCCCCTGGAAGAATTGCATAGCTCATTGTTTAGGCTCCATTTGTACTGGGTGACGTTCTACCAAAGAAGCTATTGTCTACTTTCACTAAATCTCTGAGCTCCTCAAAAACATGCTTTGAGTCCCTCTCTTAAAATGTGTGTCTGTGTGTTGTGTGTGTGTGCATGTGTATGTGTGTAGTGTATTTTGTTCACTTTTGTGTATGAGTGCACATGCACAGGTTTGTGTGTGAGTCTAAAGTTCAGAGAGTGATGTTCTGGGTCTTCCTCTATTGCACTCCACCTTCTTATCTGAGACAGGTTTCCCACTAGGACCAGAGCTCACTAATTGACTAACTGTGTTGTCTATCAAACTCCACCTGTCTCTTACCTGCTCCCATAGTTCAAGGCTTACAGTCATGCTTACCCACACCTAATTTTTATATAGGTTCCAGAGTGGCAAACTTTAGACATCAAAAATTTCAACAGCTGAGCCCCAGACCCTGCTTAGCCTCTTGTGGATATCACTAGCCATTAACGCACCAACTAGACATCAAAAGAACATTATCAAAAACTCTCAAGCTTATTTACAGACTCTAAGACCAAGATTCACTAAGAAGTGTGCAGAACATTAAACTCAAAGTCCACAATGAAAAGGACTTTACAGCCTTGTTAACGATACTTGAGAAACGTATCATCCACACTTGTCATATGAAGATATTAAACCAAATAAGCTGGTTCAAAGTAGGTGACTGGTAGAAAAAGAGTAACTGAACCCTGATCTGGCTCCAAACCAGAACTCTAGTTCTACAGGCTTTATTTCTTTCCCAGAATGTAATAGAGCAAAAAAATATAACATGAAAAAGGAACAGTTTTCCATTTGCATTTTGGCAAATCTCAAAGTATAATTGACTATGGTCTTCAAATAAAAGTTAAGAATAAAGAAATGTCCAAATGTTTGCATTTTGACTTATTTTTACGTTGTTCATTTCTGAGCCATTACATCTGCCATGGTTAGCTCAGCCTGCTGCCAACTTACATAATCTCAGACTGTGATTGCATTTGCTTTAGTTCTTTATACCTGAAGATAACACTCTCCAACTGTTCTACCTTCAGGGAAGGAAAAACATAGAACCCATCCCTTGACCTGAGTCCTCAGCCACATATTGTGAACTTGTAATTTGAATAACTTTCACAAATGTGCCTGAAGGGGCTTTAGGGTTTTTTGTTTGTTTTTAAGCACGGTGTAACATGATATAAGACATTCATAATTCAACAAATCTTATAGAATGTCTTATATTGTCTTCTTGACTACATACATATTGACTGATATACTCAGATTTGAATCTACATATGTAGACTCATCTACATTCTTGCAAAGATAACTTTAATTTTCCAAGTAACCATAAGCAACTTTTTTATATTGACTCCTCATCTCTTTTTTCCAGGAAATTACTGATCATTAAATTCTATGACTGATCTATTTTTTTGTTTATTTGTTTTCATTTGGGTCATTCTGATTTACATTTCAAACTCATTGGTGCAGTTCCAAACAGGTTCCTGTGTCTGGTGGTTTGAAAGAGAACACAGACTTATGTGTTTGAATACTTGGTCCTCACAAAGTGGCGCTACTTAGAAGGAATTGGGAGGTATGGCCTTGTTGAAGAAAGTATATCACTGGGGGTGGGCTTTGAAGTTTCAAAAACCCAAGCCAGGTACTCTCTCTTCTCTCTCTCTCTCTCTCTCTCTCTCTCTCTCTCTCTCTCTTGCCTAGGTATCCAGATGTAAATTTCTCAACTACTTCTTCAACACCATGTTGACCTTCATACCATCACACTTCCTGCCATGATGACAATGAAGTAAGCTTCTAACTATAAGTAGCCCAGTAAGCAGGACTCCTTCATGACTTTTGTATCAGTTCTTCTTCCAGATCCCTACCATGCTGTGTTCCTGTCCTTAATTTCTTTGATAATGAACTATGATGTGGAAGTATAAGCTGAATAAATTCTTTCTTCTCCCAGTTACTTTGGTCATAGTGTTTCATCTTAACAATAGTAACTCCATATCATGTCATCTGCAGTACAGTTGGGACTATAGCTGGATATAAACTCTCTGATATCCACCATTCCCATGCTTATTGAGGGATTCTTACTTCCATCAGCTACAGAGTTTTACAGGGGCCTTTTATTGACTTATCAAAGAAAGTTTAACACAATGGAGTTTATAGGTGACCAAAGGTTAAGTTTTTAGAACAACCATAAACAACTGACAAAGAAGAATTAATGGTTAAGTAGAGACTTAGTGACTAATACCCTGTACAAAGGTCCCTAAAAGCATTGAGTTCTAAAGCCTGGAGAGATGGATCAGTAGTTAAGAGCATTGGCTGCTCTTACATAGGACCTGAGCTCAATTGTAAACACTCACATAACAGGACACAGCTATCTGTAACTCCATCTCCAGGGGATCAGATGTCTTCTTGTGAACTCTATGGGCACAAGTCACATATATGTTACACAGACTTACATGCATGCAAAACACTGATACGCATAAAATATAACTTTAATTAAAGCACTGAGCTCTGTTCTGCCACTCTAAACATTCTCTCATTACAACATCATTTTCTTCCCCCCCCCCCATCTCATTTTCCTACTTATCCTATCTAGGACCCCTCCCATTTACCTTGGAGCTCCTGTTCCTGCAATAGTAAAAGGGCACATTATGAACCAATGTGTATCAGGTGAGATCATGGAGATTGTTTCCATCTGATATGCAAAGAGCAATGTCAACTCCTAACCCTCATATACCACTAGAAATAGTTTCCTCTCATTTGCGGGGTAACTCGGATGTCCTGTGACAGAATCTGCACTCTGCATATAGCAGTATAAGTACAGGCAATTTCATTCTGTCTAAGTTGAAGACGAAACAGAGCCTTCCCTACTTCTGAGAGTAGATTTGCAATTTCAGTTTCTCTTTCCTTTCCACTGGGGTTACCAGTTAACTAATCAGAGCCTTCTTCAATCATCTTCCCACTAAGCACTTAATGCTTTTCTGTTCTGATAGGCTGCACACACAGGCACACACATACATACATACATACATACATACATACATATACACACACATACATATACACACTCATATGCACACACTCATACACTCACACATGCACATATAACATGGACAGACAACACCCACACACATACACATACCACAGAATTGTCTTACTTACTTTTCTATTGCTATGACAAAATATCATAACCAAGGCAATTTATAAAAGAATGTATTTAATTTGGCTTATGTTTTCAGAGAATTTGAGTCCATGATAGCAGAGCAGAGGAATGGTTGCAGGTAAGCTCACATTTTGATTCACAAGAAACAGAGAGCACATTAGGAATGACAAGGGTTTTTTGAACCCTCAAGCCCACCCCTAGTGACACATCTCTTCTAATAAGACCACACCTCCTAATTCTTCCCAAGTAGATACATGTACTAGAGACCAAGTATTCAAATATGTGAGCCTATGGGGACCACTCTCTTTCTCTTTCAAACCACCACAAAAACCTTTAATTTTATTTCATCAGTGTATTAATTTCTTATTGGATATATATATATGTGTGTGTGTGTGTGTGTGTGTGTGTGTGTGTGTGTGTGTGTGTGTATTTACAAATTATCCTTAAAACAAAGTTCTGAAGTCATAAATCTGAACTGGGTTTCACAGTGCTAAGCTCACTGTGGCCAAGAGAATGACCTTTCTGAAAATAAATTCTCTCTCCCTTTTTTTTCCAGTTTTCATAGACCAGAAACTCTCTCAGCTACTAGCCCAATTCCTCATTCTCAAGGCTAGTATGTATAATCAGGCTTAAGATTCTGTCCTTCTGATTATTTTTCCTGTGTCTTCTCATTTAATTTGCCTTGTCCCTTGTGACTCAGATATATAAAAATCAATATATTACCAACTTTAATTATATATGTAATATAAATAGCCTGTCATATAATCTCTATTCTTAATTTTTTAGGATTGGGATGTAGACATGTATAGGCTATTGTGCCTAGCTAATAAGTCAAAAAGAAAGTTGTTGGGAATGCTACCTACTACCGTTAGAAATAAGTTATGCTTTATGCTCTATATAAAGTCATGCTATTACTTTATTCTTTACATAAAGTCTTTCTAAGAATAAAGAACTATACTTGTGAGTTCACATTACTAATAACTATAACCAATGAGAATAATATACTAAGCGGTGCTTTAGTAGTTACAACCTGACCTTCAAATTCAAGATTGATCCGGATTTGGGTTTTCTCTGTTACCTAAGTTTATTTGGCTCCAGAAAGTTCCTAACCACCATCTCTCATTGTCCTTGTATTAAACAGACAACCATACTTCTTCACAGTGAGGGTCACATTATCAATTGATGTTAGTATCCGATATCAAAATTCCTTGCCAAAGGGCCAAAACACTATTTGGAAAAAAATTAATTAAAAAAGATTTCTCTGTTATACATAAAGTTACCACATTGTTAAATTTTTTAATGTTCCCCATTGTACATTAAAATGACACATAAGAAGTCAGTATGTTTAGTGGTCATCACAGAATGATGTGATTCCATCAGCAATGATTGGAGTCATTTTAACAAGTATGTGAGAGGTGGAAATCCATTTAAGAATTAAAAGCACTGTGGCAAAAGAAGCAAGCTAAAGCTTACAATTGATATTGCTGAGGAAATGAAGCTAGTTAATTTTCCAACAGCAGCCCTAGAACTCAGTCTTTGAAGCCAACCAACAAACTATACAGAAAGCTAAAGCACTCAAGGTTTCCAGTGGACCATGTAAAAGGGAAGGCTGGGTAAGAAGAACACAAAGGAGAGGTCTGTGAGAACACTGGGTGATACGACAATGGTGGGTGCATATCCTTACACATAGTGTGTAACACCATTGATCCCTCACATCCCCTATGAATCTCCAGTGACAACTATGTGTCATTGAGAGTCCACTGGTTACACCAACTCCATTATGCTTTTCAAAAGATTGATAATATGACTTTATAGGAACAAGAGTGTATGAGAAAGCACCATATATTCTGCTGTGACTCGAACACATCTTTTAAAAAATAAAAACATAATCCCTCTTGAAAAAGGAACTGTCTTGGAATTAAAATGAGCTCCTAAAAATGTTCTTAAAATATCATGTATGAAATGAATCAAAATTAAAAAGAGCATTGATATTTGAAAGAATGCAGGAAGCAGAATAAAATGTATCAACACACACAAAAAAAAAAGTGAAAAGGATACAGTAACAAAATTAAGGAATTATACCCAGCTTTCTACCAGCTGAAGTTTCAGAGAAACTGAGTATAAAAATTATTGAAGCAATGCTTTTATATTTCCCTGAACTAAACAAAATAAATTTCCAGAAAATCCTGCAGGAGTGCACAGAATTGTAAGTGAAAGAAAAAAATCCAGAATAAAGAAACAATGTTATACATGTCTCCAAATTTCAAGAGAAGGTCCTGAAGCCTACTAGAAACACACACATACACACACACACACACACACACACACACACACACACACTGCTTGCTGAGGGTTTACATGGTTCGGTTTGGTTTGGTTTGGTTTGGTTTGGATTGGTTTGGATTGGTTTGGATTGGTTTGGATTGGTTTGGTTTGGATTTGACACAAGATCTCTCTATATAGACCTGGCAGAACTGAAAATAACTATGTAGAACAAGCTGCCCTAGAACTCATAGAAATCCACCTGCCTCTACCTCCCAACTGCTAGGATTAAAGGTATGCCCCCCACACTCAGTGAATTGTTGTTCTCTAAAACATCATTAGTAATATATTTAAAAAATAAAAACAAACAAAAACAGGTCTGAAAGGTGAAAATAGCCTGTAGAAAGTAATACTCTTACAAATAAACATAAAGCTTAGAAGGATTTAGGACTTTCAGAACTTATTTTTCCTGTGAATTGGTGAGAGATAAATAGTTGCTACCTATGATCTATGGTAGAAGGTATGTCAGAGGGTGTATCTGTTGATTAATGGATGGTAGGATTATGTAAAAGGGTGTACCTGATCTACAGTAGGGTTTATGTAAAAAAAAAAAAAAGTGTGCCGGCTAATCTATTGTAGGGCATATGTTAAAGTATATGTCTGCTGACTAGTGGTAGGGTATTTCGTAAAAAAATTGTGTCTGCTGATCTATGGTAGGGTATATTTTAACAATGTGTTTGCTAAGTTACCTGTAAAAAGGTGTGTCTGCTGACTTATGGTAGGGTATATGTAAAAGGGTATCTGAGACGTTCAGCACAGAGAACTCACCCAGATCACATATCAGGGTAGAAGAGATAATAGCACATCAAATCTATAGTGCCCTCTCAGCTGCTTCCCAAGGTAAGCTACATTAACTTTATTTCATACAGACCAGTTCTTTGTCAAAAGTCTTTGCACCCATATGGATAAAACCACTGAATTTGTCCCAAGACAGAGACAGAAAGACAAGCTTTAGATCATTTCTCTGTGCAATATATTTAGGTGAGTGTAGTAATTTAAGGAGAGTTCAGTGCCGCTCTTCACAATCAAAGATGTCATCACCATCCTTAAACAGATTGAATGCAGGAACCAAGGAGGTGTGGAAATGGTGATAATGTAGAGTATTTTTTAAATGTGTCCATATTTCATGTGGGTGGGTTGCTGTTGTTTTTGTTGGTCTTTTTTTAATTCTATCTTGTGGGATGACTTCTGTCTCAGTTCTGTTTTAAGAAACTCAAAGCATCAACCATTCAACATATCATTATCATCCTGATTTTGCTGAGAGTATCATATCTTCAACTACAATAATAGAACTAACTGAAATTAACAAATTTAAAAATCATCCTGTAAAAAAAAAAGATATTGGAAACTTAGATTTCAGCCTGCCCCATCAATAATTGATAATAGCTTCGATGTTTCAATTTGTTATGTTTTTCTGCCAAATACTGTGTAAAGAAAGGATTTGGGAATTATTTGAGCTGTGTCTTAGAAATTATTTATCTCCCTCCTCCATATTCCATCTATCCATTTTCACAGTTCTATTCTCTCAATCTTTGTATAGAACTGCTATCAACCAAGAATTGAGTCATAAAAGAAATGCATCTAATAAATACTCACGGAATATAACTGAGGAACCCAATCAGAGGGAAGTGAAAATTAGAATAAACTAGAAAATACATATTCCTAAAAGTATTTAGATTAATTTTTTTCTATAGCAGTAGGTAGATTTTTGACAGTTTTCTATGTCTCAGAAGCTACCAGTTCATAGTTACAAAACCCCGGGTATCCTCCTCATCATCAGGCTTTACTGGCCACTCTGTGGTCACCAAAAAGTGTTCAGCAAACTCTTTTTCGCTCTTGGAAAGTATACAGAGTACCAGTTCCAGACACTGCAAGTGAGAGCAAGAAAAGTGTGTGTGTGTGTGTGTGTGTGTGTAATAGATGGGTCTAAATAGAAACATAATCATTGATACAAGCACACAAATACATACAGACTTGCAAATGAAAACACAGTGGTATACAGAGAGCAGGGAGAAAATATAACAGAGTATCGATCTGTTTGGGCTTGCCCTAGACTTCAAGGGCATACTTCATCTAGCTGGAGTCCTGAGTTCATTTAGATCCCTTAGCTGCTGTCTCAAAGCATCTTTATCCATATAGATTCAAATTTCCCTGTAGCCAATGTTTGGTTTGCCCTTCTATGGTTTGACAATCATTTCTACTTGACAATGAAGACAAAAGAAAACAAAACTGAAATGTTTCTGCCTCTCAGTGTCACTTATCAATATTACAGTGGGATCTCTTATTCACACATTGTTCCATCATCGATCTATTTTTTTCAAACACCAATTTTTAAGATTTATGTCTAGTAATTTGTGCAGGCTTTTTATAGTCTCAGATCAATTGAGTCTAAGCTTTTTGAAAATACACCTTTTGTGTGTGTGTGTGTGTGGTGTGTGTGTGTGTGTCTGTCTGTCTGTCTGTCTGTTTGCTTGTTGCTCTTTGTTTTATGAGACATGGTCTCTCTATGTAGTTCTGGCTGTACTGGCGCTCCACTAGACCAAGCTAGCATGGATCTCACAAAGACCTGCCTGCTTTTGTCTCCCAAGATTAAAGATGTGTGTCACCTTGCCCAGCCTTGACAATATTATTAACAAATACTTTTGATTAGTATAAAGATAGCCTCAACTCAAAATTTGAACCCTCCAAAGAACATTAAATTGTTCTAATATAGCCATTGTGTTACTAAGCCTCTGTCTCTTCTTTTAAAAATGAGAATAATAATTTCTATCTAGGAGGTAAAGATTAGATTAGATTGTGGGAGGGAATTGTTCATTCTGATATTTAGCAAACAAAGAGTCCCATCAAATAATTCATGATTGTTTGCTGTGCAGGCTTTCCTAGGAACAGATACTACCCTTCTCTCTCATACACAAGCTCTAAGTACACGGTAACTAGTGATAGAGCAAACAAACAGACAGCACACTAATAAAACTTGGGAAAACTTAAAAGGAATTATGCAGTTGACATATCTATTGGGAAAGAATATTGTTTATCCTTTGAATTCCAAATTATGCATTTCTTCCCATAAAACACTGTTTACCAAAAATTGTCACCTTAATGCTTCAGCTGCAATGGATGTAGATACCAGCCTGTAATTTCACTGTGTCCTTATTCACATGGAGTACATTCCCTGCATGGCAATGGCTTCCCTCACTGCAGCAAGCAGCCTGCTGCCAGGCATTTATAATGAGTTAACTAAAACATTCATTTATTTTGATGCCTCAGAGAAAGGGTAAATTTTTCCCTTTACTATTTATGTGAGACAGAGAAGGAAAAATGTAGCCCTCTATGAAACCTTGTTTATGACAATGAGGCCTTGACTCCATGTTGACTGATCAAGGGATGGAAGCACCTTCACAACTCTGGTTATTGAAAGCTTACTACAAACATATCAACTTGTACATGGAATTTTTTATTTATGAAACCGAAAACCAACCATCTCCTCCATATGAACCATCTGTATTCAAGTAATATAATTTATAACAAAAAATTCTCTAAGAGATCAGAATACAGACACCTTCCATTTATTTACTAAACTGTGGGTTCCTGTCTTATTAATGGAGATGGATCTGTTTTATTTTTTCCCCTGTCAACCAGTTCTTATAATATCAAAAGCCCAAGTGCAGTGGACATTAAATGTCCAGATCCATCGGATACTGACTGTCCAGATGCATTAGACATTGGAAGCTAAGGCCCCTCCAATGACTAACCCAGTATATGCACGTTCTGTGCCTCTTTCACTGTGCTTCTAAGACTACAGCTGGGCTTTCCAAGGTAGTCCATGAACTACCAATACTGTTATGTCTGCACACTCAGGCATCCAGAAGTGAAGAAAATATCTCTCCCTCCAGGGAATTTCCTCAGCCAACATTGCAAGGTTCTTTAACTCTGCCTGGAAAAAAAAATAGACCAAAAATATTATGATCTGTTCTCTACGTTTTTCATGAGTTAAGATGAAGTGTCTAGGATAGTATGCAAGGCTGGTTTCTGGGTTGGCTTTTCTTTCTACAGCATGCTTCTCCTAACCTGGTACCTCATATCACGTGGAAACATCTTAAGAAAAACAGAACTGCTCAGGATCTGCTGCTGGTGTGGAATCAGAGGGTCTTGGAAAGAGGAGGGGAGTTTAAGCAGTTGAGATGAAAAATGCTTAGATGGGCCTGGGAGGGAGGGCTGACAGACAGCCTAGGAGCAGATTAGTTCATTGTCATAAACTTTCTTTGTCCACAGCTTGTATTATTTGGAGCTCTACTATTCTACTGTCAGAGTATCTCCTTAAGGATAAGTTACTAGAAGTAGAGTTGCTGGGTCAGGCACTATGCCCTTAATTAAATTTGAAATATTTTCTCTAATCATCTTCCTAGAACTCTGTGTCAATGTGTATTGTTGGGAGCCAACTTCTGGCAGAAAGTGTCTATCATCTTTGCAGCCATCTCGAGCCATGTACCCTGACGAGAGACTTGTTTTCAGCAGCCTACAACAGCTGAGCACTCTCTGATAAACATCATGTTTTTCTCCCATATCTTGTTTTGTTGTTTGGTGCCCCCAGCTGCAAGGTGCACATGGTAAAGTGTCTTCAGCTGTGTCCCCCTGCTTATGCATATATATATATATATCCATGATTTCCTTTCAAAAGGGATAAAAAGGGAACGAGGAACAAGTCTTAAACAGACTCTCTGTCTTGTCTCCATTCTTCTCGTCTCTTGCCCTTCCATTCCCCACTCTCTCTTGCTAGACCCTGACCCGCAGGCCAAAGCAGCAGCTCAGGCCAGGATATAGTGGCCCCCAAACCTGGGGCAGCTCCGGGCAGGTACAAAGTGGTGCCTCAACATTGGGCTCCAGTAAGCAGGATACAGTGAAGGACACTGCAGGAATTGGAAGCGTGTATCCTCACTCCTGCACTGGAGACCCTGTTGACTGACCCAAACGGAACAGGTCGTTACAGTGTATAGCCAAAACTGATCTATGAACACGTGTTTTGTCTTTGCCCCCTCAGGAGAACTTTTTTTTTTTTTTGTCGTTCTCTAGTTTTTCCAATTCATCATGTAAATTTTTCACTTTTAAAATGAAACATTTCATATTTTCCCAAAATATAATGATTATGCTTACCTTTCCTGAATTGTGAGTCATATATACCTTGTGCACTGTGAAAGATTAGATGTTTTTCTTCCTCTATGTTTGTGATAACTTTTCATATATTAAGGACTTAACTATTCATAAACATGTCAAACATCTGCAATGCAGCAATGACTGCTGTTGTACACAACTAAAAATGAATTATCTGTCTCTGAAGGGTCACATATACTAGCACTTCTTGTGTGAAGGTATACAAAATGCAGATTTTATTATTTGGAGCCCTATTATGACTTAAGTGGTTTTTGTGTCACTGAGGTAAGAAGAATGTAGGTTAGATACTCCTAATGTGGAATACTAGGGACTAGTTTCAGAATTGGTTTTGGATTTTAAAATATTTGCATATATTTGGACAGAATGCTTGGGAGGGAGTGTACATTTAAGCCAGGCATTCTTTTATGTTTCAAACAGGCTTGGTCCACGTGACATCAAGATTATGTTATATATTTTTAACGTACCTGTATGTTAACTGTGAGTTACTGTACTATGTCAGTGTTCAAAAAGCTTCACATATGGGAACTTTTGTATTTAAGTTTTTCAGATCAAGGATTTAAAACCTGTATTATCCTGCCTTAATTTCCTGCATTAGACTTAAAACCCTTACATATAATTTTAAGTTGTTTTGAAAGAAAGAATATTTCATATTTTAAGATTTGATTCTAAAAATCTATTTAACCCTCTAATATCACACTTACTCAATTTGGCATTTGAAAAAGATGTTTTCTCACTCACAGGAAGATGGTGATTGCTATTCTGTCAGTGATATACTATGAGATATTCCAAAACTGCAGCCATTATACTCATTACCACTTATGCTTAAGAAACACTTGGATCTAGAGCAATACCCAATTCATATACAAAGCCACACACATATTTAATACATTCTCCATGCCTACACCAGTAACCATCTCCTAGAAAGCACCCAGGACATGTTAAATGAATACAACCCTGCCTTGGTGAGGGTTTTACTGCTGTGAACAGACACCATGACCAAGGCAACTCTTATAAGGACAACATTTAATTGGGGCTGGATTACAGGTTCAGAGATTCAGTCTTTAATCAAGGTGGAAACATGACAGCATCCAGGTAGGCATGGTACAGAAGGACCTAAGAGTTCTATATTTTTATCTGAAAGTTGCTAGCAGAATATTGGCTTCCAGGCATCTAGGATGAGGTATCAAAGCCCACACTCACAATGACACATCTATGCCAACAAGACCACACCTATTCCAGCAGGGCCACACCTTCTAATAGTGCCACTTCCTGGGCTGAACATATACAAACCATCATAAATACCAAATGACTGTGTGAATAAATAAATCAATCACTGAATTGAACATCTTTATGTCCTAGATGGGCTAGGAGTTCTAGATATACACTCGTAGTCCTGTTGGAGCAATTACCTGATATAGCATATATGAAACCCAGTTCCATCCCAAGCACTACAATAAAAAAATAAATAAAATGAAATATCTTATGTATACACACACACACACACACACACACACACACACACACCACAAGCCAACTGGGATTCATAAAGGATAAAAGTGTGTGGGAATGAATAAAATTCAATATGGACTCCAGTAGCAATGACAAGTCTGAGTAGGGTTCCTGTTCATGTGGCTTTTTCTCCAGTGGCTTCTGATGCTATGATACTCTCTCCACACACATACATCATTCCTATGTCAAGAATAGCAAGGATTCACAGAAGTGTACATGAAAACAGATATCTTTCCAAAGCAAATTCTGTTTTCAATAATCTCTTTTAAAGTCATTGTGTAGCAAACACCCATGAAAAGTAAGAAATCATATCTAATCACTTTCGCAACTTATCTCTGTGGTTTACTTAGAGTAAGAAAAATGTTCAGTGTTATTAAATAATAATGTGCCAAACAGGCAGAGCCAGAAATTCAAGGAAAGGTTGTAATGAGTTTCAGTAAAGGTTGAGGGAATTTGGCTCTCTTCTCAAGAGACATTTTCTCCTACTTAAAAGCATGAGCTCTCTGTGGAATAATGCAGTAGGATCAGCCTGAATATAAATATTATTTTATAAAATTATGGTAAGTTCTTGACAGAAAAAGGAACCCAGTTTAATTTTATAAACTCCTTGCTTATTTTGGTAAAAAGAGGATTTAGCATGATGGTATAAGAAATTATGTCAACTCCCCTGACACTTCCCTGGCAAGTCAATTAAGGATTTGTTCTTACTTACTTAGAGCATTTCCTGAGTTCAGTCTGGTCATATAATAACTAAAATCAAGGTACCCTTAGTGTCACAAGCAGCAGTGGCTCTGCTGCCTCTGAGGAATAGTCAGTTGCATCCCTGAGTCCAAAGGAGTCAGCAAGATATGAGACAGTAAACAGCACTTGATAAGGTTGAACTTTACATGTCAAAGCAATCCTGTTGGTTCAACAGCTTCTTCGTGTTCTGTGGGACCATGAAAGGATAGCTTGGGTTCTGGTGGAGCGCTGGCTAGAGATGGCTGGAGACCTTGCAAGGGACAGCATACATTTAGTCACATTCCCAGACTCCAGGCTCCTGACACACGGCCAAAGACCTCCATAGATCTGCGCCTTTCAGTCACGTAGGGCAATGCCCCTACAGCCCCTCCCAAAGAGAGGTTTGTGTCACCTAGCACAGGTAGAGGGCATGCTACAGGCTTCACAGCCTCTAGAGATCTCCATATATGAGATACCTAAGGGCCAGAGGGCATAGCCAATTAAGCATACTTTCCCAGACCTTCCTCCTTCTCTATTTAACTCAGGTCTGCCCTGAGGTGGGGGTGGGGGGTACAGCTCATCCACTTTCTGCTATGACAATAAACCTTTTAAAACCATGGACTTCCTCGTGTCTTTGGGGCCCTGCCTGGGGAACCGTAGAGAAGGCCTTTGACTACCAAGCTGCTGCTTAATCTCCTGCCAGAAGGACTTCTCTATGTTTCCACCATGGAGGCCATCAACTCAAGCAAGCTAGCTGAACCAGCCAAGCGAGTCCCAGTAACCAAGAGTCTTTCACCACACAGGATGCCACCAGAGCTTCTCTCCCACTCATCCCTCTCGGTTGCAGGCAGTCCAGCCTGTATGCCCTCCATCTCAGTTCTTCTGTGGCTCCTCCCAGCAGCATCTGGGAGCCTAAGGACAAAGACCACTGGTGTCCTGGTCAGCCGCTTCAGCCTGGAGACCCCCACTCAGGAGTTCTGCCCCCGAGGGACTTCAGGCTGAGGTCTCTCTATGCCCTGATGGAGCCCAGCATCCTAGCTCAGCATGGAGTGAACTCAGTCAAATTCCTGGGCTTCTGCCTCCCTGAGCCATGGCAGACAAGCAGGATCCACAACTACTCCCACTCACACTCAAGCTACAGCATCGCAGTGTTCTGCATGAGACACAATGCTCTTGGCCCTAAAACATGGCTACCCTACCTCAATGTTCAAGGATACTCTGTACAGTGACCTATTTTTGATGTGTTAAATATACTCATGGAGGATATAGAGATGGCTCAGATTTAATGTATTCAGTGTTCTTGTAATGGATCAGAGTTCACTTCCTGGCCCTTTGATCAGGTGGCTCACAGCTGTCTGTAACTCCAGCTCCAGTAGATCCGACTGGATCTTCTGGTCTCTGCAGGCATTTGTACTGTCCCACACAAACATACTTGCTTACACACACACATGCAACATGCACACACACACATCTATACACATTCACATACACATTATTTTTTGTTTGAGAAGCAAAGAGACTCATTACTCATACCTGTGAAAAAGCAAAAGGTTAGAAGAAAACCTTAAGCCAACTGAGCATCTTGACTCTACACTGCTTCATACTTTCTAGTAGTGTATTACTCACTGCATCCTTAATCATGAGTCAATACATATGACAGCATTGTAGTGCACAAAGGATATTATAATCAGAAACTTCTGATTTATATTGTAACATGGCCACA
This sequence comes from Mastomys natalensis, assembly GCA_021653895.1. Classification (NCBI taxonomy): domain Eukaryota; kingdom Metazoa; phylum Chordata; class Mammalia; order Rodentia; family Muridae; genus Mastomys; species Mastomys natalensis. The sequence continues at coordinate 121,231 of JAJTUV010002068.1, read as the reverse complement.
AAATATCTGTGTCACAATGAGCATTTAACCCAAAGTCCTTTATTCATCTCTGAAAAGAAATAAAAAGACATACATTACAACTGAGGGACAAATGGGGTTATGCATGTAAATTTCGTTACATGATCAAATGGTGACTGTTTAACATCCAGATGAATATTCGATCAGCTTCATCTTACTACTAAGGAATGACAGACATCTGGATACAGCAAGCCATTAGTTTGTCTCGGTAGAGAATGTTCTGTGATCCTTTCTATTATTAAGTAGGTCTGGTGGAGCATTAATATGCAATTGTTTATAGCCCTCTACTCTTGACCTCCTTTTCCTTTTGAATCCCATTTACCTCTAGTCTGACCTTAAGATTTCAGTCAGCCAGAATAAACCAGAGATATCCTTTCAGCACTCTTACTGAATAGGATATAGCATGTCTTAGAGGAACAATTGGTCAAGAGAGAGAAAATAAGTGTGTATATTAAAAAGAAAGTAGTGAGAAATATCATATGTGCAGATGACATGATTGTATACACGGACAATTCTAAATATTCCATCAGAAAGCTATTTGAAGTTAGGAACAAGTTCAATAGAGTTGAAAGAATAAAAAAAAAAAAAAATCCAACACACACCAAAAAGCAACATATTTATATCCAAAGTTAATTGCTGAAAAAGAAATTAAGTAATCCATCTTCAATAGATAAAAACTGAGGAAATGAACAAGGACAGCAATAGAGATGTCAATTTAAGCAGAGGCCTGCCCACAGGGCCTCAATCCTACACAAACTACAGGTAACTGAGGAATGTTGAGAGCAGAGCAGGATAAATAGTCTTCTCCAGGGAAGAGCACAGCACTGGTGAGCCAATACCAAATGGTTGACCCTGAAAACACATGTACAAGTTAACATTAAATGGATTGAACAGGTTACAATATTCATACATGCAAGTTACAACTATTAATGAAAAAGGAGGCCATGGATTTGAAAGAGAGAAAGGAGGTGGGAATATGGGAGGATTTGGAGGATGGTAAGCAAAGTGGAAATGATGTAATTATATAGTAATTTTAAAGATACAGAAAGAATCGAAAAATGTATGCCTAAAAGTGTAAAGGTTTTGTATGGATGAAATTATGAAACCTATGAAAAGAATTGTAAAGGATACAAAATTCCAAATATGTCTGGTATTCACAGATTGAAAGGATTGATAGTGATAAATTGGCACACTCTCAAAATGACCTATAGTTTTGATGTGACTCTTATCATAAAAGTACTTTCTTCACAGAAACCACAGAAAAAGGAACTAGAATTCATTCAGAGCCACCATTGAGTGACCCAGAACATTGAAAACAAACCTGAGAAGAATTCAAAGCTGGAAATATCAAAATACCAAGTTTAAAAATATGCTACAAAGATATAGTAACCAAAGGGGGCATGGCTCCAATATGAGAAGATACACTAGGCCAATGGGATAGAATAAAGAATACAAAAAAATAATACAAAAAAATCCATGCTCTTATTGCTAACCAATTCTGGACAAAGACATCAAGACTATAGATTGGAGAAAAAAATGGCCTCTTTGATAAATGGTCCTGGCAAAATGACATTATGAAAAGTGAGACTAGATTCCCTTCCCTACATTATACAGAAAAATCAAGTCAAGATGACCTAAAAGCCAAACTGTTAAGTTTAAAATCTGTGGCATACACCTATACTCCCACTTACTTGGGACACTAAAGCAAAAGGTCCTTCTGGACACCAAAGTTCAAAAACCAAGCTGAATAACATGAATAACAAAGACATCATTTAAAAAACAGGAACAGGAGGAGAGGAAAAAGAGGAGATAGGGGACCTGGAGAGTGGGGGATAGAAGCAGCAACCACAGCAACAAAATCACTACTAGAAAATGTGAGGCAAACATTACTCACAATGGTATAGACAATAAACCATTATGTTGAACTCTAAAGATCCAATCAAAAAGGTAAAAACAAATACATGGGATAATATCAAACTACAGAACTTCTGTACACCAAATGAAATAAAATAATCAATAGTGTGAAAAGAAAACCTACAGAATAAAAGAAAATATTTGCAAAATATTCATCTGACAAGGGATTAATACTCAGAATATTTAGGGAACTTTCAGAAAACTGAATACCAACATAACAATCCAAATTATAAAATAACATCAAGAATTAAACCAGCACTTTTTATTTTTTTATCGCTCAATTTTGTTTTTAATAAGGACACATATAAAATATATCTATAATATATATATACATATATATAGTATGTCTTTATTACCCTTTCCAAGACAGTATCTTAACTTCATGCCCTCTCGTTTCCCCCATCAACATTCATCCATCCCTATCAGGCTTTTTCCTAGATTTACAACTTATTGTTTTGATTTTGAACCATTTAGTTTAAACAGGGTAATTTGTGTGACCATTGGGCTGCAGCTCTCCATTAAAGTCACCACTGTGCAGAAAACCGAAAGCAGTGATTTCTCCTTTACCTGAATCTTTCAGTAGCAACAGGTTCAGCAGTGATAGATGAGGTCCCCTGAGTCCCTGCTCCATCCATACCTGACAACTGTTGAAGCCCCTTAAACTAAAATTGTTTAAAAGGTATACAGATGGAAAAGCATGTGAAAAACTGCTCAGTCTTATTAATCACTAGGGAAACATAGACAAAACAGCAATCAGATATCATCTACTACAATTAGAATGACTATCACTAAAAAGAAAAAGTCTGAAGGCGAATGAGTGCCTTTATACACTGTTTGATATTCATATAAATTAGTATAGTTCTTATGTAAAAACAGTATAGAAATTCCTAAATAAACAACAGCAAATTAGAAGGTTGGCAAGATGGATCGTGGCTAAAGATGCTAGCAGCCAAGTGTAAGGGCCTGAGTTTGATTCCCAGAGCCTACAAAGTAGAAGGAAAAAACAAAGTTACTCAAGTTGTCCTCTGACCTTTATGTACATGCCACAGCATTCTCTCCTATCTATCTGTCTGTCTGTCTATCTTTCTTTCTTTCCTTCCTTCCTTCCTTCCATCCATTCATCTATTTCTCTGTCTCAAAGAAATATTTTAGAACTAAAGAAGAGAACAAAAAATGTGATCCCGTGATTCCTCTGCTGGAAATAGTTCCAAAAGGGATAAATCATTAGACACCGAAGATAGAGCACACTTAGTTCTGCTGTATTCTTCCTGATGACGAAGGTATGAAGTCTAATTAAAGAATAATCACTGGATTAATGGCTGTTCATACACAGAGAGAGAGAGACAGAGACAGAAAGACAGAGAGAGACAGAGAAAACAATCTATTATTTCACAATGACCAGAAGAGTGAGAAACCTATCTCAAAACATCAGGCCGATTAAAATTCTACACATTGTACACATGAAAGAGACTTCCATTATTCCATTATTTATCCCCTGGACATATGTAAATATTACTTCCATAAGAATGTTTCCAAAATCTTGAATTGAATTACTTAAAGTATTCAACAAACTCCAGTACCTCTCAGTCTTCCAAAGAATTTGTTCAAAGCCCAAAGTAAGTCCCTTTATCCAAGCTACTTTATTTGTAACACACAGAGAGATCAAATAAAAATAGAATATAATTAAATTACTATCAAACTATATGAATAAAAATTACAAATCACAATGCAATAAGACATGCCCACATACACTGAGCCAGATACATAAACTCACGGCTACTTGGCTGATACCTTTGAATTTCTCCTGCTAGAATGTCTCTAAAATGTTATGAATGTTTGAGCTTTTATTACAAGTAGGTTATACTGAGTTACATAGCAACATGGCCTGAATAAAAATAGTGACTTGAACAGTCTCAGGTACATGGAAAATTACCAATAATAAAAATGGCTTTTCTGTGATGTCATTTTTAGCTGAGTTTCTTTAGAAAGCTAAGTGAAAAGCCTATTGCTAACATTTTTATGAAGCAACGCATAATTCTGCAAAATCAAGAATGAAGAAAGGCACTAAAGAAAGCAGATCACATGTAAGACGGCATATTACTGCACCAGGCCACCACGATGCAACATCTCCATAGACTGGCTGCTTCACCCCACTGGGCACATTATAGAGGTGAGTGGAACAACTGGGTTTCCAGACAGACTATAGGAAAAAATGCAGAAATTACCATTAGGGGTTCTTCTTGGTTCCTGTTCCAACTGGTTAATGTCCCTAACCCAGTGATGTCTTCCACCTCTTCTGCTTAGGAAACCAGATTCTACTCTCTTCACCTTCACAAGCTACCTGATACTACAAGTAGTGAGAAGAGTCAGATCCTGGATCAGGTTGTGGATCTCACAGACTGCATGGATATGATTGATGAGTGAAGGCCATGCTGAGCCTGTCCTGATTCTTTCTGGGTTCTCACAGATTTAAATGGATCATTTGAGGATAATTATTAGGAAGGTAATGTAGGAGGAGCCAGACAGAACGGGTGTTTAGGATGCTCATCAGAACTGATAACTTGTGAATGGGAAGAGGTCAGGAAGCAAGGTTAATCAGGGAACACTTCGCCCTGTGATAGTCCTGATAAAGTCTATGAGGACTTGATCAGGTTCTGTGAAACAATGGGTACCTGTTATAAGAGTACTACTGGGAAGAATTCACCAGGCCCTAACATCGCTGCCATGCTTAGTGGTGGGCAAGAGAAGAACCAGATCCTTAGTATAGTGATGGATGTGCGGCTGCTACCGGTGTTGTAGTTGCACACTATACTATCACAGAGCAAGTTCTTCCTTGAACAGAAATTCAAATGGGGCATGTCTACAACTCCCATGCCCTTAGAGACTTTGCATCCCCAGTGCCAAGGATACAGCAACACACTTAAGGTATAGAACCAAAAAAGATGGAATGAGGGCATCAAAGAAATACCTACTCTCTCATATTTATTGCAGTACTAGTCTCAGTAACCAAGCTATAACATCAAACAAAAGGTCCATCAACAAAATGAATGGTTCAAAAAATATAGAGTACACAGCACACACACACACACATGTGCATATATAGCACACAGAATACAATACGTTTTTAAACATAATAAAATAAATAATTCCTGTCACTGATATGACATAGATGAGCCTGTAGGGCATTATATTTAGAGAAATAAGGACATTTACACAAAAATAAAGAACACAAAAACATACTCATATGGGCAATCAAAATGAAATTTGACCTAAAATAATGGAGTAAAATAGAGTACTAGAGTGTGGGGCAGTTAAAAGGTGTTGGGAAGATGTCAGTCAAGAATATACAATTGCAGTTATGTGGAAGAAAAAAGTTTAAGACTTATGCTGCATAGCAAAATGACTATCATTAATAAAAATGTTACGAAAACACAGTGAATGGATGCTAAGAGTTTGCATTGTAGAAAAAAAGCATAATTGTATGAGGCAGTGTACTTATAACTCACTGACTTAACCAATGAATACATGCAATTTCATCTGCCAATTTAGGGAAAGTAATTTGGACTAGAAGCTACTATCTTATAAAAACAAACAAAACAATGGTTTAAACAATTAAAAGTTTAATGAGATTGATCCTTAATTATAAAATTCAATTCCTGCTTTTGGTCTTGTGTTTATACTTTCTGATTTTTGTCATTGTTGATTGTTCTCTTATACTTATTTTCCCCAATAACTTGCCATTATACCTCTTCATAGGAGTAAATATGGCAACCAAAAATAGCCAACAGTATTTAAAGACATTTCTAATATTTAATGTATTTAGACATACTTAATATATGGAATAATATAATATATAAATAATACCCAGCCATGTGTATACTATCTCTGTAACCAAGGAACCAAATGGGTTCTATTCCATTCTTTTTTTATTCAGGAAAATATAGCAGGTGACAAGAAATTTTTGTCAAGTGAGAGGAACTAACTATTATATAAATGGCAGCTAGAGTAAAAAAACATATTCATGTGGTTTTCCTTCTTGGGACCTAAAGGCAAAAGTGGAGTATTGAAATATGACATTTGAAAAGGACAACAATGAAAAGAAAAACACAATTAAATGGGGGAGGGGAGAGACCCTATGCTATGGAATGGAGAGATTTTAAATTTTTATTTCTGACTAGCAAGAACAATTTTCTTGGCCTAGAATAAGCTTATGAAATTATATTTAAAGGAAGACTAGAAAGAGAATCAGGTCACAGTAAACAATTTTGTGCCACCCCATAGGGGGATTAATTTATTGGCTTTCCTCCACATCCTGTACATCTCCTTCTACTTCTGTACCTCAGCTTCCCAGAGACTTTATTAGAGTTCTCGGTAGCTCTGGACACAAATGGATATCTAATGATTTCCCTGTGGAAGGATCAAGCATCCTTGGAGAGAAAGCTGAGTTGGAATTTCTCAGCAACCAACACATTCTTTCCTAACATAGCAGCTGGCCTGCAGGAGGGAAGAATATATAGGAAGTCCCCATTGGAGTAGACTGTGCTCTAAAACCTCCAGTGGTAAAAATTCTAATTCATTATCCATGAAATCCATACTTTCCATTAGTAATAATTTACATTCATTAGAGAGATCCTGTGTAAATCAAACTTGCTTAACCCCTATTACCACAAAATTGTAGTGACAGCAGTATGAGGTTAGTAAATCTAACTCTCCTATTTATCTATCATTCATAACTACTTGCTTCCAGGGAGAATATGCTGCAAACAACATGGATATTGGGGGAAAATATTGGAAAAAGACAAAGCAATATTGATGTAGTAAAGATGGTGGATGCTCTCCGGATTTCTGTGACAACAGGAGACATAGAATAAAAGGAGAGGCCTCTCACACTGCTACTCTTTCTGACAGACGTGGTTGCTACCTCAGACATATGCAATCACTTAGATTTTGTGTTTAGAAGAAGTCTCTTTTGTTTGATACTCCATTGCCACCATCTTTTACTTCTTCATAGTTCCCATGCTTGATGTAGGAAGGCCTGCTAATGCTATGTTGAAATTCACTTGAGTGCTTGTCCATTAATCATAAAACCTTGTGAGGTAAGACAGATTTTGCTGCCTCTGTTTTACAGAAATGGAAACTGAAGTTCAAAGGAGTTAAACTTTTTTCCCAGAAAGCTAATCTGTGGGGAGGCTGAGACCTTCAGCCAGGGCTTCAGGCTTCCAGGCAAGGGCTCTTTCCAGTCGCTACTGTTGCCTCATGTATTCTGATCGGTATGAAACGAGGGGTTGCACAGGTCAGTGGAGCCTCCTTTCCAGGGGACCCATATTACTAATGATATTTCACCTCAAAGTTTTTATATGAACAGATAATGCTGCCAGTTCCTTTTTTCTACTTCTTAAAAGATTTTACAGTTTGGCAATTTAGTCATTATCTAAATCCTACTGATCTTTATGTGTAAGTGTCCTTTCTTAATTGGCAGGGTCGTATCTTGGTTCACTGTGACGGTCTGACCTCTGTCAGTACACAGATAGAATCTTACTTGCTGCATGTCTGCCATTCTGGACCTTTTTCTTAGCTTTCAGCTATAAGAAGAAAAGTTGCTAATTAGGAATCCCATGAGGCATAGCTGAAAGACTTTCATTGGTGGGTGATAAAGTGTATCTATCCCACTAGAATTTGTCTTGGAGCACTAGGTGAAGTGGGGAAGGAGTCGTGATGATAAGATACCCCTTTACAAGGATTATAGAAGCCACAGAGAGACAAACGTGGCAGGAATAACCAGAATTCCTCATTTTGCCCTGAGGATAGATCTGAAGATAGGTTTCTAAAGGTATTCATTTCTAAGTATAAAGGCAAGTTTAAAACCTCAGTGGATAAGGTTGCTTTACTCTTTAAGGTGTATTATACATAAAGTATCATATTGAACTCACCAAGGACTCTGCTTTCAGAGAAAGGTCATAGCCTTCCCATCAGGAAATATAACTAAACTTTGGGCTGAAAGGTAAGGGAGATATTCTCCAAAAGGTCGTATATCAAAGACTTAGAACAATCATTATAAAATATTATATCCCAAAAACACCTTTTAGTTTCAAAATTTGCTAGGTAAACATAATCTTGCTGCCTTAATAATATATTCTCCAGCCTAACCCATGTGCTACACAATAAGATGAAAGAGATAGCTTGCACTACTGAAATATATCATCTTTGGATGGATGCTCAGAGCACTTATTCCAGTTTTCAGGGCTTCAACAATTTGTTTAACCTCAATGAAATTATTTGACTTTATGGAAAACTAGTAATAACCACATGCATTTGTTGAGAATAATAGTTTTATTTCATAGTATCCAACAGAGTCTATACTAAAAAGGAGTTGCTATTGTGATTATTTATCCTCCCAATCAAGTTTCCTCATGATACTTAGCTTGCATTAAAATTCTTGTCATGTCCGAGTCTACCTTTTGCCCAGCAGCACAGAATCTATATTGCTAATGGAAAAGTATACAGGTAGCTTCCTCACTCCCAGAGCATAGAATCTGAAATTTTAAGTGAAGAACTTTTATTTGTATTCATGCAAACTCCAACACTGGCAAGAAGACAAACAAACAAAAAAGATATTTTAATTTACTCTTGTGCAGCCTCCTCTTCAACTCCATGCTTCCAACTCCACAGTTTCAAGGCCCAATTCCAAACCAGCTCTGTCCTCAGAGGACCCAGAATTTGAGACACCACTGTGCATTGTGTGAGGGGAGGCACTAAGTACTCTGATTACATGCTGCTTTCAATACAGAGTCATTTCGTGTAAGCTGCAATTAAACATTTACAATTCATTTAAGAGCAGTGAAAGAGACATGGTTTTAAGACATAATTGCAATGTGGGCTTTGCAGGGTTTTCCTTTATATCCAAACATTTGCAATCATGAGATTGATATATAGGGAAAAGCTGCCTTAAAAAGAAGAAAATACTCCATTCTTTTACTGAGGGGCATTCTGAGTTTTTTGCTATGGAATATTATAAACAATCTTTTAAATGCTTTAATATAATACAAGCTTTTGTGTTCATCTATTGAATCATCATTCTTATTTCTATACATAAATAGTAATAATGGGCATTCTGTTTTTCAGACTACAATAATTTCAAAGTGTAGAGCTTGGTTGAATCCATTTCGGTCAGTTAACTACAGTTCCCAATCATTATAATAATCCTACAACAGCTCTTTATGGCATGGGTTCTGTTTCATACTGTCAGAGATTTTGCTAAATCTGCCTAGCTAAAATACATTATCTTCATTACTTACTCTCATATGCAGTTGTTACCTGATTACGAAAGAGTCCGCAGATATTCTCAACATGATAAAAAAAAGAGTCAGCATGCTAAGAAGTAATGAAAAACAAACAGTATTAAGACACAGGAGACAAGAGTCGTATTTCTTACTTATAAATTTATCAGATTTAATTTTGAACTAGCTACTACCTATCTGAACCATTCTTCCTAAAGCACAGTTAAAGTAAAATAAACTACACAATCTCTTGCAGTTACAGCTCCCAGGCTCTTGTCATCTTCCACATCTATCATGTTGATATAAACAAGAGTCCCCTCCTTGCCACATCCTTTTACTTGCCCTATCATAGGTCAACATATTTCACCAGAAAAGGTATGATAAATGGGCTGCAGTATTTGTAGGTTAATTCGAATACAAGAATAATTCACATATATTATTGGGCTTTACCAGGCATGTGGTCAATTGCCTTAATGAAGGGAAACTGAGATACAAAATAACCACCCACTTGCTCTACTTGAATAAAAGTCAAAAGTAAAGCTTGTGTCTCTGACTACAGCCCATTTTCATTTCTGTTCTGTAAATATGTCAGTAGTGACATTAGCATAACCATGGGTGAGATTTTAAGAAATGCCATACAAGTGAAACATAAAGCATTAGTTTTCTTGATTACCCAGTATTAAACTTGGAGGAGGGACTTTGGTATGGATGCTGTGGTGGTTTGAATGGAAATGGCCCCCCATAAGCTCATATATTTGAATGCTTGGTTACTAGGGAATGGCACTCACTGAGATTGATTAGGAGATGTGGCCTGTTGCAGTGGATGTGGCCTCATTGGGAGAAATTTCATGTGCATGGGCTGTAGAGTTTTGAAAGCTCGAGCCTGATCCAGTCTCTCTCTCTCTCTCTCTCTCTCTCTCTCTCTCTCTCTCTCTCTCTCTCTCTCTCTCTTCCTACTTCATTTGCATCCAGATGTAGAACTCTCAGTTCTTTCTACAGCATCATGTCTGCCTGCATACCATCATGCCTCCCACCATGACAGTCATGGACTAATCCTCTGAAATTGTAAGCAAAATGAATTAAATGCTTTCCTTTATAAGAGCACCAAGGTCATGGTGTCTCTTCACAGCACTAAAACACTGACTAAGAAAGGAAAGCTTTGGCTCAATCAAATTGCCAGCAGCCGTTTGTGACCACCATGAATCCTAGAGATCACCAATATCCAAGTCAGTGTTTTGTTTTGTTTTTTAATTGATGACACAGTTCATCAACATTTGTGTTTCAAATAAAAAATAATAATCTTTAAGTAGCCAATTTTGGAGTGGTGGAATATACTCATAATCCCAACTCTTTGGAAGTTGAGGCTTGAGAACTGGGAGTTTAAGAAAAGCCAGGGCTACATGATGAGTCCTTGTTGAAAATGTGGGATAGGAGGAGGTCCAGAAAAACAGGAGGTTGTGATGGATATTCTATAAAAACTATTAGTATATTTATCAATATTTTGAAACCAATCTTCAATTTAGTTTTGGTAACATTTACTGATCATACATTAACTGTGCCAGTTTTCCCTCTGCACATCTTTCCCATTCCTTTTATATGGTTAATAAAATATTTATTGACATCTAAGCTCTGAGTCCTTTCTACTTGGTGGTATATTTCTCAGGACTCACATAATGAGTGGAATAAAGTAGTCTTAGTCTGTCAGACACAACAGGTTCTGTGACTGGCGCATTGTGACAAGAACACTGTGTGAGCCTCATTGGGGCAAACTAGCAGGCTATCCCTATATTCCCATTCATATGTTGATTTATTATTGTGTTTTTAATTCAGTTTCCTTAAAAGCTCCATGCTTCATCTTATAATTTGAATGCACTAATTTTAGCTGATATATAGCACTTGTAACTAAGAAATATCTCTGTGTACAACAGCCTCAACTCAAAGTAAACGGAACACAAACTGTTCTGTGAAAGCTATCTCTAGGAGGCCAGCTCTCTCTGTGTGTACTTGAGCTATTTAATGAGGTTTGCATTCAGAGTATAGCTGTCTGCAGTTTATGCCAACACTCACAGTTAACATATTAGTTTGAGCAATCATTTACATTAGTATTTGCCTGATTTCTACATAATTCAGGAAAGATTTCAAGTAATTACTCATTCACAAATTCTTAGCTCACAGGATCCATAGGTAAGCCTTCTTCTAGAGTTCTCCTAAAGTCTAGTATACTGTCATCAGTTGGATGGGTCAAAGCTTGGCATTACTAATATAGGTTTGCTGATTGGTCTTGGAATGATGGACTAAAAACCAAGATATCAATAGTGTGGGCTTACAGCTTATATTTCTAGAAGCCACAATCGATCCTGGCCCCATGAGGGCTAATTTGGTATAAGCCCTGAACCTAATAATCTAGACTGGAACAGCTTTGCTTCTAACTCCATACAGATGAACTTGTAGATAGTTCTATCAAGAGTCACACTGGAACACGGAGCTACAGCTACAGAGAGCTGATGTTGACTTTAACTTTGGAAGTTTTGAGCCAAAAGAGACAGTTCCTAACATAGGTGTATGGAGGCCAGCCTGGCACAGGAGCTAGTATAAAGTCATGTGCTATCTAGACTTCTTAACTCTTGTGAATATGTTTTCAAATGTAGAATCATTCTAATCAATAGCTTTGTAAGAGAGCAAACATTGAAAGTCACATTCTGCTTGCTTAGCTTTCAGACTAAATCATTTCTTTCTCATCTAAAAAATACCAAAAGAAGTTCCAAGCTGAGGTCTGAGACACAGTGAAGTGCTTACCTTAGCATGTACAACCCTCCACAATGGTGAATTTCTGGATTTTCCCCCTGAAAACTTGGGTCACTGAGTTTTATCCTCAGTATGCATGAGTATTGGTATTCAATCCTGGGCATGTGTAAGTTTCTGGGTTCAATTCCAAGCAATAAAAATATTTCTATTTTAGCTTGATATCAGTATTATCTCTGTCTTATTCTCATTTGGCACTTTGACTCAGCTATAGTTATTTTAGAACTAATGATGCATGTCTTGTCAATATTGAGGCCATGCTATTAGCTGTTTATTATGTCCATGGTTATTAGCACTGTTTGAATAACTCTGTGTGTTGCATAAGTGTATTTGGAAAGAAAACTCAAGTGACATATAAATGAAAGAAATGAATACATGAAATAGAACTTCTTAAATTTAAACATCTCTTCATTTTGTAAAATATTGTTGCTTGCACTTTGTTTTTCAAATCTTTAAATGTCAGTTTTCTCAAAAATATTTCTCAGTATTTATCAGCAACTGATGTCTGATAAGCAATAACTGAGTGTGTGTGTGTGTGAATGTGTATACAGAACTTTACTATGATAAATGCATCCAAGTGTGCAAGACTGCTGTTGGATCTAGTATAGAAATAAGAAGTAAATCAGAAACAATAGAAATGAAAACCGAATTTGGTTTTGCCTGTCATATTTCTTTCGGTTCCATCACATGCAAAGACTTGAGGAAAATTTTTCTTTACACAGTTAAATCAGTATCAACCAGGAAGAACTGATAAGCCCATCTACAGAAAGAAAAACTATATTATTTGAAAGGACAAGTAGCTGACAGACATTCTATAAGAGTAGGAAGAGGAAGTAGCACAGAAGCTCACAGTTCACCAAGTCCTCAGTCTTTAGATGTCTTATGAACATCCCTGGAAGCTACTCCAGAGGAAGCAGCTCCTGGCAAACAGCACACCCTCTGCTGAAGGCCTTCCCCACTATGCTCCTCCTGTCCAGTGACAGTCCTTAGTGTCCCCACGTTAAAGGAACTAGTACCTAGAGAGGAATGGGTCTGGTCAACAATCACAGCTCAGGCTGTAGCTCAGGCTATAACACTTTTCTCTTAGTGTACATCCTCTCTACCTATAGAACAAGAGCCTCTGGATAAATGTTTTCACTGAGAGTTAGGTCACTCTGTTTCTTTCTTGACAGCTTCAGGTATAGCTTTGGCCTGAGCTGTGAAGGCACATGTCTTTAACCCCAACTACTTGGAAAAATCGTGTCTTCAAGATACCTTGGGAATCTTAGAGAGGCTCTGTCTCAAAATACAAAATGTAAAAATGAAGGATGGGACTATATCTCAGTGACAGAGCACTTGCATAATATGTTCAAGGCCCTGGGATCAGCCTCAGAACTACAAAAATAAAATGAAATGAAATAAGGGTCTAAAACTCTCCCTGATCTGCCTTAAGGTCCTTTCTTCCTCTAAGAATTAAGTATTTGTTTCACAAATGACTCATTGATCCCTACACACAGAGACATAGAGAATATAGCACTGAGCTATTCAGATGTAATTCACTTCTTTAAAACCATGTCTTATCATAAAAAATACAATGCTTGAAAGGCAAGTGATTAGTAACCATGTAAACTTATGAACAATGCCATTAGATGATACTTATACCACTTTCAACTATATTGCACCTCCTTAAAGGCTTTGAACTCTAGAATTACTGAAATCTGCCACATAACAGAGAAGATTGCCTTAAAGTGGAAATGAAGGACCTGAGGTCATTCTCACAGAGAGCAAAGGACCTGCAGGGTCCTACTTACTGGCTTTATGCTGTCCCTCCACCTTGAAGACAACTGGGCTTCCTTTTACTTCCATGCTCTGGGCCAGTTTAGATATATGTGCTTTGAGACTGTCCTGACATCCAGTCCTTACCTTAACACTTGCTTGGATTCCAGACTCTCCTTGATTGCAATCTTGGTATCTCCACCTTCAGCCTACCTGTAGATTTTGCTGAGTCAAACTACCTACAGCTTCCTGGAGGCCACATCATGATTCAGGGGAAAATGATACTGTATCTTCGATTGTCACTTTATACCTAATATATCTCAGAATTCATTCATTTCCATGCTTGGAGGATATATAGATACAGATAGATAGATAGATAGATAGATAGATAGATAGATAGATAGATAGATAGATATGTAGATAGATAGATAGATAGATAGATAGATAGATAGATAGATAGATAGATAGATATAGATAGATAGATAGATAGATAGATAGATAGATAGATAGATATCAAAATAGAGAAACAGTGATAGAGATAGGAGAGAGAGAGAGAGAGAGAGAGAGAGAGAGAGGTGCTATTCTCCTTGTAGAGTGCTGGCTCTTGGGTGGTTCAGTGGATAAGAACAATTATTGCTCTTCCAGAGGATCTGAGTTCAATTCCTGGCACCGTTGTCAGATGGCTCACAACCACTTGTAACCATAGCTCTAAGCTTCCTGGCCCCTCTGTCCCCACAGGCCCACATTCTCATGTACACACACATGCATAACACATATGTAAAAATTAAATTTAAAAAATAAATCTGATTCTGGAAGTGAAGTACAATAAGAAAGAAAAGTGAGTCACAGCCTTTTTAGTGGCAATGATATTCCATGTATGGTATAATCCCTCATGATTTTGAAGAATCTTTTCATAACATATTTCTCCCTGAGTAAATTTAGAATTTGCTTGGTAATAATTTGGAAGACTGCTGTGGGATCTTCCAAATACCAAAGAACAACCTTTAATAAGACATAAAAATTCTTAATATGTGTTGGTAGTAGTCTCCCATAAGAACAGGTATTTAGCCAAAAAAGCAGACCCACCAACTAATCTTTAGATTAGAAGCTGGCACTGGGATTGTTCCTGCTACTTCACAAAGAAATCAAAGCCAGTGATATGTCTTTTGATGTAGGATTGCCCTTTTCCCGGAGAAAAGGCTAATTATTAAAGCTTTTCTCCAGAAGGGTAATACTGATGCCCGTGTGCTTATTGTCAGGGGCCAGCAGAGTGGAACAGAGCTAGCTGGCTGATACTGACGGGGCTACTCTATGTCTCGGAGAGGAAAACCTAGTTATTAGCATATCATATTCAGCTCTGCCTAATGAAACTAACTCCTACCCCAAAGCCACCATTTGAGATGAACTAATATTTCCTCGACATAATGGTATGGATAAGAAAGAGTTCAAGACTCTGACAACTGAAATCTGAACCTGGTTCCCACTGTTTACACTGTTATTGGTATAAACTGAGATTAAACCTGTCCCCCAGCTTCAGCTCCCTCACCTATAAAGTGAATCTATTAATTCTGATCACATCTATACAATGGCATTTTTAAAATGCAAAGTTGTAGAGGCTGGAGATATGGTTCAGAAGCTAAACACCCTTGCTGTTCTCCAGAGTTCTCCTCCCAATACCCACATAGGTATAATTTCAGTTTCAGGGGAGTTGACATCCTCTTCTGACTTCTGCTGGTTCCCCCCACACATATAGGAAACACACAAACACATATATCTAAATTAGAAAGTTAAATACTTTAAAGCATATAAAGCTTTATCCACATAGACATAGTTATTATTTTTAGGTTGATATTCTAAGATTTGTAGAAATACAGAACAAGGCAAGAAGGAACTGGTAGCAAATGGTACAACTGGACTATTCATCAAGTTTCCATGGGAGGGGGCACAGGATAATTTCAATAACTTCCTGCATAGCAGTCATTTCTGGATAGCAGAAGTGATTCACATGTTTAAAAGACTTATTTGAGGCCCCCAAAGAGTGTCTCTCATTCCTAAGGAGTTCAAAGTTTGTTATAATAGAATTGAAATATAAATGGAATTCACATTCTTCTATTATCTCTTACCAGACAAATTCATGTGCATAACTAAGGGCAGAATATATATATATATATATTTGCTGGCCATAAGAGGGAAATGTAATTTTTATTACATTTTGGTTTCCTGTTTCCTTCATTTAAACCAAAAACACAACACAGAATGGTTTCCACCTCAATGCTATACTTCATTGAGGATACAGAGAAAACACACAGATTTCTATGAATAGACATTAAAGTTATTATGCAAAGAAAACTAAAGTTCTGAGTTTCAGTTATCACAGAAAACTAAATGCAATCACAGTGGCTTATATGTGTGCCATTTACCCAAAATATTGGGGTAAATTTGTAAGTACTACACTAACTAAAAATGGCTATCTGCCAGCAAATGAACTGTGGTGATCTGGTCATCTCCAATGAGCTTTCAGAATACATGGCAGAATGCCAATCACTGCAACGAGAGATGAGTCGGGGAGCTGTGAAGTTTCTGAAGTTTCTGGCCTTGGGTAGTTATCTGGGTCTCTGTTTGTAAAAACATCCTCCCTTGGTGCCAGGATCACATTCAGATGGGACAGTGTGAGGGTCAGGTGATCTGGGCTGCTCCATTTCTTCTTCAGTCCCTAAAACCTCACACTTGTAGGACGGGACACTTTTGGAATTGGAGATTCTCTGGCA
Organism: Mastomys natalensis; assembly: GCA_021653895.1. Taxonomy (NCBI): domain Eukaryota; kingdom Metazoa; phylum Chordata; class Mammalia; order Rodentia; family Muridae; genus Mastomys; species Mastomys natalensis. The sequence goes on along the minus strand of JAJTUV010002068.1, from coordinate 104,697 downwards.
ATCGTCTTTTTGTCTGTTGTCATGTGAGAAGACCCTTGAACAGATGTGGAAGAAGGACACAGAGAGGAGGAGTTTTCTGCCAACCAGGAAAGATGGCAGAGGCAGGAGAGGTTGGCAATCACTCTTACTCAGTCTTTAAGAATAAAGATTCAGGTTCACCAAGCTGAGGTTGATACAATTCCTGGAAACACAGAGGTGGTGAGAGACTCTGGGTGAAGAGCAGCATCATTTCAATGGGCGAATGAGGAGCAGAGTGGTCAAGAGCTGTTCTACAGCCACCGGCGTGACGTTGGATGCCTGACTTATATAAGTGAATATTCTATCTTACAACAGAAGCTAAAAGTCCCATGGGGAAACTGTAACAAACAAAACCAGACTTCAGGGTGTGATGCCTTCATGTCCTTTTTTATTTTGCTGATATTTTCAACTGAAGCAGTTTAAATGCACATGTATGTTGTTGTGTGGGTCTTTAGTATGTTATTATTTGATGTTTGTCAACTGAAAAACAGTTGTTGTTTTACAATACTGAAAGATAGCCACCATCTAGTGGCCAAATCCAGGATAAGAACATTTCTTCACATTGTTTTCCTGGTTTTTTAAAGATGGAGTTCAGTAAAATTGGAAATCTTGGTACTGACAGGGTGACAAGGAAGATCTCTCTTAAGACTTAAAGGGACTTCTCAATCAACCCAAGCTGTTGCCAAGACAATTGTATGCTCTCCACAAACTAACAGCAAGGCCCCATTGTTGAAGAGAACACACACACACAACTCATTGAACATGAAAAGGCAGAACTGGTGCCTACATAGAACCTTTACCCCTACGTACTAGTGTCTTTGGTATGGGAAGGTACTCCATAGCGTACCTAAAGAGAAGCATAAACACCAACCCAACCATAAAACGTATGATCCACAATCTTCTGCTTTCAAAATGTGCTAGAACAAAGGTGTTAGTACAAAGCTTGCGGAATCAAGCAACCGTTGACTTCTTTGACCTGGATCCTCTTCAAAAATGACAAATGGCTCGAAGCCACTGAGACATTTCTCCAGACCCAAGGTTGTAGTATTTGTTTACAGGTTCAGAGACAAGACTACAAATCTACCATGTGGGGAGGGTCTCTACTGTGTGGGCCACTGTGCTGGTTGAGAACTGAGTGAATCCATTTAGCAAGTATGTGCAGTATTTGAACAGAAACATAGTAAGGAAAGCTAAAGTCTATTCAAATGCACAGCATGATTAAATTGAAGCAACTGTTTCTATAGACGAGAAAGCTCCCGGTACTTTATGGACAATACAGCAGTCATTGGCTTGGTGCTTCTCAGTCTCACTACTGCACTATTTTCCTGGATTTGATTTTTCTTCCTGTTTTCCTTCAGCCCTTTCTCTTTTCTTTTGGGATAGGCAAAAATTTCTCCATCTACTCTCACCTGAAGCCATCTTTGGTTTCTACCCACTTCTCTGAAAAGTCCTTGGGAAAAACATCCAACCCTGTTCTACAAACTCAGTGTTAAAATGTACCAGCTAACTGCATGTTCTTGGCTCTTGTTAAACTCCTTGCTTGCTTCCCCTTTCGACTATCAACAAGAATGTAGTTGTTCTGTGTTGTCTTTAAAAACTCCCTCCAATACGCATTGGGAGCTGTTCTGTGAGAAGTGATTCTCTCCAGGCAGTGCCAGCTGGCTTACTACAGACTCTCAATTCGAGCTTTGGTCGTGCTGGGTGGCCTTTGGGTCTTTTCCCAGTGATTCTTCCTCCTCTGAAATTCTGTTTTCCTCTCTTTTCTTCACACCAGTCTTGTACCTTGACAATGGCTCCAGAGAAGAATAGCCTCCAGACAGACAGCTTTCAGACACCACATTTCTCTATGGAGCCCCAGTGGACCCACAATGATGCAGAAGAACATCCCGAGTTCTAGCCTAAGTGAGGAGCATGGCTGTCCCAAAGAACCTCAGCCGAGATGGAAGGCAGAACCAGAACCCTACCCTGGATTCTAAGAATGCAGGTTGCTACAAATAATATACTATAGATGAAGGAGAGTTTGTTGTGGAGTCTGCAGGGCTTTATAGCAAGCAAGACTTAAACCCTACACTGTTTTTACCCACGTAAAAGGACTTAAGAATATCAACATTAATCACCTACGCAATTTATAGTTTTCAAACTTCATAATGTACCAAAGCATCTGAAATAGAAGACTTAAAGAGCTAACTCAGTATTCTGATTCTGCTGAGGTGGGCTAGCCTGGGTCTGTGGACTACTGCAGCTGTGTACAGGGGCCTCTTGGTATTTGCAACATACTTTTTGCCCACCAGTCACCTCCCCACTCTCTTGGGTCTGCTGAGAAGTACACACAGTAGTGTTTCAATTATCGTAATCACAAAACATTTTGTCACAGACTATTCCAAGCAAATACGTGAGCAGAACATATCATAATGAGCATCATGACCTATGAGACTCAACAACTCAACTCATTGCAAATGCACTCCCCACACAAGGTATAGGCTTTGACTGAGTCACATAAGCAAAAAAGTCTGTGACTACCAGAAAAGAGACTCTGTGACTTTTTCAAACCCATATACCTTGTTGTTCACTAATGGTTTGAATTAATGGATTTACAGCTACACATTTTAGAGCTGAGGGACAGAGTTTTCAGCTCTCCTTCCTTTTTTACAACATCTGGATATTAATCTTAGGCCCTCATATATGGTGGGCAAGTGATTTAACACAAAGCTATATCACAGTACTCTTTATGTTTAAAAAAAGTTATGTATATTCTAAGTTGCCCAGTGTTGGGAGCCGACTCTTAGCCGAAAGCAGCTATCATCTTTGCAGCCATCTGGAGCCATATACCCTGACAAGAGACTTGTTTTCAACAGCCTACAACAGCTGAGCACACTCTGATAAACATCTTGTTTTGCTGTTTAATGCTGCCAGCAGCTAGGTGCACATGGTCTCCACGCTGCTAGGCGCATGACATAATGCCTTCAGCTGAGCTTGCCCACAAGGGCAAGGCATGTGGTAAATGGTATAAATACCCAGGATTTCTTTCAATAAACGAGACTTGATCAGACTCTGCCTTGTCTCCATTTTTCACGTCTCTCGCCCCTCCATCCCCACTCTCTCTCTTGCTAGACCCTGACCTGCAGACTGGAGCAGCAGAACGGGCTGTTACAGCCCAGAGAGGCTCTTACCTCATTCCAAGCTGGGAATGGAAGCATGCTCCACAGGTCTTTTAAATGGTATGATTTATTTCTTCAAAGGTTAGGGGATGGTTTGTTTAGAATTATTTCTGCTCGGATCTGACAAGGGACCTCTGTAAGCCATAGATCCTCTTGCAACTAAGTACTTCACTGACACGAAGTCTCAGTGTGCTTAAAAACCTTAAGTTGTGAGGAAACTACTCTGAAGATGCCTGAGAGAAAAGCAGATAGCTGAGGGCCAGAGAACAGCAGCAGCCAAAGCCTACGAACACCTGAGCTGTCAGGCAAGCAAATGAAATGGCAGCAGCTGCCTTGGGCTGTCACAAGGGTGATAAATGAAACGCTGGCTAGCAACTCATCTATTTTCTCTTTAAACAGTTAGCCTATGTTGTGTGGGACTGCCTGCTGCAGGTGGCATGGACATATATTGCCTCTGGCTGGCTGAGTCCTGCTCTATCTCAGCTCTACCATTTACTACTACCTCTGAGAAAATGTAATTAGCACCCAGCAGGGAACACCTAGGGAAGAAGACAGGGGTTCCGGTAGGCTACTATACAAACCCACGTGAGCAACACTGCACAAAGCTCATAGTTCCATGCTTTATTGACTGCTCATTCTGTCAGAAGGGTATGTCTCATCTAGAGAACACTTTTCATCCAGTCATCTTGAATTCACTGATGTTTAAGTGAATAAAGCATAGTACCATAAGCCACCTGTTTAAAACCTTTCCATAAAATAGTCCACATTAGGGATCACTACACCAAGAAAACCTCAAATCACTCAGAATATCAAGTGTCTGGAAAACTACCACATGCAGAACCGTTCTGCAGGGTATATGCTCTACTTAGCCTACTTAAAACAGTCAGCTGTTCCCAAGAAACATGAAGTTCCCTGAGAACAGTGCTCAGTGCTTCTAAGCCTGGGACCTTGCTAGACCAACAACAAATTTGGTGTGAATTTGGAATGAATTCTGGAGACAAGTGATATGAGGAACTCAGTCCCAAATTTCCTCAGTACACAGAGCTGCGAAAACATAAAGTCTCTTAAACGCATTTAAAGGTAGACATTTTATTCAGTTGAACATCCCAAGTTTCCCTATGGTTATGAGTCAAAGGAAGTAAAATAAAACATGAAAAGGGAGATTGAGAGTGAATACAAAATGCCAGGAAATGGCAAAATAAAAAGAGATTGTGGGAAGACATGAAATTAGTCATTTTTCTGGAAAAAGAAATCCAACAATTTTCTGTCTCTGAAAAATAAAGTGGCAAAGGTTTTGGAATATCTGATAGAAAATTCTCAATAAAATATGACAATGAATCTCACCAAATAAGTTTAGTTTCCAGAGGAGACATACCAGATAAAGGGAACATGTCAACATAATTATGTTACCCCAGCTCAGAAAAACAGGGCTGTCAAAATACTATTTTACGTCAATGCAGCAATGAAGAAAACTTCTATTTTTATTTTCCCTTTGAGTTTAGAAAATCCTACGTCCTCTGCCCACTCACTACCCACTCCCTAGGTGATAAGGCTAAGTTTATTTCTGCCACATTAACACTCGAGTTATCCTTAAAGGAGTCATCCTTCTCTGCTATGTTTCTTTTCTGAGGATTTTGACTGCAATTTTATTTGACCATCTCCCAGTAGAACCCTGTTTTTACACTATACTTAATACTTCATAGAAATGTTATTCAAAATTAATGCAAATAAGACAAAATTCAAAGGGCAATATTTTTTAAAACAATTATCATCCTTAAATATTGTTTTAAAAAACTCCACCTGTAGTAATTTCAGAAGGTACATGGAACAGGGGAGTGTTTCCTATGAATACAATAAAACCTTCCTCCATCATTCCAGGAAAAAAATATGATAGCAGTTTGTAATTTTTACAAGCACTTTCAGTTCATTGCTTACTTGGAGGTGAGATAATAACACTCTATTTCATTTAATATTTTTTCCTTCAACCTAGATGGCCTCCCTATATACCTTTAGCTGGCCCATGTCCTCATTCTCTCTAACGCCTTACTTCAATGGTCTTGGTTAAAGAACTTTTTCAGTGTCCACAACCATGGAGTCGAGGAATGATCTTCACTGACACCTTTCAGAGTTAATTTTTGAGGGAATAAAACACCATATCTCTTGAGATTCCTTCTCAGCTTGTCTAAAAGATTCTTTGCAGCAACATCTGAGTGACTCTCTCTCTCTCTCTCTCTTCTCTCCTCTCTCTCTCTCTCTCTCTCTCTCTCTTACATTCTAGAAGAATCCACCCAACAGGGCCGGGCATACACATACTGCCCTCTGCATTCACCTTCCTTGTTTTACCTAATCAGAATAGAGTGAGTCCACAAAACACAAACAATCCAAAAAAATGCATAGGAATTCATTGGTAACATGTATATTATGCAAATACAGACTTGATTATTCCCTTAAAAATAAAACCCATAAGATGACTTGATGCCTTGTTAATTTTCTCTTTCCTTTCAATATGGCCTGAGATGTTGTTCAAGGGAAATCACTATGAGAGATCCTGTTCCTGCCTCTGTGTATTTAAGGTTGGTATAAACATATGTACCATATACATGCACACCAAAGGCCTTGCTCAGAACATCTATAAATGAAGAGTCTGCCCTCTCCGTTGCTCCTTTGCTTGATATTTACCGAGAATCAAATCCTCAAAATATGGGTGAGCAGGGAGTTGAGAATTCACTTTCCAAGAAAAATACTAAATTACTAGAAACACCCTCATCCTTTCCCTGACTTAGAACAATGGCATTCGTCAGATACTACTTGAAGACTGAACAGGAGGTAAGTGAAATCTTTTTATTGTTATTTATCACTCATTCAGTTCCTTAGAGGTGGTAGAACCTGGGAGAATGGAGCTGATAAATGAGGCAGACTAAAGTTGTATGCAATAGCCCACTTTATTCAGAGCATCAGACAATTTATACCCTGAAGGTTAAGAAGAGTCGCTTGAGTAGAGTGTCAATCACAAAAGGAATATACGTAAATAATACCAGTTGTAATGAATAATCTAAAGTGAACTCACTCCTACCCACTACATGTGGGAAAGGTACAAAAAAACATAATCCATGAACAATTCTGTGGGGTTTTTATATTTCTTTTTTTTTATTTTTTTTTATTGATTCTGTGTGCTTCACATTATGCACCCCAATCCCACTCATCTCCCTGTCTCTTTGTATCTGCCTTCCACTCTTGCAAGCCCCCAAATAAAAACAAAAAAAAATAAATAAATGAATAAACAAAATAACAACAACAACAAAAAAAAAAACAAAAACGTGAAAAGAATCTCGTCCTGGAAGCTGTAATGTATCACAGGGTGTCCCACAGTTTGACCTTTTGTCCACACATCTTTACTTGCAAATGTTCATTGCAGTGAGTCATTGGTCTGATTTAAGGCCTCTATCTTCTGCTACACTATCAATACTGGATCCACACTGAGATTCCTCTGGGACATCTTGTTGTTACCCTGTGTCATGGAGATCCTGCAGCTTTGGATAAGCTGAAACAACCCTTTCATGTGTTCCAGAAATTCATAGATGAGGTAGATATTGGGGTGGGTCAACTCAAAGCCCTATACCTAGGCTTGGGTGGCAGCTGAATTGGTCATCCCATCAGCTCTCCTGACCCTAACTTCCAGAGTAAGTTCTCCAGTACTGCCCCAGATAGTTTACCCAATGTTTTTACCAGCAAGGGACAGGGCCAACTCTTCCAGTCTCATAATCCTGTGGCCAGATTATTCACCAGCTGTAGGTGGTAAAATGGGGAGAGTATCTCCCTCATGCCCATATCACCTCACAGTAAATGGGTGTCAGGGCCAGCTCTACTGTGCTCCCCAGGTGAGGTGGAAGGTCAGCTCTCCAGAGTGCCATATCCAGGAAGATATAGGGCCAGCTCTATACAGCCATTGGACATCAACATGGTCCCAGGCAATAGCCCCGACTAGGGAAGTATACATGACCTTTCGAGGTAATGGTATACTGGCTGATTTTGTGTCAACTTGACACAAGCTGCAGTTATTACAGAGAAAGGAGCTTCAGTTGAAAAAGAATGCCTCCATGAGATCCAGCTGTAAGGCATTTTCTCAATTAATGATCAAAGGGGCAGGGCCCCTTGTGGGTGGTACCATCCCTGGGCTGGTAGTCCTGGGTTCTATAAGAAGGCAAGCTGAGAGCAAACCAGGGGAAGCAAGCCAGTAAGTAACATCCCTCCATGGCCTCTGCATCAGCTCCTGCTTCCTGACCTGCTTGAGTTCCAGTCCTGACTTCCTTTGGTGATCAACAGCACTGTGGAAGTGTAAGCTGAACCTTTTCCTCCCCAACTTGCTTCTTGGTCATGATATTTTCCAGGAATAGAAACCATGACTAAAACAAATTGGTACCAGCATAGTGGGGTATTCCTGTAGCAACCTGACCATTGTTGCCAGGCAGTGATGGCACACACCTTTAATCCCAGCACTTGGGAGGCAGAGGCAGGCGGATTTCTGAGTTCAAGGCCAGCCTGGTCTACAGAGTGAGTTCCAGGACAGCCAGGACTACACAGAGAAACCCTGTCTCGAAAAAACAAAACAAAACAAAAAGAATAAAATAAGATCAAATCTAAAGAATATACCTAACTATAAGAACCATAACTATATGACACCCTTACTTCAACTTCCCCATAAACTAAGAAAGACCACAACTTGTTCCAAATGACTCAATAGGCTCTTAAGTGTTTCTCTATTCACTTTTCAATCATGAAGAAAAGCAAATGTTTTTCTCACTTAAGCTCCCCATTATTTGAATTAGGTACCTGAAGAAGGACTTAGCTCTTGAAGCCTCTGTGATTGAAGGAAGTTAGTAGGGCCTAGTTCTATCCTCCATTTCTCCGTAGCACATTTCTCCATATGTTCATCCAGTACAAAAGAAACTAGTGAAAATTCTATCATGACAGTCTAGGGTATGCTATGTCATTATCCAGCACGGCCTGGTCACTTTTCAGTGCAAGCTGCAATGTTGATGTGTAGCTCATCTGATATTTAGTAGATGTTAGAATACAAACACATGAAATTGGACCCTAAATCAGAAACCAATCTAAACCCAAATCAATAAACACTTGGCTAATTTTATATAACTACTGTTTATAAATATATTTTATATATTTTTTCTTATTGCTGCTAAAATATTTTTGACCTTTATTCATTTTGTTTGTATATGAAAGAACTGGATGTATATGGACTTCAGAGAACAATTTAGAGAAGCTATTCTGGTTTTCTCCTCCCTCCATGTGGATTCCAGGGATTGAACTAGGGTCTGCAGGATTGACAACAAGCACCTTTACCCATTGAGTCATATCAAGAGCCCTCTCATTATTATTCATATTATTCATAAAATTCTAACCGTTTCTCTTAGGAGAGTTCATCTCATCGTCCTTTCTGACTGCTGGAACTTTGCTATTACAATGGTAACCAGTAGTATAACAGAAAAATGAGAGCTTCCGATAAAGACATATCCTTTACTATAGAAACATTCTTCTGAAGCTGTTCATGGCTTCTGCTTACATCCCACCTAGAATTCACACACACAGCATTATGTGAGCCAAGAAAACCTGGAAAATAGGTAAACATCTTCCTTTCCCTTCATTTTCTTTTCCTAGCTCAAGGCTCATTCCCTTGAAGTTTTATTTGACTTTGCTAGCTTTCATCTCTTTTCTTCACTCTTAAATTCCCACTACATTTAACATGTGTTGGGAAGTTTAACAGTTAATTATATGCTGTCTGCTAGTGAAGGTCTTACATGACATAGGTGTCTTACATTTCCTTGCAAATCCTCATAGTCTTGGTAGCAGTAGGAGCTTGACAATATCTACAGTAAAATTGAGTTCTTTTGTATTGCAGCCCAGAGTAGCTACTCAAGAATTTTGTACTTGAACATAGTTAGAATGGATCTGCTTGATGAACATAATGTAAAAAGGGAGTTTTGGTGCTCATGAACTTAGAGAAAAGTGAGTAGTGTGTGTGTGTATGTGTGTGTGTGCGTGCACGCGCACGCACAGGCTTGCATGTACATGATCCTTGTAATGAATAAATGTAACCACACATTCATCTATTGATGGTGATGACCATAGCATGTGTATAAACAGGAACATGTGTGTTTGCTCATGTAGTTGAAACTAGCATAAAAATGAATATATGGGGGTTAATAATAAACTCAGAATCACAAATATTGTGTCATATTAAGGACAGAAATCAAAGCACTTACCCTTAGCATAATTTAACCAAAATGGAGCCCAGATTTGAATATTATACTATGATTTTCCTGTGTCTTTCATCACCCCTAACAAACAGCTTTTGTATTGTATGTATTAAAAATTACATAAAACATAACTTGAGGAAGGAATGAGGAATACTTTACAGAACCCTTTTATAGAGTTTTACAGGGGATTAAGCCACTAAATCCAACTGACTCCAACTGATCTAGATAACAGACAAACAGTATCAAGTAATATCTTAATGCTACTTCTAACATTATACTGGACATTCACTATATAGGGCTCTGTTGGCCTATTTTCTGTTTCCAACAAATGATTATCACAACAGACTTGCAAACACACATGCATTGCTCAGGTCAGGAGCATGCAAGAATACATAACTTAAGATTATAACTATGCTTTAATTTATGTTATGAAAGCTGATTGCATGGGAGAAACCTTAAGGCAAGTAAACTTGGTAGTTGTATTGTTCTCTTAGAGGCAGGTTAAACAAACAAATAGTATACAATAGGATTTCAGTCTTAAGTCTTAAGTGAACTTGGGGTGTATTGACTGTGAGGTCTGGCAAAAGTTTCAGTCTCTGAGAATGTAAGCTATATTTTTTATAATAATGCATTGTCACATAAGTCCAGTCTACCAGAAAGGATTTCAAAGCAGAAAGTGATTCGAAATTGAAACTTTCCTTCTTGAAAGCTTACTCTGAACATATTCGATATGATAAAACCTAGGAAACAAAAAGAAGGAACTGTACACAATACTATGAATGAACTCCACATCCCTAACCCTTCTTATTTGACAGGCTGGCCTGCTCCACACGTGCAGAATCTCAATACTACTAAAAGCAAAGTTTGAATGTTCTGTTTCCATGTGTACATACTCAGTTCACAGGTGGGTTACTATCAACACCATAAAGTAAATTGTTAAAACTATCAGGGAGACAACAAAGATTCTTTTATTATCAGTTTAATAGCTTTTGCATTGTTCTTTAACTCTTGAGGATACAAACATATTGAGATCCTCCATATAGAAACAATAGGAAAAATAGAGCTAGAGCTAGAGAGAGATGAGAAAGATGGATAGATCATAAATATGCTTAGCCTACTTCTTAGCTCAGTACTGGATCTTACTCTGCCCAGTTATAAAGAGAGCTATCTGCCTCACAGACAACCATCAGAGACATAAAATTATTAAGCTCAGTGGACTGCACTTAAAGAAAACAGATTGATATACTATATAAGCATTTTTTTCCTTTGATGTTTAATCCTACAGGAAATTCCTGGATTGAACTTTGTAAATTTTAGTATATATGTACAGTTGATTATTATTCCCAAGAGAAGGAAGTGCAATTTATTAAACATGGATGACCTGGAAAAAACTGGGCTGAGATTTTTCTAATATGATTTCCAGGCTGTTCAGCTACTCTTTGACATTTACCACTGATGTCTAAATCACTCTCTGTTTGTCTAAAACCTTATTTGTTTATTGGATAAAATCTATTTTTTACTGTGTATTGTGCTATGGTAGCTAAAATTTGTTGCATACATTTTAGAGCATCCTATAAGAATATTTTAATCATTGCAGTCACTTTACATTAGCTGACATAATTTTACAATAGGTCTTAAATATGTAAGCCAGCCATCTCCAGAGAATCAAAATGAGTTTTCTAGCTGCTTTAGTAAGCACATTGGACCAGAGTGGCTTCATTAAGGGACTGTCTCTTTCTTAATTTGAATGAATGGATGACACTGAAGTACAGCACCACCAACCTCACAGAGCATCATATAGATAATAGCATTCACCATCAGCACATATTTTAGTGAAATCAATAGAAGTAATGATTTTCACAATTGACAATGCCTAAGCTCCAAGTATTTTTTGCATTGAATTATTTTTCCTTTACTCTCCCGCTACCCTGTGATTATGAGACAACTCCACTAAACAGGACGTTCTGCTTTTGTCCTTGAGTTATCTAGTATTGGATTTATTGGTGCACTGATATGCTTTGTAAGAAGATAACTGCTGGTTGCACTGACAACAGTTTGGCAGCCAATGTTGAAACTTATCACTAGAACATCAAAGTGAGAGAAAGTTATTGAAATGTACATAGAATGTTTGAGTTCTAAGTCTTTCAGTGACTTGCTGTTAACGTATTTTTAGATGGTCAGATCCTCTCTGAGTATAATATTTATACAGTGAATAAAACAGATAGATAGATAGATGGATAGACAGACAGACAGATAGATAGATGATAGATAATATGTTTCAAATTCCCCTTAAATTTTAAGATCATCAAAACTCAGAAACTGGCACGTAGTTTTTATATACAATATTATAGTCAAAGCACTCTGTGATACTTTTTAAAATTTGAATAACTCACTATAATTGTAATTGACCTAAGAATGAGTTATTGCTCATACACTTATGAAAACTTAAACCAAACTGGCTTATAAAGAAAAAGAAGGTAGTTGGGAAAAGTCCTTTATGTTCTATGAACAGGCAGAAATGATGCTCGCTAACTGTCCAGGCTCCCATCCTACCTTCAGTCTGGATCTGTCTGTTTTTTCCTACCTTAAATAACTTCTAACATGAGAAGAGGTGAAGTGTATAAATAAAAGTGATTAATAACATTACTATTCAGAAGATAGGAGATATATTTTCATCCAACTTTTCTGTTTAAGACATTCAGGACTGGCTGCCTTAGAAAAGAGTCTTAGTGATTTGTTTTTGTTGTTGAAGTAGTTGTTGTTGTTGCTCCTGCTGTTGTTTAGTTAGTTTTTTGTTGTTTCTTTTATTCTTGTTGTTGTTTATTTGTTTTTGCTTTTGTTTTTTTGTTCTGGTAAAGAAACAATTCATTTTACCTTGGGTAAAAATCCAGGTCATATTTCCTTCCCCTGTGTGTGGAGAGTAATGAGAAAGGGAGAGTTTACTGAGGATCATCCTTCTGTTACATCTTATGTGTGGAGAAGCCCAAGTTCATCAGGGAAGGGAAAAAAAATGAAGATCTTATGTCAAAGAGAAAGGAAAGATGCTCTACTCAGTAAACCATCATATGAACATGAGCGTCTGCACGCAAGTGTCACCCTGTACTTCATTTCAGTTGCTCTGATAAAATACCCTGACAAAAACAACTTACAGACAAAAGTATGTGCTCCAAATTCAAGGTGGCAGTCCACCAAAGAAGGGAAGTTAAGGTAGCAGGAACTTGAAGCAGCTAGTAATAGCCACAGTAAAGAGAAGAGAGAAGAAAATATTTAGTGTATGAATGCTTACTTGCCCACACTTACCAGTTAAGGGGCCCCTGCCCAGGGAATGGCGCCATCTTTGGTGAACAACTTTTCCCACTTTAATTAACTTAATTAAAATAATGTTTTCACAGACATGCCCACAGGTCAATCTAATCTAGGAAATTGCTCATTGAGACTCCCTTCCCAAGTGATTCCAGATTACCTCAGACTGATAAACCTATAACATTCTCATAACAAAATATACAGTTACATTTTGCTTTGTACATGCCTTAATTCTCTTGGGTGGTATTTTTCAAGATGCCAGAAACCTAACTGGATAGTCGAGTTAAAGGAAGGTATAATGTGATTATTTTCAGTGTGTGCCTTATTAAAGACACTACTCAATAAACAGTAGTGATAACTTAGAAAGTTATAGCTGATGTAAGCTATACTAAATTTCTCTGTATTATCTACCCCCAGAAACTATTCCTGGCTAAAGTATTCATGGGAAATTGTATCACCTTTTATTTATTCTTATCTGTGTTGGCTTTCATGGAGCTTTTTTTTTTTTTTTTTTTTTTTTTTCAGTTCATTACCCAGTACTTGATCTCTTCTGACAACTTCAATCCTATAATACTCTCTCCCAGAGGTTGTACTTAAAAATATAGCTATCTCTAAACATCACAGAGACTAAAGTTCATGACCTTGGTCCTTATTAGAAATGTTGAAATTCCAAAGATCTTGGGTATTTGTTACATCAGAGACTTGTGTGAGAGCTTTTACCACAGACTTTGCAGTTCTTGACTGGAATTTTTACACCCATGAGGTCATAGAATGCATTATTATACAAATGATGTTACCTTTCTGATGATCTTCAAGACTGAGAGATAATGTATATTAATCAATATTCCCCCACACTGGTGATTTAATCAATTGTGAAAAAACATTTAAATGTTATGAAAATTGTATTACCAAGTAAAATTTACATTAACTAAACCTGGTTTTCCTTTAGTTGGTAGCTGTTTTTCATTGATGATTAGTTGTATCATTGTGACTTATGTTGGCAATGGTAGAAAAATATGGTTTGCTATATATTAAATATGTGTTGTTCTTTACCACTATGGCATACTTAGATTGTCATGTACCAATAATTTTAGAGACCTGCTCTAAAATTATTTCTGAAGGGAATGAGAGGAGAAGTGGATCTAGGGAAGAAGGAAGGTGCAGAGAGAACAGAGAGGATTGGAGACCGGGAAATTTACAGGCAGGACATAATGTGTGAAAGAAGAGGTTTTTTTTAAAGATTACTCTTAAAGAGCTTTATTCTTCATTGCCTACACTTCATTTTCTCCTCAATCTGCCTCTGAGGTTTTTCTCTCTTACCATACACAGAGCTCTTCTAGAAATGTCCACCAATTATCCTTCTCCTCTCAAACCCAGAGAGCAGCTGTCTATAAGCTGATCTTCTCACGCAATTTGACATGTTCAGTGAGCTCTTTTTGGTAGAAACATGGTAGAAAAGTGGTAAACTGTTTTCTGTAAAGGGAAAAAAATAAATAATTTAGGCTTTAGGAACTTTTCTGTTGCATCTAAGCAATTCAGTTGTAGTAGCATAAAGGCAGCCACAGACAATATGCAAATTTATTAACACAAGTAGGTTTCAATAAAACTTTTCTTGGGTGCTGTGATTTAAATTTCATATAAATGTCATGTGTCAAAAATGTTATTCTTTTAGAATAAATGTGGTTCATATACATGGTGGAATATTTTCAGCTGTAAAATAGAATCATTTATGTCATTTATAGGCAATAAATGCAACTGGAGGTAATGATATTAAGTGAATTACACCAGACTCAGAAAAACGAATACTGAATGTTTTCTATCACTTCTGGTTCATACAGTTTACATAATAGGGAAAAATAAGTACATATATAACATTATATTATGTCATAACATTATACTAATTACATATAATTTATTTGTTTTTATATATTTTATGATTTATACATAATAACATATAAATTGTATAAAATAATAAAAATATTTTATTTATATCAGCATAGATAGAGTAAAAGCAAAACTGACTAGAGGAACAAAAGAGCCGAGCATGGGGAAGGACATAAAGGGATATGGAAAGAAAAATGCTCAATGTACATTATATAATGATAAGAAAATATCCTCATGGAACCCAGCATCATGTACAATTAACATTTATCAATAAAACTGGGGTTGATTCTTTTGTTCATCCACTTAAGACTGTAAAGCCCTTTCTTTGCTTTTCAACAATATAAAACAGGGAGCAGATCAATATTAAGTGAACTAACTACATCAGACGATCTTTACCAATAAATTTGGGATTGTTCGTTTGTTCATTCACTTAAAAATGTAAAACCCTTTCTCTAGTCCTCAATGATATAAAATAGATAGCCAATCTACTTTGACCTGTAAACATTGCTTTTCCAATACCAACCTGTCTGGGTTGTCCTCAGCAATGATCTTGCCTCTTGTGAATTTGTTTCTCTTGCTCTTGTCTGGTCTCCAAGCACCATAAAGTATAACCAGGATCAAAACTTAGGCATATTCCCCTTTTATACTTTCTCTGCTGGTGATCTCATCTAGCCTAACATTGAAAGCTCTGTTTTTCAGTCCATTTTTGGTTGCTATTAATCCAATATTACTGATAATGTTTTATGAAGGAAAGGGGTATGTTAGCTCACAGTTCCAATCTCAGATAGAGAGGCCACATCTGATGATGATTTCCTTGCTGGTTGAGTTCCAAGGTATCACGTGGCATCATGCGACAAGACAAAGGAACAGGAACAAAACTAACTCAAACTGGCTTTATAGAAACATTCACTCTGGAGATGAATTAGTCTGTTAATCTATGAATTTGCTAATTGTGTGGTTGGATTAATCCACTCATGAAGACAGAAGCCAGACACATCTTGAATGTTCCACCTTGCATTACCTCATAATATCTCATACTAGAGATTAAATTCTCTCCTGAGCATCAGAAAAGTGCAAACCACATTCAAATCACAGCAATCTCTCTATGTTCAAGAGTCACAGATTTATGATTTAGCCTTAAACTCTCTATAGACTCACATATTTATCTGAATCTTTCCCTCTCCACTTGTAAATCCAATGCTTATATGACAAGTACACTATTAAACCAGTAATTTTTATCCTCTCCCTTTCAGCTATTCTTTCAACTTTTTTACATCCTGGTAAGGAGTTTACAATTCCCTCAGTTGCTCAAGGCAAAACCCCAGGCTCCTCACTAATCTCTTCTCTGTCTCTGACAAACAAATCACAAACAGTTTTAGTCTCTCTTACCACCGACCTCCACTCACCAAATCCAATTTGGATTAGGCTGTAAACCTTATTTTGTCTGGATTACTCTGTTAGCTTTGCAACTCATTTTTCCATATTCTTTCTACATCCTTCATTCTGTTCTCCACTGTGCTGCTACACTGATGCTTTCCAAATATAAAGTAGAATTACATCATATGCCTACGCAAAAGTAAAATAATTTCTCTTCAAATAAAGAACTTCTAAAAGCTATATCATTATCTATAAACCTATTCATGGCTGGGCTCTTGCTTATCTGTCTAAATTAATTCCCTACTGTTACTTCTTGATTGTTTGCTCAATTGGAGCCATAATGGTTTGAGAACTTTTTTCCCATGATTTCATCTGGTATGATCTGTCACTTAATATTCAAATCTGACTGCATTGGACAGATTTCCTGTGACATGATACCCAACACAGCATTTTCTTCTCTCTTCTCTTATGTTATCTTTTTGTTGGTTTTATTTTTTTCATTGAGCTTATATTCATGGGGTTGGAGAGATATCTCAGCAGTTAAGAGTATATACTATTCTCATAGATGACCTAACTTCAGTTCCTAGAACCAACAGCATGTGCCTAACAGCCTGTAACTCCAACTCCAGGGGATCCAATGCAATGCTCTTTTCTGGCCTTACCAGGAATCTGAAAACATCTGTACTCCCAACACATACACAAACACATACACAAACACACACATACACACACACATACACACACACACAATTTAATAGTTAAAAAGTAGACTCTTAAGAAAGCTTATATATACAAGATAATGAACGTGTTTGAATTATTTTTACTGGCATCTGATATCTTCCACTAGAATATCAGCTTTTTGCGGAATCTTCTCTGCTATTTGTATCTCAGTAACTGGAATCGATCCTATGTGTAGGCAAAGAAAAGAAAAGTAACATATTGGGACTTTTGGAGAAGATAAAGGGTTAGAGACTATGTCTATGTGAGCCAGAAAAGTCAGAAAAAGAACAGACATTATCCCGAAGACAGAAATAGAAAAAAGCGTCAGAAGTCCATGAAGAAAGCAAAATGATAGTAGAAATGAACACAAGCAAAGACAAAGGGAAGCAAGTTAACCCAGCTTTGGACACACAGCTCTGTGGGTTTTAGTGACAATGATTTTCCCTCTACAGAAGCAGAGGGAAACCTAATTTGTCCTGCCGAGGGCAGGGGACAGAGGCTATACACTATCTTGAGAGGGAACCTATTATTAAAAACAAAGCTACCTACCCCAGAGTCCTGAGATCAGTGGTCATCCAAGAGAAGCCTTTGATATGTCACAGTCACTGGGGGACAAAGGACCAAAAAAAAAAAAAAAAACAAAAAACAAAAAAAAAACCCAAAGTTCTGGAGAGCAGGAGAGCAGGAGAGCAGGAGGTCCTGACACTGAAGAGCCAAAGGGCACACACACAGCAGGAAGCTGGATTAGGCTGTGAAGGGCATTTAAGGATGGATAAGCCGGACTTCTGTAGCTGGGAAAGGTGCTCATCAATTGAGAATTTATCTGAAGTTTCAGAGCACTCAGTCTAAAGCCATTGGGTGGATCAAATTTAGGAGCAATCTACCCATTGTCCACTGTGATTTAGTACAAAGAAACTCTTTTTTTGTTTGTTTTTTGTTTTTTTACATTTTTTATTGGATATTTTATTTACATTTCAAATATTATCCCCTTACCCCATTTCTACCCCCCACCCAGGAACTACCTATCCCATCCCCCCTCCTCCTGCTTCTATGAGGATGTGCCCACACCTACCGCCCCACTCCCAGCTCCCCACCCTCGAATTCCCCATACTCGGCATCCAGCTTTCATGGGACCAAGGATCTCCTCTCCCACCTATGCCTGACAAGGCTATCCTCCCCTACATATATAGCTGGAGCCATGGGTCCCTCCCTATGTTCTCCCACACTGGTGGTTTAGACTCTGGGAACTCTGGTTGGTTGGTATTGTTGTTCTCCTCATGGGGCTGCAAACCCTTTCAGCTCCTTCAGTCTTCTCTCTAACCCCTCCATTGGGAACCCCTTGATCAGTTCAATGGTTAGCTGTGTGTAAATGTTAGCCTCTGAATATATCAGACTCTTGCAGACCTCTAAGGAGACAGCTACATCAGGCTCCTGTCAGCATGCACTTCCTGACATCCACATCAGAGTCTACCTTTGGTGACTGCACATGGGATGGATACCCAGGTGGAATGGTCTCCAGATGGCCCCTCCTTCAGTTTCTGTCCCACACTTTGTCTCCATATTTGCTCCCTTGAGTATTTTGTTACTCCTTCTAAGAAGGACCGAAGCACCCACATTTGGTCTTCCTTCTTCATGAGCTTCATGTGGTCTGTGAGTTGAATCTTGGGTATGTTAAGAGCACTGACTGTTCTTCCAGAGGTCCTGAGTTCAATTCCCAGCAACCACATGGTGTCTCACAATCATCTGTAGTGGAATCATATGCCCTCGTATGGTGTGACTGAAGACAACTATAGTGTACTCATGCACAAGGAAACTCTTAACAAGAGAAAACACATGATCATGGCAACTGAGGCAGAAAATGTCTAACCAAGTTCGACATCCCTTTAAAACAAAAGTCATGAGAAAATTAGAAATATAAAGAATGTAACTTTGCATAATAAAGGTTACAATATGCCCATTCCTAATCAATATTATACTAAATGAAGAGAATGAGAATTACTGATAAACTCTAAAATGAGCTAAGAGAACCTTTTTTCTCTCCACTCTTACTTAATATAGTACTTCAAGACTTAAGTACAATAATAAGGCAAGAGATAGATATAAACGGGAATACAAAGAGAATAAAAAGAATTCAATTTATCCCTATGTTCAAACCACAAAAGTCTAAAAAATTCTGCAGATTTGATAAACCCACAGATTTGATAAACATTTTTATCAGAACAGAATACAAAATCAACATATCAAAATAAGTAGCTTTTCTGTATATAGATAAGCTTGATGAGGAAGAAAGGGGGTAGGAAGCTCACTCGTATTGGCTGGAATATTAATTATCTATAGAACAAACTAAACCAAAGAGATAAGCATCCGCCACCATGAAACTTAAAGACACTAAAAGAAGGGAACAAACGGGAAGCAAAGAGAGGTCATGAGAAAAGTCACTGGGGGACGGAAAGTGAGACTAGAGAAATGTTACACATGTATGAAGATACCATGATAAAACACATTATCTTTCATGACAATCTAATAAACTAGGCAAGTATGCATTTAAGAATATACTTTCTCCAGCCCATTAGACAATTCCCATTAGAGTTTTTCTTCTTAATAAGCAATTTTTATTTCATTTAAAAATAAAACAAAAATTATTTTAAAAAATGAAAGGAACTTGTTGGTTGGTTGATTAATAAATATGACCAAAACATCAGTACAGGATTTTCACAATAGTAAATTCTAATAGAATTACAATGTCTACTCTTTTACATGTTAAGAGTATTTCTCGGTATAGAATTTTGACAGTTACATCTACAGTTGGCGTGTCTTATCAACCAAGTCCTTGATTGTATTCCATGTTACTATTGTACTTTACCAGGGACAATAATGTAGCTGATCCTCTAGCATGTATATTTAGCCCTTTATATTTGTTCATGCTTTTTATAATGTCTCTCTGCCTCTCTGTCTCTCTGTCTATCTCCGTCTGTCTCTGTTTCTCTATCCCCCCTCCTTCTGGGTTGGCCAGCCCTGACAATGGCCAGGTCTTGCAGAGGAGTTAAAGGGTCTGTGAAGGCAGGGTGGTCAGGATGAATCTTGCAGCCTGGATGACTGGAAGTCAGAACTCAGTGGACAGGGATAGATTCATGTTGTTCAGAAGCATAGATCATATCATTTTTGTCCATAGACATGTATTTTTAACTTCCTCTTGGTCATAAGTTTAGTCATCATTGATAAACCATGACAGAACAGTTATTTTTTTACAATCATTTTCTCTCATCCACCCCATAACCCAACTTTTGTGAATCTTGCAGTATCAAGGTCACTAGACAGTAAGAAAATCTCCAACCAGCCTGGGAAGATTGTCATGTCCCAAATAGTGTACTATTAATTCTAAATAGTCAGAGTGCCGATTATCATTAAGCCCAAGAAAAGACTTCAGGACAAATCTGTTGCAGTTATTATTCAATTTCTGCTATAGTACCATTTATATTTTATGTATATGTATGTCTAATCTTGGTATTATTTTGTTCCTTGATCATATGACACCACATTGGCCCTATACGAGTTAACTTTTCTAAGAAAGAAAGGTTTTAATATTTCTTCATTCTTGCATAGTTCATCCACAGCATTCTTTGTCCATCAGTATAAGTCCCTGTGCAGGGCAGAGATAACTCCACCAAATCTAACTTTGTTGCTGTATCTTTTCCTGGAGGGGCATACCATGGGATGCCTAAATAGCATACATAGTTCCCTGAGCATACAGTAGAAAGAGGTTTTTAATTTGATCTGCTGTCAACTTCTCTAGCCTACCAAATCTCATTTACCCTTTTAAGTTAACTGTGTTCTGATTTTCTTGTTCCTGAATAAGTATAGGGACAGATTTTCTAAGAGGATGTTGGAGTCAGAGCCCATAAGGAGATCTCTGGCATCTTTATTTGAGTCACAGCCTCCAGGACATAAAAAAAAGACCTTCAAGTAGGTCCAGATAAAGATATCTCCCTAAAATCGGGAGGGATACTGTGCTTTCCCAGGAAGCTTAGAAGCAGTAGTCTTGGGAGATGGCATAAACAATTCATAAGAAATTTTCCATCAATCCAATATCCCAAAGTCGTACAAATATTAAAAGCCCCCCAAGCATGCAACTCCATGGAGAGCAAGACAAAAAGTGGAAGACTAAACAACAGCTATTGCATAACCCAGCTCAGCTTTTTTGGATCTTTGTCAAGCAGCGGTGCTGGCTTTATGACTTTGCTGTTCCCATTAGATATAGTTTTGCCAACTCTCCCTTTTTTATTTGCTAATGTAAGGGTATGTAGATGTTATGGTGTGGCACGTATGGCATCTCTAAGTCTTCAGATGATGACTGGGAGGAAAAGAATCAAAATAAGCATAGGTCTCAGGGTTACTCTTTAATTGATGATAATAAAACAAAACGTTCTACATTGAGACAAAAGGAGTGAGATAAATTGTTAGAATCTATTTGCAACCACAGGAGCAGAGGTTAAATTCATTGTTGTAAATTGTTGATATAAAGACTGCATGTTGATAGCCAACTTTGAATTGTTCCTTGGACTGTGGAAGTGGAACTTACCTGTGCTCAAATCAACTTAGAAGCATTGTATGGAAGTGGAGTGACATAGCTCCATTTTAGTTGTGAACAACAGGAAATCGTCTAACTAACGTTTTCAATTTAATTACCCATAAAAATGATTGCTTCTTCCAAAGCATGTACCCTATCCTATAGGTTTTTTTTTTTTTTAAAGAAAAACTCTGCAGCCGGGTCCTTTATTTCTCTTTTGTACACTAGGCCACGAATTCGTATGGAATGGGCTCCAGTAGCTCGGGTTCTTTCCCGTTAGTCCTCACAAAGTGTGCTTCTCTGGGTGGTGCAGGCTGGCGCTTCAGCTGAACCCAGGTGCCCTTCTCTTTGGCTTCCTTTTTCTTCTGATCGTTCTCCTTCACCTGCTTCAGGAAGCTGTCTCTGCTCTTCGAGTGCTTGATGTGCTCAATCCGCACATTGATCCTCTTGGCCAGAATCTTGCCCTTAACTTGCTTGTTTACAATGATGCCCACGGCATGCTGGGTGACATTGTAGACTCTTCCAGTTTTGTCGTGGTAACACTTATGAGGCATTCCTTTTTGAACAGTACCCATTCCCTTGATGTCTACAATATCACCCTTCTTATAGATTCGCATGTATATGGCCAAAGGAACAACTCCATGTTTCCTAAAAGGCCTAAAGAACATATACCGAGTGCCTCTCCCCTTTCCCTTTGTGTTTGTCATTTTGGCGAGTTAACTGGAAGATGGCTGCCGCAGCCGAAAGCATCCTATAGGTTTTTATCACTTTATTTCTGAGTAATAAGTGCCAAAGGCTCATTTGTTTGAAAGCTGATTAACATATTCTGCAGTATGAACCTGTCAAACTTGTGCTGTGGCAGAGGCCATGACCAATGCCAAAATTCAAATTATGGCAATAATTCTAAATATAAGGACAGCAGCAAATCATCTGGAGTAAGAACATTGGTGTTAGTATCAAATGTATCAATGCCTGGGTCATCAAACCAAGGCTGGCTTAGATTTACAGGTAATAAAACATAATAACACTGACTGGCCAAAACAAAAGTTCTTTCTTCCCAAGAGGAATTAGTACAATTAATTACCATACAAAAGGAGTACTGTACAGTAAAAAATGAACTGGATTTGGAGATTATTAAAGCACTTTTTATTTTTCTATCAATATAGCAGAGGGAGCTATAACAAGAGACTGTATCCCTAATGTTTCAAGATGTTTGGTGTTAAGCCTTTTTAACTATATAAAACCTAAAAGTAGCAGAAAGTGGTGTTTCCTGGTACTCTCCCTCTAGTGTAGACCAACTCTGAGACTATGACTTCTAGATCATGATCAGAATGGTTAATATCTGCAGATGACTCATGTCTTCATATCGCGGAGGTGGAGATGTGTTCCGTTGTTGGCTCAGCTATTGATACAGCATAAAGGAAGGCCCTCCATAAGATAGGATCAGGTTAGACGCTCAAATAGGGGAGTCAGCATCCTGTAGAAAACACAAGCATGCCCTCAACCCACAGTTCAAAGCATATTGGGAGTTTTTACACTGTTCAAAAGTCTTTTGACCTCCAAAGAATTGTGACTCACAGGTTAAGAAACTGCTCCAAGTTCTTTGTCAGACTCCTTAAGGTCATTGTCTTATTGCATCATAAGATATGAATTCTTCAGTCTCTAGTATTTAGCTGTGGCCCTAATTTTTAGTTATTAATTTACCTATTTATCACAATTATATATTATTAAAGACATTAGAGTATCTGATAAACTTTAAAATGTCCCATAGCTTAATAAATTTAAACATTTTTAAAAGCTTGTTTCAAAATATCCAGTTTTTTGCTCTCAGAGACCTAACTACCAACCAAAGAGCATACACAGGCTAGACTTTTGCCCTCCACATATTTATGTGGCAGATGTGCAGCTCAGTCTTCATGTAGGATTCCTAGCAACTAGAGTGGGAGCTGTCCCTAAAGCTGTTGCCTGACTGTGAATCCCATTCACCTAACTAGGCTACCTTGTCTGGCCTCAGTGGGAGAGGATGTGCCTATCCCTGCAAAGACTTGATGTGTCAGGGTTGGGAGTCTTCACCATGTCAGAGGAGAAGGGAAGGGGGATGGGGGGAGGGATTCTGTGAAGGGGGCCTGGGGGGCAGTGATCAGGATGTAGAATGAATGAATGAATGAATGAATGAATAAAAACTTCAGTTTTCAATTTTCTGTAAAACTCCAAAACTTTCTTTAAAGAAGTTTAAAATCGGGGGCTAGAAAAAAGGCTCAGCAGTTAAAAGTACTGGCTGCTCTTCCAAAGGACCTGGGTTCAGTTCCCAGCATTCACAGGGCAGCTCACAGCTGTCTGTGATTCCAGTTTCAGGGGATCTGACACCCTCACACAGACATACATTCAGGCAGAACACAAATGTACATAAAATTTAAAAATAAATAAATCATTAATAAAATGAAGTTTAAAACCCCTCAATGTGTGTTTTTGTAATATCAAAATAAAGTAGTGAAGATACAGAGTTTCTTTCTAAGAGTAAAGACATAGAATATAACCATAATTTTTACACAACAGAACCAAATTTTAACAGTGTAAACAACTTAGTGTCTCTAAAATCAGAACCGAGTAGATTACTTTGATGTTTTAAAGTTCGGCTGCCAGCAAGATATGTTCTTATATACAAATGCATAGAGGTATAGTTTTAATATCTCATTAAACAAACATTGTTTTAAGTCCTATCTTTGATAAATTCACTTTTATTTTTTAAGACAGGGCAAGAATTATATAAAAATCTTATCCTAGTTTAAAAGTATCTTTGGAAACCTGTTTCCTTGGTTGACTCATGCCATGTGTTATTACCCAGAGCAGCTCCAACTCTGAGTTTTAAGCGAACATTCTGTTACAGATGTTACAGATGGCTAACCATATCCAACAATTTATAAGCCAATAATCTTTTAAACAGGGCATACAGAACATAGTAACTCATACATTTAAGACCAGTCAGAAAAAAACATTCAATGGTAAGGCTGGGCTCCTAGCTAAGGGTTTAGGGCTCCTAGCCAAGGATTCATTGCTCCAAGAGCACTACCAGTTTATCAGCTTTTGTTGTCTCAATTCAGTTGTTTGTTTTTTCCTGAAAATCTTTGAAATGACTTAAAACTACATCAAGGAGTAAATGGCCAACAGATGAAGTTTGGCCCAAACACAGAACAACAATCAAGGTACTATCAGAATCTCCTCTGGACATGTCAAATAAGGGCTTAAGACCAACAGTAGTCATTTTTAAGAATGGGTGCATCCAATGTATATCTCCTAAGAGTTTTTTTTTTAAATCATTTAACATTGTGAGCTTATCTAGCCTTAATTCTAAAGGTTCATGTCTCATTGCCTGTGTTCTCTTAGAACATGACCCAAATAATTAAGTGGGGGTTGTACCTGTATTTAAGCTCATAGGTAGAAAGATAGGTGAGAAAATATTTACACTTCTTGTAGGGAGGCTCTCTCCTTGTGGGAAATGAGGACACCATCCATATATTAAACCAAATAAACCAATAAATGTTTATCTCTAATTTTTTGTAAAGCCATATCTATAAAATACTGATAAAGAGTAAGACTATTTTTAATCTTTAATCCCAACACCTGGGAGGCAGAGGCAGGCAGATTTCTGAGCTCAAGGCCAGCCTGGTCTACAGAGTGAGTTCCAGGACAGCCAGGGCTATACAGAGAAACCCTGTCTCAAAAAAAAAAAAAAGAAAAGAAAAAGACTATTTTTAATACCTTAAGGGAGGACTTTCTAATACTATTTAGGATATGGCTGTCTTAAATTTGTAGAGGGAAGACTAAAGGCACATCTTTTACAGTCTTGTGGACCCAAAGGAGTAATAAAGAAACAACCCTGTAAACATGTGTCTATGGTATTACCATCCCTAGGAACAGTACAAGTGGAGGACAATCCAGTTTGAAGAGCTCCCAAGTTTTCCTTAGTCTAATTAATTAGAAAGTAGAGATTCTCATGAGGGATCCCAATTTGCAGATGTTAGGATTTGGGTACTCGTGACCAAATTATCAGCACATGTGAATAAGCACATTCCAATAAGAAAAACATCTCAGCAGGTGTAGTTTCAGACCCATTCTCCTGATACCAAACTTGAATGTTCTTTGTTAGTCTCCTCCAACTTTCTAAATCCAAAGTACCCTGATCTGGGAAACAAACACTACATTGCTGCACTAACTGTAAGAAAGCATGCAAGTGAGAAGTGCTAACTTTGATTTCCTTTCTTTTTTTAAGTATGTTGTAGTATGTCTGTAGCCTCCATTCTTTAGACTCCTTATAGTTGGTGACTTATTTATAATTCTTGTCTTTTCACCCTTCTCTACCTGGCCTATTTTTTACCCAGAAGGTTCACAAAACCCTTTGGTGAAGTTTAATTCTTATCACAAATAGACTTACCTCTGTAGTTCCCTATTACAGAGTCTGGATGTCAGGCAGCAGCTCGAGCCCCCCCTCTCTTCTCTCTCTGTCTCTTCTCTCTTATCTCTCTTATCTTTTTCTTCTCTCTCTTCTGTCTTCTTTCTATCTCTTTCTCTTCCCTCTGTGTGCATGTGTGTGCATCTCTCTTTTCTCTCTCTTCTCTTTCTCTTCTCTCTCTCTCTTCTTGCTCTCTCTCTCTCTTCTCTCTCTTCTCTCTCTCCTCTCTCTCTCTCTCTCTCTCTCTCTCTCGCTGTGCATGTGTATGTGCATGCATATATAGCTATACACTTCTGCAAGCACATACATTTAGTTTTCAAAAGTTTCTGAAATATTTTGCTGAATGTATTATTTAAGAAAATATTCTACCTGGGGAGAAGCCAAGCCTTTTGGTTCCAAAACCAGTTCCTTTGAAGGCCGTGCCACCCAAGTGGGCACTCCAAATCATGTCCTCATGGAAGTAAAGGATATGCTCCAGAATCCAGAGAACAAGGTGGGTGTGGATCACATGGCAGCTTTACATCTTCCAAGATCCAAGGCCCCTGCCTGCTGCAGCATGGCACACAACTGAGTCTTTCTCTGACATACATTCCCATGGAGACTTTCTGGCCTATACAGTGTTCTCATATCAAACAAGATATTTGTATAAGGTCATTGTTACATTGAACTCTGAAGTTATTCAGTTATACTAAAATAAAATGGCTGGGTTTTACATAGTAAAAAAATGAAAAGAAAAAGAAAATACTGAAATATTTAATAATTAAGTTGAACTCAGTCTTAACTGTCATGTTAATGTTTTGATGAATATTATTACAAACTATAATTGTAATTGAACACATATGACTGCAACATAACTAAACATACTGAATATTACTATGTACCTTGCTGCAGAATAATCCAACATAAAAATTACACTAGTGCTAAATATGTTTAAGTAAATTTATCTAAAACATACTCAGTTGCATTATCCTACAATGTCTTTTGTGTACAGTTCCATTATATTTAATTACTTTGACCTTTCAAGGTTTTATTTTGTATACTTTCTACAATAAAAAGGAAACAGGCTTTCCATAATTTACAAAGGCATTGAGACAACAGTAGAATAATAAACAATCACAATAGCATGAAAAACAGATCCTGCCAATATTACCATTATAATGCAAGCTCATCAAAGTCCTTTACATCTTTTCACATTATTCCAAGATAAGATAAAAATAGTACACTAAAAATAAGATAGAGTCCTTTTAACAAATATTCATGGTATGTCTTCCCTCTTAATTAAATAAAACATATTGTTAATTAAAACACCATTATGCTACCAACAGTTCTGATCTTCTCTGTTCTCCTTCTTTATTATGTTAAGAAAGGTGAAACACAGTCTAAAGGTAAATCCTAGTGTTCTCAAACCAGAAAATGTTGAAATGTTCATATGTTACAGGGTGCTAATGATATCCTAGTTTAACTGTCTTCCATGGGTGGGTATTAATCCTTATCTCCCTTCACCAGTACCCTAGGAGGTCACTAACAAGTCTAATAAATTTCTTTTCTGTCTCAAGCATTTATCTAGACAAGGGGTTCTCATCCTGTGGGTCTCAACCCCTGTAGGTTGAGAGGTCACCTAAGACATTGGAAAATATAGATATTTACATTACAACTCATAACAGGAGCAAAATTACATTTATGACATAGTAACAAATTTAATTTTACCATTAAGAGGTCACCACCACATGAGGAACTGTATTAAAGGATTTCAACATTAAGAAGGTTGAGAACTACTGATCTAAATGTCTTCAATGTTGCCCTTATATCACTTGGAAGACAAGCAACTGGCAGAAATATGAGACTCATATTTATTGTGATATCAACAATAAAGTCAGTTGTCTCTGACCAGGAGGGACAAAACTAACAGAAGCTAATAAAAGCATTTTAAAAATCCAGAAACAATAATGATGCCTGCAACCAAGCCTAATAACACAAGTTCAATTCCAAGAACCACATAGTATGAGAAGAGAACAACTGAATTGTACTAGTCCCCTGGCCTCCACATGAGTACTGTAGGATGCATGCCCACACATACATACACAGATAAATAAACATAACATAAATTAATTAAACAAAACTCTGGACCAGTGAGGTACTTATTAGAAGCATGGTGAATAGTTCATATAATGAAAGACTCAAGCAGCCAAACCTCAGGAAAGACAAGAGATTGCTCCAGGAAGGACCCTTTAATATTCACTTTCCAACCCTACATCACAATGTCTAGTTAATCAGTGCCTAGGTAGTCATGCATATACTTCATATTATTAATGCAAATCCATGAAAGAAATCATGTACTTAGCTTACATTATATATCCAATATCAATGCCCCTACATAGAAAAAGATTAGTTCAACATTGATAATCAAATAATTTTCTACCTCAGGATATTTTTCAAGACAAATGTGGTAAAATCAAGAAACATAGAAAAGGTAACAGTTGTTGTTAATCTTACTGTATTCTGCTTTTATTGCATGGCCCTTCCTTAGTTTTATTTCCAATTTAAACTTCTGCCACATTTCTGACATCAACACACCTTCATTCTATTTCCATAATTCTATTAAATATGGTTCACAGCATTAAGTTTACAATTTCACTACCTTGGAGATCCTAGTGGTTGAGTTAACTAGTCAGTAGCTAAGCTGAGACTTCCCTACAATTATCATAGGACTATTGTACAAAAATCTTACCCAAAAGCTGAAAGTTATGTTTCTTCCCAAATTGTACAAGTTCTGGCATTAGTAGGGATTATCCACTTCATTTTGTGCAGCAAGGAATTTGCCCAGACCCTTTCCTGAAATCTTAATGAACAGATCAGAGAAGGATAGAAGCCTTGGAAGCTAAGAACATATGAAACCCATGGAACCCTGATTCCTCCTTGATTTCCTTAGAGAATCCTGTCCTGAGTTTGTTTCAAGGCACTTTTCCATAATGTGCTGCTTTGCTTCAGTCCCCTGATTTATGAAGCCAGAAATAAAAGCTCTCATGTGCATCAAAGTCACCTCTCCTTTAGCTCTTATAATGAGGAAAATATTTTGGTTTTTGTTTGCCTTAAAAACAAAAATAATTGAAACATGCTCTCTCTTGCTGGCTAATTGAGCCCAGTCACCTGTGACAAATTCAAGCTCTTCTCCAGTCAGGAAAACCCCAGCCTGTCAGTGGCATCACTCACAGACTGCTCTGTGCCAGTGCAAAAATTGCTGATGTTTTTAGATGTTCTTTGAGGTTAAATTCTAGCAGGTGAGCATAAACAAATAGCTCCATTTAGTCAGGAAATGGCCAATATTGAGAGGCAAGAGGAGGTCTGACCATAGTATTTCCACTCTCTTGCTAAGTCAGCCAGCCTCTATACAGAACCACAAATCTATTATACACGATGCCTCTCTTCTCCAGCAGAAGCATCCTGACTTAATGCCTCTGGGACACTTTGTAACTCCATTCTCATTCATCTAGAGCACTTGTTCTCAGCTTTCTTAATGCTCCAAACCTTTAATTCAGTTTGTCATGTTGTGGTGATATCCCCCTGCCAAATGTAAAATTATTTCCTGGCCACTTGATAAGTGTAATTTTGCTACCATTATGAATTGTAATATAAATATCTGATACACAGATTATCTGAAAGGCAACCTATGTGAGGTTGAGACTCACAGCTTGAGAACCACTGATCTAGAGCAGAAAATTGGGGAGCAAAACAGAGTAGATAGAAACATAAAGTCACTATAGCCCTTCATTCTTATGATACTGTCTTTCTGAAAAGCCATCAGTTAATTCTCTGCTCACTTTTCCACTGATGTTCCACTTGAGTTACTAAGCCACTTGTGGTGTGTCCACTTATTCATCATATACCTCTTTCAGATGCATTATGATTCCTGGCATTTCAGAAGAGTGTAAATGGAGAGATGGATGGGTAAATAAATCAAACCATGGGTTTTTGTCCCTAACTAATGAATATACTTTTTGTGTTACATTACAGAGATTAACCTTTTGCTTAGATGCCTTGAATATTTATCAATAAAAAATTTTAAATCCTTAAAATTTTCCCCCACCACCCATAGTTCTATAAAAATGAAAACATAATATAAATGTGGTGGTTCTCTTTCTGAAAGGTTACATTACCTCTAAAAATGCTGTTGAAATACCTCATTCACAAAGAGCTGGCACCCTTGGGAAGCATGGCCTGCATTCATTATATCATTGTGAGCCTGCAGAAATAAGCTATGTAACAGAGGCAGCTCAGGCAGGTCTTGAATTTGCTGTGTATCTTTCAACTCCTGGTCTTCCTTCCCCAGACTCACAAGTGTGGAGATTAGAGGCATGTTCCATCCTGTCCAGATCAACTCTCTCTAAGTAGCCAGTTTCACACCATTTTGTCTTTTTGGATAGTCAACAAAAATTGTGAAATAAAGAGGAACTGTGACCAACGATTCAAGGAAACAGCTGCAGCTCAGACTGCAGCTACAGAGGACTCACCCTCGTGGGAGGAGCCACAGCCTGTTGCTGAGCTGCTCATTGTCCTAAGGCAGACACCACCACTCCTGGTGCTCCTATCCAAAGATGCCAATACTAAACTTCCTCAATTCCAAAATATAAACTCATTCTCAGCAAAAAAAAAAAAAAATGAGGATTCTGTCAGGGACTAGACGTTATAATACTAATAACAGCTCTACTTAGAGCTTGAAATGTATTAAGTGTAATTGAGTTACACAGCACACTTCTTTTAAAGTATCTTATTCTTGAAGATTACACTCATGAGGAATGTTTATATCCAGCTGCTGTCTTTCTAAGATGTCAGTGTGAGAGTCAAAGTTACTTAAATTAACAAAGAGAGAGTAGGACACGTGTCACAAACTCTGTCCTAATCAAGCAGCTGAACATCAGGTTTCTGTAGCAATTTGGACTTGTAAACATCAAATACTGTCAGATGCTGTGCAGAGATGTCCAGAAAACAAGTTCACCTTCCTTCTGTACAGGCATGGAAACCAATTTCATCTCTTTCTTCTTCAAACTGTTCTTATATCAACATGTTTTTGTTTTGTTTAAGATGTTTTCTTCTTATCTTTCAAAGAGAGTTTGCTCTCTAATTGGTTGCACAGTAAAATATGAGCCATGCTGGAGACACTTTATTAATATTTAACTACAATTGAATGAAAACCAGAAATGATAATTGTGTGTGTGTCACTCAAGGTAAAATTCTTAAGACTTTAAGAATAGAAAACACGAGTCCAGTGAGATGACTCAGCAACTAAAGGTGCTTGCTACAAATCCTGAGGACCTGTTCTTTATCCCCACAATACAAATGGCAGAAAAGAGAATGAGCTCCCACACCTTGTCGTCTGACATTGAAACACATGCTGTGCTACACAAATGTGTGCACACGTACATATATCAATGTAAAAGTAAAATACACTAGGACGTAAGAGTAAAATAGATTAGGACATAAGAGTAGACCAGCATCTGTCCATTTGGACAATGAAGTGGCCTAAGAAAAATGAACTTGCCTTGGAAAACTCAAAATAGCATCCATGATATTACAATTAAGAAATGAGAAGCAGCTGTTGCAGGTGCATTTTCACTGTTTCTCATGCTAACAAGAAACTTTTAGTTCAGCAAAAAAAAAATAGAGAAGCTCATCATAAAACAAGCAGGACCCCAACTTGGACTCTAAGCAGGAAGTGGTTCTTCCCAAGAGAGCCATAAAACTCTAGTAGCAAGATCATACTGAATGAATATCAATCCCTGGAAGTAAAATGAGTATTCAGCCTGCTCACCTTAATAAAGGGATCATATCCATCCACACAGATAAGCATTGCTTCACAGAACATAGTTCACAGGAACAGAGCAGTCTGTCTACAGGGCAAATTCCAAAGAAACAACTGTTAGATTCCATACAAAAATTAGTAAGCACTTCTACAAGAAACAAAGGTCTTTTTCATACCCCAACATTAACCTCTATTGTGTAAGTTAAATGAGTGTATACATTTATAACCGCCACAAATTCCATAAGATGCCTAAGAATAATAAAATATGTACTACATTTAGTTAAATATATTAAACCAACATCTAAGAAATAACATTTATATTTAAATTCTGCTTGTCACATCTAAGAGATAGTGCAAGGACATGAACTTTCCTCTGAATTACTTTATGAATTGAATTCATTCCAGGGGAATAACAAGTCTATTATTTATTTTCAGACAACTCTTTTGTAATTCATCTAGAGCAGGTGAAATCAATGATCCTACTTTGTTGACTCTTTGCTTTGATTGGAGGAATGTGATAGGTACTACACTAATAACTATGTATGCTTGAGTAAAAAAGTGGAAAACTAAGCTCAAGTAATAGATATGACATAGGAAGTACATAAACAGAGTTAAGCATTGTGAAAAGAGCAAAAAGTCCCACCACATATAAAAATAGCATATGGACTTCATAGTTATCAGAGCCCACCAGAGCTAACACGTCCCAAACCAGCTGTCACATCATGGCTACAAAATGACAATAAATTTATGGTGCAACAGATGGGCCAGATACAGGAGTGCTGTAAGTCTGGGGGCAGTAAACTAAGAAGGGTGCCCTGCTTGATTGAACCCCAGGTCTCTAGCCATCCCTCCTTCCTGACCATGGCATCTGCAGAAAGGATGGAAGAGAACATTGCATATAAATCATGATGGCTGATCTTGATGTCTATTTTCTAGGATTTAGAATCTCTGGAAACAAAATCTCTGAGCATGCCTATGAAGCATTTTCCATATTAGGTTAATTGAGGTAAGAAGACATATTCTAATATAAGTGGCACCATACTATGGCTAGAGTCTCAGAAAGAATCAAAAGGCAAAAAGGGAGCGAGCCATAGCATGCACCATATTCTGCTTCCTGACTGACGAATCAGTGTGACCAGCTTCCTCACATACCTGCTCCCATGACTGCCTCTCCATGATTAAATGCTCTTTCAAACTGTAAGCCAACATAAACCCTCCCTGCCTTATGTTGCTTTTGTAGGGTATATGATCTCAGCAACAAAAAAGAAAACAAGAACTCCTGATAAAAGCCACTAGTAGCTTCCCAGAAAGTAGACAGAAAACACTCAATAAAATATTAGCAACCCAGATCCACAAATATATAAAACAGTAATATTTTACAAGCAAGAAGTGTTTATGCCAGGGAGATGAAGTGATTCACTGTTCAAAACTCATTGTAAACTATAGCTATAGAAAACAGTCAATGAAATGGGGTAAGGAGAGAACATCTAAAATGTAAAAAAAATTTTCCAATAAAAAATTTCCAATTAAAAAAGAAAACAGTCAATGAAACAAAAATAATTTTAAAAATACTTTAATAATAAAGACCTTGTATGAGATAAACATTCTCTACAGCCACATTGGCTCAATCATTAAGGTGTGTGCTGCACAAGCAAGAAGGCTTGAATTTGATCCTTAGCACTCAGGTCAAAAATGACATAGGATGGCATCTGTTTATAATCCAAGAGTCAGTGACATGGAGACAGGCAGATCCTTGGGCACACTGTCTAGTCAGCCTAGCCTAATCAGTGAGCCCCAGGTCCCAGTGAGGGACCACTTCCAATAACATGGTGGATGGCTCCTGAGAAACAACACCCATGGTTGACCTTAAGCCTACACACACACACACACACACACATAATCATGTACACCCTTCATATACACACCTGCACAAACACACAGACACACATAAAGATATTTATGTATGGAAGAAAACATTAATTTTTCTTATAAAGCATAACATAAGCAGCCTCTGAAAATTCTTTTAGTCATTTCCTAACCCTGAGCTGACAAGCCTTCTCAACTGTTGCACAATGGCTATTTCTGGCTATCAGGATTCAATGATTACATGGACAAAGAATTGTTATTTGCTCCATTGTCAGATTGTACCTTCATATATTAAAATTTTATTTCTAGTAAACAATTATTTTAAACTTCAGCTTTCTGAACTACATAAATACCAATAGCTCTTCAATAAGCCACATTACTAGAAAAATAATGGTAATATCTCCATGAAAATTTTGCTTTCATTATATGTCTCTTAAATGGTTTGTTTTCCTCGACCCTCCTGAGATAAGGAGGTCCAGATCACTAATACATTGCTGGCTTTCCAGGTAATAAATCTTACAGAGCATGGAGAGGGCCTTAGACTGTCATAGATAAGGGGCTTGGAGAAATGACTATCAGGACCAATTTACTGGACTTGAGAAATTTGAGTGATAGGAATAACTTAAGAAAGGAAGAAATATCTGTTTCAACTGATGAACACCATTTTTTGCATTTGCCTCACTCTTAATTTAAGGCATTTCATCCATGAGTGATAGATTTTACTCAAACCAGGGCTTGCCCTCTAATGCATTCCTTGCCATTTTCAACCATCTCTTCATAGTTAATCTCCTTATAGTTACTGTGAGATGACAAGGTTAGAAATATAGACTCAAAACAATACTTTTACAAGCTGTTTGGTCCCAGTTTCCTTTGATAGCATGATTATTGGCAAATAGAATTTCTTTTTTCATACATTTGCATATGGGGAAGACAACCTATATAATCATCTTCAAGAACACCACCCATTTCATTTGAGACAAGTTTTCATTGGACCAGAGCTCATCAATGATGCTAGACATACTCATCCACAGAGTCATGGGGATTCTTCCCTCTCTACCTCCCCACCACTGAGATTACAGATCTATACTAGTCTGCCCAGTTTGGTTTTTTTGTTTTGTTTTGTTTTGGTTTGGTTTGGTTTGGTTTGGTTTTTTTTTGGGTTTTCAAGACAGGGTTTCTCTGTATAGCCCTGGCTGTCCTGGAACTCACTCTGTAGACCAGGCTGGCCTGGAACTCAGAAATCCACCTGCCTCTGCCTCCCAAGTGCTGGGATTAAAGATATGCACCACCACTGCCCAGCTGCCCAGTTGTTTTTTAAGTTAGGTTCTAAAAGTTGAACTAAAGTTTTTATATTTGCAAGTAAGCACTTTTCTGAGTTGTCTCCCCAAGCTCCTCTTTTATTCCAGTCTTAATTACTAGTATTAACACTCAGCTCACAGACTATACTTCATATAAATACAGACAGATGGTGAATAGATAGAAGATAGATAGATAGATATAGAGATAGATAGATAGATAGATAGATAGATAGATAGATAGATAGATAGATAGATAGATGGATAAATAGATAGGCAGACAGACAGACAGACAGACAGATCTGGTATGTTTGATAAATTCACAGACTGTTTTGCTTTCTGATACCATACAGAAAACCATATGCCATGTATTTCCAGCCTACTTTGATAAGTTATGGATAGCACCTTTTCAGTTTCGGGACTATGTTGTTATTAAAGCCTTGTGGTTCTTGATGGATCAGGTACACATATGTACATGCACAAACAAAATGTGTAAACATTCTGCCTCTGCATTTGTACCCAAAATGAGGTCAATAAAATGGAGTCTGCTGTTCTATAAAATGGAGTCATACAGGGCAAGGCACACTCTGCTGCCACTGTTTCACACAAATAGGTGGCACTGGTTTTAATGGATGATTTTAGCCATTTATCCAAGTAGTCACCCTTTTATCTCTGTAACCTGACAATGGTGATAGTAGTTTCTAGCTGCTACTAACTCAGAGTGGTCATACTATCTATGTGCTTTATGTTATATACACAGTAGTATATACATATATTACTTCTAGTTTAAATACTCTGGATGGTTCATATTGTTCTAGGCGAACTCTAATCTACATAAAAACTAGAGAAATACATATGAAACCTTAGAAGCTTCCTCCTCTCCCACCCCTATCCCCAAAACATCTATTGCTCTGTTCAGTCCTCTGATAATGTAATCCTATGATAAGGGCCATCCTGTTAGGAAAAGTTTACTGCCTGTTCACTAATGCCACTGATGCCTCTGTCAACCTAAAAGAAGCAGCTTCTCTGGCTTTAGTTTTTATCCATGGATCTGAACTGGAAAACCTAGTAAAGGTAGACTCTGAAAATTCTTCAAGCTTTTGACTGTAAGATTTTCTCACTTTTGCAGATAATTTACAGCTGTCTCTAAAATTCCTCCTGAATCTTATGAGTTGTAGACATTGTATTTGGATACCCAGAGTTCCCATCCCTACTTTATCTAGTAAGGATCTGTTTTTCCATAACTTGTTGACTCCACACGTGAGATGAAAGAAATTACTCTTTCCCTTGTTGCTCACAGTTGATGTTTCTGAGAGGAGAGGAGTCATTTCTCCATGGTTGAAGGCTTAAGTCAGGATGCTAGTGTGCCAGACAATTAAGGGAAACTGAGATTTCCCTGAACTATTACCTTGCAGATTGATTGTTTTATTACCAAAGAGAACAAGGAAACACAGACATGTTTGAAGTAATGATTTGTCAAGAAACAGTGAGAAGGAATTCCTGGGGGTTTGGAGGGGGGAACTGAGGAAGGAATACTACGATATTGTGCCTCCTAGTAAGGGTTTTTGGAAAAACATTTCATTTCATTTTATGGCATGAATTGCATAGAAATGAAGTAATCTTTATTGTGATTAGTCATTTTCAAGTTCATTTTTGGCCAAGTGAAGACTGTACATTCTTTATACAAGCTCTCTCAACCCAACTGAAGAACTGATCCTGTGCTACTCATAAGAGTGAAGAGTGTTCGTGTATGCTACTGGGAATAGCTTATGATCAATCATGAGCCCTGTGCTCACTGCCTCAGAGGAGATAATTCTCATCTCATTGTGATTAAAAGTTAGGCAAGGTAAACAAAAAGGTCAACCTAAAACACACTCCTTTCTCCCTTCATCCCCCACTGGACCACAGTTACTAAAAACAAAACCTGCTTCTTTCAATTCAATTTTTCTTATAGAAAACCTTTTGAACAGCACACAATAATGTAATCAATAAATATCTTCAATTATTTGTCAGTTTATGATCTGCATGAATTGCTAAATCCATCTTTACCTCAGTTTGTACTGTTTTAGAGAAAGCCTGAATTCAGTGATAGAGTGAGCCAAAGGTAAGAAGACTCCTCCATTTGGGGAGGTTTGTTTGTTGTTCCCAGGGATGTCTAACTGATGTTATGTTAACCAGCCATCTGTTCGCCTTCTACTTCTCTTCAACCTGACTTCCTCATTCTTCCTTTAACAGATATTGATCCAAAACAGATACATTGCAGCCACATCCCAGAGCAGTGGCTGTGAGCACAGAACTCAACTTGTCAACGTTGGTGTCAGGTATGATCCAAGAAAGCAGGTGATACTTTGACTACCAGGAGGTAGCCCACCACTGTTGGGTTAATCATAGGCTTGGAACTAGTCTTTTCATTTTCATGGGTATTGTGTGTTTGTCAGAGAAACATAATGACGGACATAGTGGCTATTTGCTGCACTAGAAATGTGGACTCTGGCAGGATATATCTCTACATCTAGGGAAAATCCAAGAGAGTTGACTGCTAAACGTTGTATATACACTCTGTGCAGCTAGATCAAACAGTTTTCTTTGAACATGGTTTTTATATGTGCTGTGGTTTGTACATTAGGCTGCTCACATCTAACTCTTTAATTTGCAATTTAGGGAACAGTTTGATGAGAGGAATCATAACCCCTGCCACTAAAGTTTGTCTTAGTTCATGTGTTTCTGTAGTCTAGTGTCTGTCCTGTACTCTTATCACTCTTTGAGACTTCATATGCTTTGATCAATGGTCTATTTGTAGCCATGAGCCTAAACTTCAGTCAGAAAGGTCTGAATCCTGGGCTGCCATGTTGTTCTCTGCCTAGAGTCACAGTGTAGTCTACTACAAATCACAGTGGGGCAAACAAATGGACCTGAGTGCATAATTTGAGTTTAGTTTTCTATCTCTGTTATAACAATTTATCAGATAGACTGAAAGAGTATACATTTATACTCTTATATTAGTAGACTTTTGTACCCAGTATTAGTTTCTCAAAGCTAAATCCAAGAGGTTGCCAGGCTTACTCTTTCTAGAAGTGCTAGCTTCTGATGTCTCTGTTCTTCGAGTAGCCCTTTGTCTTTAAATCCCATTACTACAAGCTCTGGTTTATTATAAATTTCTTGTTTTTCAGCTCTTTATCATAGAACCTATCTGCTTCCTTCTCGTTAGGGCAGGGTGACCACATTTAAAGACTCTCACTGGTAACTCACACTCCCACTGATAACTCAGGATGAGCACGCCATCTCAACAGTCTTTATTGCATCTATAAAGACACTACTGCCATGTAAGGTAGTATTCTCAGGTCACATTCATTAGGACATGACTACCTTTTGCTCCATTATTCAGCCTACCATACCATGTGATTATTCATTGTATGTGTTAGCTTGAAGAGTGCTTTAGTTTCATTTTAACATTTAAATTTATGAGCTGTGAGGAGGATGACATCCCTCTATAAAATGTGTGGATCTCACAGAATGTGCAGAAGGCCTGAATGGAAGAAAGACTAGCCTTCACATGCACCAGGAAATTTTCTAGATGACTTGTTTTTTATTTTTCCTCTTTCATCTCCATCACTGGCTCTGCTGGTCTTTGCCTGTCAATTTTTGTATAGGAAAGTTATCATAACTTCTTTTGGGGTCCTCAACTTCATACTTTGGATTTACCAGCCTCTGTAATTGTCACAAGTGCCTAACCTGTTGCAAACCAACTCTGAAACAAAAAACATTGTGAATTTTCTTATCAAGTTGTGTGGCTTTGTTAGATATTTTTGACTTCTCTTTCTGTCCACTCCTGCTATCATAACTAAATACAAAGATCATGAAGTTTATTGTAAAAAAAAAAAAAAAAAAAAAAAGCTATATTCTGAATGCTTATGAACAAAATAGAAATTGCATTCCATATGACCTGTCCCCCAAAATGGTCATATAAATTTTGGTCTTTATTTTTTTTATCTTTGGTTAATGGTGAGAAAATTAGTAAAAATCACTACTTAACATTCTGGGTAGGAATTGCTATGAACTTTTCTAATATGACTATTTTTAACCATTTCCCAAGAAGCTTCTACCCTGTACTCAAAATGTCATTTTAAAAAATGTAAGGGGATAATAAATGCAGGACTTATGATCTATTGACAAAACCCAAAAGATAAGCAAGAACAGCAAGAGACACAAATTATACAAAATGCTAAACATGGCTCTGTGAGTAATAGTTGAGTCTGCTTCCTGCAAGATTTACAGTTTATAAGAAGCCTAGAGGGTTTTTTAATCTCAATTATCTAAATACTTAAAAGAAAACACCTGGTAGGAGACGTCTTGAAACTACTCATAAATGTTACTTAAGGTTTCCACTTGAAATGGCAATCTTCTAGAATATAAAATGAAGACAGAAATTCTACCTCCTAGTTGAAATGTAATAACCATGTAGCAATGCATAACATAAAGAGCACAGAAGCACATATTAAAGCAGAGTGCATTACTGCTACCATCCTGGATTTACAGTGTGCACTGAAGGTCACGAAAATTATGCAAAGTTACAGTGAAAGACTTCTATGAGCCCTGGGACTCACTCAAAGTTTCTTTATCCAAGAATAGTGCTAATCAGTCATTCTCCTTGCATTTTTCCTCCTGTCTGCAAGAGCCTACTCTACAATGTTACGGTGGTTTGAATATGCTTGGCCCATAGGCAATGATACTATTAAGAGGTGTGGCCTTGTTGGAGGAAGTGTTTCATTGTGGGAGGTGGGTTTTGAGACCTTTCTCCTAGCTACCTAAAGACAGTCTTCTGACTGCATTTTGATCAAGACGTAGAACCTCCTTCACTATCATGTCTGCCTGCAAGCTGCCATGCATCCTGCTATGTTGACAATGGACTAAACCTCTGAAACTGTAAGCCTGACTCAATTAAATGTCCTTTATTAGAGTTGCTTTGGTCATGGTGTCCTTTCACAGAAATAAAATCCAAATTAAGGCAGATGTAAATCAGAGACATGTGACTTGTGATAGTCTAAGCATAATGCAGGGCTGAAAGAACCCAAACCAAGAAAATTATCATCAAATTGATTCCTTTAACTTATATAGGAAAATGAATAATTATGAACATCATACATAAGCATGACTAAAAGGTATGTTCTGTTTTGATCTACTCATGAGAGGCCAAACCTACTCCATCTTGGAACTGGCCTCTATCTTAAGAAAAATTTGACCTATAGCTGAATGCAGGCTGTATCCAAGTACCAGGAAGGACCCCATGGCTTCTCCTTGGCCCATATCCTAGAGTTACTCCCTAGCTACATCCTAACAACAGTCAATGAAAGATTAGTCTAATTGTTTCAGATGTACTTTCAGACATTTGTAAGTGTTCATGGTTTTATTTCAAAGCACCCCCCACCCACTGTTGGCTTACAATAATCATACAACTAGATGCTTACTAGGCTGAAATGCTCTCACTTGCTTGCCATTTCCTATAAAGGCTTGTCCCTCTGACAACTTCGGACCACACCCTCCAGTTCTGCTGTGTCAGAGCCAGTGGTGTGGCCTAAATTCAAACTTGTAAATGAAGATCCTAGTGAACTGCATCGAAGTCAGCTCCTTGGTGGTCTTTTGGGGTTCATAAATGCTTTCTGGCACATCATTGAATCATGTCAAATCTTAAACCAAGTGACAAATATTTGGATATCTGTATAAAACTCTTCAGTTGATACTTAAAACTAGTTTCTTATTCACATCATTATATATATGCAAATATTCAATAATCAAGTTTATTTCTAATTCTGCTCTGCATCACATGACTGTGAACACTTTGAACTGTCTGACATAAGAAGCATAGCAAACCACCCAGGCAACTTATCTAAATATGCTATAATCTGAACACTGAAACTAATTCATTTTAAATATGCAATTACTTTCACAGTTTTTAACACAATATGAGTGGGAAGGGGCCTTTTAGTTGTGCTGTGCCTTTATTTGATTTGGGTGCTAAGGATTAAACCTGTGGTCTCATGTGTGCACTCAAGTGGAAGCCTATTAAAATAGCATTTTCAAAATGTAGTTTTACTCATTTCTCCATTCAAACCAACATCGGAATAGAGAAGTATCTGTAGTGCCAGGGAAATGTCAATGATTCTCCCAAAAAATAGACAGGAGCCAATCTGATGCAACTCAGAGCAGGATCTTTATTCCATTTGAGCTAGTTCCCCCCCCTCCACACACACACATACACAGAACACATCGACATCAGACAAGACTGGTTTAATGATGGGGAGCCTCAAATATTAATTGGGGCAAGGCTTTATAGTAAGAAGCAACCAGCGTGTAAGTAAGCATATAATTGGAAAGCTACTATGGCCTTTAACATAATTGGCTGGTGCTAGGAGTCATATCATAAACTTAATTTCTGTTCTCTTTTGCATTGGTGGTTGTTAGGTGGAGATGGACTTGTAACCTGTGGGTGTAGGTTTGTTGGGGAAATAACCTGAACATGCTGGTCTTGTTGGAGATTAGCCTACAGAGTGGAGATAGGCTTGCGTTTTGTTGGAGGGGGCATAAGTATCAGCTTGTTAGTTTTCCTGAATTCAAACTTAGGTCAGTTTCTCTAAAATGGAGACTAAACTTAAAAGATTTGGCCTCTCATATTCATCCAAAGCCACATCCATATTATACTTCTGAAAACATCATTTTAATAAGATTTCCTGTATCTTTTATGTTCACTCCTTTAATTTGTTCAAAAGTAAATCAAAGACACAAGTTTTATTTTCCTTTGCTGGTGTTCTCCTCGCTGGATTGTTTGGTAGATATGGTGATTAGAGGAGCAAGAAGTAATTAGATCATTTATAGTTGAATCCCCATCTCTCCCTCAAAGCCAGGTGAATTTGAGATTCTCAAAGTCTGGTGTTTTATTAGAAACTGTTGGTTAAAGGAGATTTAGGAGTCTTTGAGTCTGTCAACAGATGCCCTGTGCTGACAACGTGGCAAAATTGCAACCTCTTCTCAGACTGTTTGTTACATTTTCTCTGGTTGCTTTTCAGAGCTAAGTGGTTTCTGAGCCTGAAAAACTGAGCAAACAACTGGAAAGTTTTGGCCTTGGCAAGGTTGCTTTCTATTCCCAACTTGGTAGCATTTCAGTAGCTAGATATCATCTATTTTTTTGAGACTGTGAAATTTCCCAGACCATCATTGAAAACAAGATCTGATGTATTTTTGTAAAGAGGGGTGAGGTCCCGTGTTAAAGCAAACTGGCTCAAGAATTTATGAAGACCCAATGTACATTAAAATTTTATTCCTTGTAATATAAGTTGACTCTCTTTGGGGATAGACTTGAATGTTTTGTACATTTTATATTATATAAGGGCCAAGAATATTATTTGCTTACAATGAAAATGAGATATAGTCATTAAAATTCTAGATACATGCTCAATGTGTTCCCATTGATTGACTGACATGTAAATGAGCTAAATTATTATGCATGATTTTTCATGGACTGGGAACCTAATGAAGCAAAACTTCTCTTTTCAAAAGAGCTAAAAGATCAGTGTCTAAATATCTAGCTCTGTTGTTCTGTTCATTTGCTTTGGACCTGAGAGTCTATCAACTTAGATTTGACTAGTATTTGGCAGTGTCTACTTGACCTTCCTAGACACAAGTAGAGCAAAAGCTGGCTATGTAAACGTCATTGAAGACAAGTCAATATGCAACCTCAAATTTATAGACTGAAATATTTTAAAACTTAACCATGTCTTTATTCAACTCTATGTAGGAAATAGGAGGAGTTGGTCCAGATCCTCTAAGAGTTCACACTCTACTAATGTCCAGTCTCTGGAATAAAGCTATATGCAGACAAATAAGGTGATTTTAACACATAAAGCTCTGGGTAAAGCTGAATGAATGCTTGCCTAAAGTGAAAGAGGAAACCAGGAGTATTTATTGTTCGGACATTCAGAGAAGTGGAAAACATTGCTTTTAATGTTACTTTTGCTCTCCTCATTAAATCCCAGGATAGTCTGTCTTCAGTCAATTTCCAAGAAAAGGATATTTTCCAATAATTGAACAGCTAACTAATTTAATGTTATTAATTTGTCTAAATCTGACATACTATCTATAACATATTTATTAGCCATTTCCTTTGTAGTGTCTACATATGTTGGCCAATATGTGAGTAATTTAATAGTGCTAATATTCTTTGGATGGAACTTCTCTCTATGAACTAGCGCAATAATTTTTAGTCACAAGGCTCAAACCCAGGTTGGAAAAGAATAAAGAAAGAAAATCCTCTAAACATTGATTTTGTGAAATTGAGTAAGTCTCAGACAATCTTAAGCATTTCTTTCAATATTTGAATAGCTAGCTACCTAGAAATTTCTGATTGATTCACAGACAATAATTCATTAGCATTGCTTGAGTTGGGGTTCATTGTTGATCTAAAGCATGCAATAAAGAACTGGTAGATTTCTGGGTATGGCAGCACATACCTTTAATTCCAGTACTCAAGAAGAAAAGGTAGGCAGATCTCTGAGTCTGGGGCCAGACTAATCTACAAAGGGAGTTCACAACAGCCCAGGCCAAGGAAATACAGATTAAACCCTATCTCAAAAATGGGATGGGAAGCTACTAGCAGTTTACAATTCTATTAAAGAAGGTGTTTCTATATGCAAAATTGGGGGAGTTGATTCTAGGGATTAGAGGTACTAATTCCATCTCAGCTGGAATTACTGAAGAATGAAATTAGACATCTTACCTGTAAACTAAAGTAAACTATTGCTCTGGGAAAGTCTGATGACCAAAGATAAAGCCAGAAAGTCTTGTAAGCCCACATTTGGCTTCACATTTGCTGCAACTAGATTTCTTTTTTCATTTAAGTTCTTTTCATGGGCAAACTCAAAAATGAGTGAATTCTGGCACATAGTTACAAGTTGATTTACTGAAATGCAAAGAAGGGCTCATATTCTTGTCTAGGGAAATGCTATCTGTCCAGTAAATCACAAA
The DNA here is from genome assembly GCA_021653895.1 of Mastomys natalensis. Taxonomy (NCBI): domain Eukaryota; kingdom Metazoa; phylum Chordata; class Mammalia; order Rodentia; family Muridae; genus Mastomys; species Mastomys natalensis. The sequence goes on along the minus strand of JAJTUV010002068.1, from coordinate 60,975 downwards.
TGACATAGCCACAGTACATCTATTATTTGTTTTGTATTGAAAAATAAAGGTTGTGAGAGGTTTTATTACCTTCAAAGGACATTCGTGTTCCACTTTGAAAGGGAGACATTTCTCAAGGAAACATGTTTGTCTTAGTTAGGATTTCCATTTCTGTGAGGATACATCATGATCAAGACAAGTCTTGTAAAGGACAACATTTAATACATTATCAAGACAGGAAACATGACAGAATACAGGCAGGCATGGCACTAGAGAAGGAGCTGAAAGGAACCAAGAGAATATAGGTTTCCTGGTTGCTAGGAGGAAGGTCTCAAAGCCCACCCCCACAATGACACACTTCCTCCAACAAGGCCATACATACTCCAACAAAGCCATACCTTCTAATAGTGCCACTCCCTGCACCAAACATGTTCAAACCACCACAGTGAATGTGACAGATAGGATATTTTTAAGGTAGCTTAGAAATTAACAATGAACAACAAATAGCTTAGAAAGGGCACTAAAAGGCTTTATTGGGGGAGGGGAGGAAGGTAGAGCATGTTGAACGTTATTTCCAGATACCTTGAATCACAGAATTATCTTTCTCTTCAAATAACATTTCCTAACAAGGTTCCAATATCTCTCCTTTCCCCTAACACACTACTGAAATGATAGCACAGCAATATTTTTTTAACCTGTAACACAAGAGAAATTGCAAAGAAAACATCAAAGATGACACATTTTTGTATTCTTGAAAGGTGGGTCTGCTTGTAAAATTAGTAATTTGAAAAGGTCATTTAAAATATTTGATGACCTGGGAATTAGCCCATTAAATGAGAAAAAGAAAGCTTCTGTGTGCCTGGTCAGGGGTTCATAATGGGACCAGATATTAACCCTCTTATTAGAGGATGGGGGGATGGGTCAGGATTGAAAGAAGTAGAGTGAGCATATAAGGTTCATACAATCTACAGAATTTCACATCTTCAGCAAAGTGTCTGGATACAAAATTAATTCAAATAAATCAATAGCCCCCTTTATGCTAACAATAAACAGGCTAAGAAAAAAGTTAGGGAGCCAACACCCTTCACAATAGCCACAAATAATATAAAATATCTTGGTGTAACTCTACCCAAGGAAGTGAAAGATCTGGATTACAAGAACTTCAAGTCTCTGAGGAAAGAAATTGAAGATAATATCAGAAGATCTCAAGATCCCTCATGCTGATGGATTGGTAAGATTAACATAATGAAAATGGCCATTTTACCAAAAGCAATCTACAGATCCAATGCAATTCCCATCAAAATTCCAACACAATTCTTTTTTTAATTGTTTTTTTTTATTTTGATTGGATATTTTATTTATTTACAGTACAGATGTCATCCCCTTTCCCCATTTACTTCCTAAAACCCCCATCCCATCCCTCCTCCTCCTTTATGCTTTGATACTATTTTGATTACATGCATGTATTAAGGTCAGTTCTAGGTTGAGGGTCTAGCAATACAATAGGTGCAAATAGTCAAGGAATAAGCAATACAATAAACACAAATAGTCAAAGAAAAAGTAAGGCATTAAACCTAATTACGTGAACACTCCTGTGGTCACTGTTTCTAAGGGCTTATCAGAATGACCAAAGTATCTGAGCCTACTTCCCTGTCCTAGCACAGGGTCATTTTTGTTTCTAAAGCCTGTATCCTTGTTCTAGCCTAATATTTAGATTGCTGCCTGAGATTACTTCTTTGTTCTAGCCTAAGATTTAGATTCCTACCTGAAATTACTTGCTTTTTATAGCCTAATGTCAGATTCCTGCCTGAAGCCTACTTCCTTGGACTTGGCCAATGTCATATTCCTGTCAAGCAGCCCATTTCCTTGTCCTTGGCCCATGTAAGATTCTTGCCAAGCAACCCAAAGGCTCTCCAGCTCTCCACCTCTCCCTCTTTTTTATTTCATTAACAAGACTGAGCCTGTCTTAGGTCATTCTGACAAGAATGCCTTCCTTACCCATCATGGAATATGCATTATCAAAAGCAATGCACTTATGTCTTAGGTTGGTAAGGCTCTGTGCAGAATCTTACCCGTCCTTGGCTTGCCAGCCAATTAATTTAATAACTCTGTCTGGGGGTCCATTTTCAGGTTCAAGCCATGTACTTGGCTGCCAACATGTTGATGTTGAAAAAAGGCTTTAACACAACGGGCAGGAATAAAAGTATTCCCAGGAAAAAAAGGGCTAGCATGATCAAGCTATATATGCCATTTTTGAAGCTTGACCAAAATAGAAATACTGACCTCAGGCCACGGATAATTTTATCTGTAGTATCTACCATATCAACACTCAGCAGAGCAGCATTCTTGAAATTCATAAGCTCCCTACATATCATTAAAACATCCCAAGAGGTCTTAGAATTATGCCAAATACAGTGCACATCAACACAATTCTTTACAGACATGGAAGGAGCAATTCTCAACCTCATATGGTAAGACAAAGCAACTCAGGATAGATAAAACAATCCTGGACAATAAGAGAACTTCTGGGGGTATCACCATCCCTGAATTCAAGCTATTCTACAGAAGAATAGTAATAAAAACTGTATTGGTATAGAAATAGACAGATTCATCAATGGAATACTGAATTGAAGACCCAGATATAAACCCATATACCTATGAACACTTCCATTTTTGACAAAGAAGCCAAAACCATACAGTGGAAAAGGGAGAGCATCTTCAACAAATGGTTTTGGTCTAGTTGGATATCTACATGTAGAAGAATGCAAAAAGATTCCTATTTATCAGCCTGCACAAAGCTTAAGTCCAAGTGGATCAAAGAGCTCAATATAAAACCTGATACACTAAAACTCATAGAACAAAAAGTATAGAAAGCCTTGAACTCATTGGTACAGGACACAGCTTCCTAAACAGAACACCAATGGCTCAGGCTTTAAGATCAACAATTGACAAATAGGACCTGATGAAACTAAAAAGATTCTGTAAGTCAAAGGACACCATCAATAGGACAAAACAACAGCCTACACACTGGGAAAAGATCTTTGTCAACCCAACATGTGACAGAGGGCTAATATTAAACATATATAAAGAACTCAAGAAGTTAGACACCAACAACCCAAATAACCTAATTTTAAAAATGGGATACAGAGCTAAACAGAATTATCAACAAGAAACTTCTAATGGCTGAGACACACTTACATGAATGTTCAACATCCTTAATCATCAGGGAAATGCAAATCAAAATGATTCTGAGATTCCACCTTACTTCCATCAGAATGGCTAAGATCAAAAACTCAAGGGAAAGCACATGTTGGTGAGGATTTGAAGCAAGCAGAACACTCCTCTGTTGCTGATGGGAATTCAAACTTGTACAACCACTCTAGAATTCAATTTGGTGATTTCTCAGAAAATTTGGAATCATTCTACCTCAAGACCAAGCTGCACCAATTCTGGGTATATATCCAAAAGATATTCCATCATCCCACAAGGACACTTGCTGAACTGTGTTCATAGCAGCTTTATTCATAATAGCCAGACACTAGAAACAGCCTAAATGTCTCTCAACTGAGGAATGGATTTTTTTTAACTCAATATTTTATTTATTTACATTTCAAATGTTACCCCCTTTCCCCATTCCTCCCCATTTACCCCCATCCCATTCCTCCTCCTCCTTTTTTGCTTTTATATTGTTTAAATTACATGCAAGTGTTAAGGTCAGTTCTAGGGTTGAGGAACTAGCAATACAATGGATGCAAATAGTCAAGGAACAAGCAAGAAAATAAACACAAATAGTCAAAGAACAACCAAGGCAATAAACAAAATTCTGTGAACACCCCTGTGATCACTGTTTCTAAGGGCTTCTCAGGATGACCAAAATATCTGAGCCAACTTCCCTGTCCTAGCCCAAAGTCATTTTCATGTCTGAAGACTACTTCCTTGTTCTAGCCTAAGATTTAGATTCCTGCCTGAAATTACTTCTTTGTTCTAGCCTAATGTTGGATTCCTGCCTGAAGCCCACAAGGAATTGATTTTTTAAAATGTAGTACATCTACACAATGGAATACTACTCAGCTATTAAAAACAAGGGCATTATGAGTTTTTCAGGCAAATGAATTGAACTAGAAAATATCATCCTGAAGGTAGTAGCCCAGACCCGGAAGGACTTATAAGTGGATATTAGCCATAATGTACAGGATAACCACAATCTACAGACTCAAAGAAGTCAAATAACAAGGTGGGACCAAGGGAGGATGGTTGTCTTTTACAGTAAAGGAAATAAAATAGATATTGGAGGTAGGTAGAGGAAAGTAACTGGGTAAGAGAGGGGATGAGGAGGGTAGCTAGCTAGGAAGGGGTGAATCAGGTGTAGGGGGAGCAGAGGCAAGAAAGTGAAAATTGTTGGGGATGGCGCATGTCCAGGATGTACCAAAGATTTGGGGTGGGAGAAAGGCCCAGAGTACCTATAGGGACGACTCTAGCTGAGACTCCTAGCAGTGCAGGATATGGATCCACTTCCTACAGGAAGTGAGGACTACAGTGAGGGAGGACTCCCAGTGGAGAGATAAGGATACCAACTCACCCTTAAAACCTTTTTATTGTATGCTGTCCCCAGCACCTGTAGTCAGGCAGGACTCTCAGTGGAGGGATAAGGACATCAACTCACCCTCAAAACCTTTGACCCAAAATGTGTCCTGCCTATAAGATAATTGAGACCCATTCCATGGGCAAGAACTAATCCCTGACACTATTAATGGGACTCTGTTATGCTTGCAGACAGGATCTTAGCATAACCATCCTCTGAGAGGCTCCACCCATCAACCAATGAAAAGAGATGTAGATATCCACATCCAAACATTAGACAGAGCTCGGGAGTACTACAAAAGAGTTGGAGGAAGGACTGGGGGGCCTGAAGAGGACTGGGACTCCACAAGAAGACCAACAGAATCAACTAACCTCAACAGTTGAGTGTACCCAGAGACCACCAAGCAATGAGGCAGTACAGGACCTAGGACCCCTAACACATATGTAGCAGATGTGCAGTTTGGTTTTCATGCAAGTCCCCCAACAACTGGAGTAGGAGCTGTCCCTAAATCTGTTTTCTGTCTGTGGATCCCATTCCCCTAACTAGGCCACCTTGTCTTGCCTCAGTGGGAGAGGATGCACCTAATCCTGATGACTTGATGTTCAGGAGCCAGGCAGGAAATTGGGTGGGGGGAGGGACTTTCCCTTCTCAGAGGAGAAGGGGAAGGGAAGATGGGGGGAGGATCCATGTGAGTAGGTACTGGAAGGAGAGGTAGGACTGATATTAGAATGTATTCTGAATAGATAAATTTTAAAAATACTATACACATAATATGAATTTTTTTTCTCTAACTGCTATATAGGACAAGCATTCAATGTTCAAATCTTAAAATTAAGAAACCACTGAAAAAAATGTTCAGCAATTTCTCCAAGTCTCTCCAAAGAATACACACATCAGAATTGTTTGCTCTCCACAAACAAAAATGAAAAATGTATCTACAGGAAGAATGTATGCTGTGACTCCCCAAATGAATTCTTACTGAACAAAGGTAATCTTTCTTCATCTAGTATAGCAACCCTTAAGACTCTACTTGTGTTTTGAGTAAAGACTCCGATGTTCTGTAATGAGCTTTTTGTAAAAAAAAAAACAAGTAGCTGCTTGTTCATGAGTATATAAATGCTAGGGGCCCTGGGATAGGTAGTTTGTGGTCATTCAGGGGTGGTTATTTGTAGTTTGTTAGTAGTCATGCTCAAAGAAGAAACAACAAAAAAAGAAAGAAAGAAAGAAATCATGTAGATCCCCCCCCCCTCTCTCTCTCTCATCTGCCCTGTCTGCCTCTTGTGATTTTTTCCAGTCGAGTGTGCGGACTGATCCTCACCAAGCTCATGTAGGTCGAGTTCACAGGCTCGCCACAAGCTAAAGACTATGCATTTCCAAAGTAACTTCCTTTCTTTTTCATGGTCTCACATTATCCAGCATTTTTTATTCTGTCTTGAAACTACACAGCAAAATTTGATGTTGCGTTTTAGTTAATGACTGGCTTGAATACTTAGCATTCTTTAAGTCACAATAATTTAAAGGCATTAAGTTGTCTGATTGCTTTTAAAAGGATAAGTGAAATGAAAGGTTAAGTAGGTTCTGGTTGAAAGTGAAACCGTTTTTTCTAGTATCAGTACTCAACACACTAAATTATATCTCAATACCCATGCTAATGCTGTTCAGCAAACAGAGGGACAAGGTCTCTCTTGTCCCTTACCTCCATGAGTACATTCAAATTCCAATTTACAGTCTAAAGTGTTGTTACTAATTCTTGGTCCTGCTGATCTGCCACTATAGTTCCTGCCCCCACTGTGCTGCTAGATTCTTGCATCTTTTGTCTGTTACCAAAGCTCATCTTAAACTTTTTTGTCTACACTTTCTATCTGCTCAGAATAGCCCTCCTATAAGACAATGAGAGACTCTATGCACCATTAGTATATGTTTAATGAGTGTCTTAGAATTGAGACAGAGAAACTCAGCAACTGGAAGAGGTATATGCTGCAAGTAATTTCTTAGTATAGGTGAGGGAGTTAAGCAACTCAAGGTTGCATGTATGCACACACAAAATGGGAAGAGAGACCCACTTAGAGACTCAGATCAAGCCAAAGCTTCCTGAACTGAGAAACAAGAATTTTTAGGTTAGGAAAGCCAGAGAGGAAAGAACAGCATATACAGACCCATAATCTCTACAAAGTGTTGACTGTCAAGAACTGACTTAGTTAAACCCACTCAGGATACCTTCATATTTATTAATATAGAAGCAATTGATTAGGGATTTAAAGTACATCCACAAAATCTTTTCATAACAACACCTACACTGTTGTCTTAATAACTGGAAGTAGTCACATATATTCTACAGACTGGATTGCTGGCTTTCTTCTCAAGAGGCTTGGTGACCTGTAACCTACACTAACCAGTCACATGCACAACAGGGAATTTTAGAAGCTGCTCTTGAGCTTAACCATGCTGACACTACGAAAGCCAGCCATCCTCTTTTCTCAAGTGCTCTTCTTGATCCCCAAATATCCAGCTCTATGCTAGCATCATGATCAATATAAAATAAAACTTGAAAGGAATAAACCACTTGGCTATATGGGCTGCTCTTCACCTAACTTCATTGTGACTGAGCAGAGTAAGTTTGGTGAGTACGTTGTTTTGTCAGAATAAAATGCTCTGATGAGAAGACAGGTGATAGCCCCACTGTGTTTCTTCCTCTCATTTGTTGCTGCATATTAGTGTGTGCTGAATGTTTGTTCCTGGAAGTAAAACATTTGACAGAGCCTTGATTCAATGAGCCATTTCAAACTCACAATATATCAATCTAAATTCTTAAAATAATGGGAAAAAAAGTATCGATAACACACTCTTCAGTCATTATCACCCTCATTATTATTCAGGTGTCTGCCTGTCACATTAAATCCATGTCCTATAGATGCAACCAAAGATAAAACAGATTTTGCACACACAGAACATGTATTATAGAGGAGATGAGGGAAAACTTTAAAAGGAATAGTTGAATGTAAAAAATTTTGTACATTAAGCAGATTCAATAATAAATGGATGAAATATATATAGCTATCAATAGTCTTAATTAAAAGAAAAAAACAAAATCCATAAAATTGATGAATGTTAGTTTATGAACTAGGTACATATGGTATGTGGCCAGCCTGTAACTCACTAAGTAGTGCAGGCTGACCTTTAGTTTGGAGTCCACTCTTCTTTGGAGCTAGAAAATACTATGTTTTGAGGCCTTTGCAAGTCAGGCCCCTATGTTTCACCAGCCTTCTCCCTTGGACCTCTGTGTTGTCAGCTTCTCAAGTTCTGCTACATTAAGCTATAAACAGTATTTCATCTACTTCCCCAGTTCTGCAGTATATGGATCAGACTAAGGGCATTTTAAAAATCCACAGGAAGTGATTTTCAGAGTGTAACTCTCACACACCTTAAGTATGAATCTGGTGACCAGGAATCCTATTTCACAATGTTTTGTTATATTCTTCTATACTGATAAATGTGATTACTATTATTGATGAGTTAGAAACAGTTTTTGATTCATATGACTATATTAATGGTGCCCTGTAAATCTTTACAGCATAAGTTTTATGCTAACCATGGAAAGTAAGTTACACTGTGCTACAAAACATTCACAAGAATGAAATATCTGCCAATAGTACTGTACACCTGTAACCTCAGTGCCTGGAAGGCTGGGTAGAAGCACAGTGAGTCTGAAGATAGCTTCGGTCACATAGGAAGACTCTCTGTTAGAAAATAACATTATTTGATATTTTGTCCCTTTTTATAAGCAATTAAATGACTAAATGACACATTTATCATGCCACATAACAACAGAAATACAAATATATTTGAAAATGTGTAATTAGTGATTTCTTGATTGTGTTAACACTGTAGGATATAGTGGCAAATGCACACAACAACCTACTGTATTATAGAGTACATGATATATGTTCTTATTGTTTCTAAAGCCATAGTAGACAAAATGACTAGATTAAACCTATCATGAGAGAAAATGATACAACCAAAAACCATAGTCAACATGAGATGAGACCTGTGAAGACACTTCTGGAACATTACGGCAAATTTTTATACAATAAAAACAATTTATGAGTAGAAAAGGAACCTATAACATTTCAATAAAAAGCTCAACAGGGTAAATCCATAAGCCAGTAATGCAATCACTAATCCTATAAAATATTAAGAGTAGAGGAATTTTAATCCAGCAACATGGCTACTCTGGCAAGGGATCACATCCAGCGATATGATCTTTTCTGAATGCAGACACACCTTTAGTACACACCTTTAATCCCAATCAATGACATCTACTTGAGGGGCAGACAAAGTAACAAATCAAAGAAAGACTGACAGAATGAGTCAGAGATAAGATACACCCAACTTTTACGAGGACAGGAAAGAGAGCCTACTTACAGAGCAGTGAGGAAGAGAGAATGAAAGGAAATTCAATTCAGTTCAGTTTGTGGATTTGGGAGGCAGTCTTTCCAAGCAGAGCAATTCAATCAGAAGCCAAGAGAAACCAATTTGAATCAGTCATTTTGGAGAGACATTTGAGCCAGAACAGCTGAGTTAAACCAGCCAGCCGGAGTTCAGAAAGAGCTAGAAAGAGTGAGCATATTCAGTAGTAAGTCTCATAGGCTGAAACATTCTAGGCCCAAGTTAGCAGATATAGGCTGAAAGCTGTAACCTCCAAGATCCAGGCTTGCAGAAAATAAAATTGTATGAAGGCTTCCAGGCATGAGCCTAGGGACAGTTAGATAGAAATGTTCTGGGCTCAGCCTAAGCTAAGTACTCATAAAACTTGGGTATGACTTTTATCTTATCAATCTATCTGAGGAAATCAAAATGACATTTACATTTACAATCATGTGCCATCATAATTGAGTAAGCAGTATAGGCTTACCCAAGCCAGCATCACCATGAGTATTTGACTACTGTTCCCTGCTGTGGTGAGAGAAAGTGACGTCACTAGGTAACAGGAGCTTTACAGCTGCACAATATTCTTGAGAGACTACAATCAGAAAGGTGGTCCAGCATCAGCTGGGATGCCATCATGTGGCATATGAATGTGTCTGGCACAAGCCTGATAGAACATTTACGTTTTGGTAAGGCATCAATAGGAACTGAACCTTCTGCTTTTTATTTTATACATATACTTGTAAAAATGTTTTCCCATACACTAACTTGGGGTGATTTGAGCATCAAATTTTGTTTTCTTCTTGCTGTAAAGAAGCATAAATTGTGAGAAGTCTTTTGACTCTGTACCACATTTCATAAATGTACTCATACAACTTAATTTTCCCTGAAGTTAGATCCAGATGATGCTTATTGCCACTCAAATACTATTTGAAAAAGAGAGAAAGATGACATATGATTACAGTTCAAAGTAATTATATTATATAATCTTTACAGAAATAAACAACTCAATAAGAAACCCATAAAAAAGAAAGTCAGAAAAAAAAAAAAGATGATCAGAAAAAGAGGGTCAAATTTAGCATGGCAGTTTGTAGGAACATCACTCAATTATGTAGAATTTGTATTACTTACTCCTGTAGTTCTTTCCTCAGGTTCTTTCCTGACTGTGGCTTATTTTATTTATCTTCATTGGGGACACCATCACTTGGAGTATACTGTGGAATCCTTGACTGTCACAGACTTTTTACTGGGGCAGTGAGTAGGTGAGCTCAGTTTCAACTGCAGAAATATCACATCATTAGGACCTTTTGGTAGAATAGAATTAGGACCTTTCAGTACAATTTGCTAGACAAATTAAGCCATGTTTGAAATAAGGTCCATTTTTATTGTTGCTTATTTATTTATCTTGGCATTAATTTCCTACTCTAGCCAAGCCCTGGACCTATTTTTTCCACAATGACTAAATAGAACTTTTTTGTTATAAAGAGATACATCAGGTTAAATGGGAGGGTATTCTCTTGTTTTCAACCAGAGGAACAACACTACACAGAAAGTGCTGCCTCTAGTCACTTATTAGAAAATATTCCCCTACTAAAGAAGAGTGAAAGAGATGGAGGAGACATAGTGAGAATCTGGGTGTAAGGAAAGAAGATTTAAGGAGTACAAGTGATATAGAAAACCCATTTATAGATTCCATGTGCTGGTTCCAAGCAAAGCTTTGGAATGCCACCAAGGTCCAAAGAGAAAAGAATGTCTGCAGTCCCTCAAAACATCCTGGTTTCTCATCACCCCAGATACCCTCCAGGGTACACCAAGCAGGAGCCTTAGATGTGTCATACATGGACTGTATAAGGAATGACCAGATAAGATAGTATATATAGAAGCAGACATCTATGAGGACAGACAGCATAAGAGACAAAGAGGGAATGCTCCAAATGCCTTCTACCTTCCAAAATGGAAGACTAAACATAGATACCAAGTCAACACATAAGCTTATTGAATTAAGAGCCAAGTGTATAATTTCATGCATTTAAGTCCAGCAGTTAGTGAAACTAAAACCAGAGTATAGCACTATCTTGGTGTCAATCTGGGCTACATAGTGAGTTCTAAAACAGAATGTAGTAAGCCTCTGTCTCAAAACTGATTAAATAAGAAAAATAATGTAGTATACACACATATGCATAGGTGTGTGTCATAATCTCCATCTCCCTCTCACACACAGACACAATACACACACACACACACACTCACATACACACACACCTTGCATACTTCAGTTGTATCTTGGAGAACAGATCTTATCCACATGCCTATCAGAGTTCAAGACTTCTCTTGCAGTTAATTTTTAAAAATGGAACCAACAATTGTCAGAGAGGATATAGGGAAAAGAGAGTCCTCATTCACTGTTGTCCACTCACTCTGGAAATCACTGTTTATAGACTGTGAAAGATAAATTCTCAATTTCATATGGAAAAAAAACCCCAGTAAATAGCTTTTATAAAATCCTGAAAAATAAAAAAAACATTTCTTGGAGATATTACCGTCCCTGAGTTTAAGTTGTAATACAGAGATATAGTAATAAAAACTGCATGGTATTGGTTTTAAAAGACAGACACATTAATCAATGAAATCAAATTGAAGACTGACACATAAATCTACACACTCATAGACACCTGACTTTTTTATAACAAAGTCAGAAATATACAACAGGAAAAACAGAAACATCTACAACCAATAACACTGGTCAAACTAGATATCTACATGCAAAAGAATGCAAATAGATCCACATTTATCACACTACAAAAAGCTCAAGTCCAAATGAATCAAAAACTTCAACATAAAAACCAAACACTCTGAATCTGATAGAAGGCAAAGTAGAAAATAGCCTTAAACACACTGATACAGGGGACGACTCTCTAAACAGAATACTGATAGCACGAACATTAAGATCAACAATAAATGGGACCTCAGGAAACTGAAATTTTTCTGTAAGACAAAGGACACATCAAAAAGACAAAATGACAACATACAGAATGGGAAGATATTTACCAACTCCACATCCCACAGAAGGCTAATATCCAAAATAGATAAAGAACTCAAGAAACTAGATACAAAAACAAATGAACAAATAATCCAATTTAAAAATGAGATATAGATCTAAACAGAGAACTTCCAATAGAGGAATCTTAAATAGCTGAGAAACACTTAAAGAAATGTTCAACATCATTAGCCATCAGGGACATGCAAATCACAACTACTTTGAGATTCCATATTCCACCTGTCAGAATGACTAAGACCAAAAACAAAGTGACAGCTCATGCTGTAAAGGACATGGAACCAGAGGAACACTTTTCTATAACTACTGGGAATCAAACTTTTGTAGTCAATATGGAAATCAATATGACAGTTCCTCAGAAAACTGGGAATCAATCTACCTTAAGACTCAGCTCTACCACTCTTAGGCTTATACCCAAAGGACCCTCCATCCTACCACATGGTCATTTACTCAACTAAGTTTATTGTGACTTCATTCATAATATCCAGAAACTGGAAACAACCTAAATGCCCCTCAACTGAAGAACTGATACAGAAAATGTGGTAGACTTACACAATGGAGTATTATTCAGCTGTTTAAAAAAAATGGCAACATGAATTTTGCAGGAAAATGGATAAAACTAGAAAGAAATCATCCTGGATGAGGTAACCCAGACCCACAAAGACAATATGTAATATATATATATATATATATTTACAAATTCCTCAACCTAGAACTGACCTTAATACTTGTATGTAATTAAAATGGTACAAAAGCAAAAAGGAGGAGGAGGGACGGGATAGGGGTTTCTAGGGAGGGGATATGAGGAAAGGGGATGGAATCTGAAATGTAAATAAATAAAATATTCATAAATAAATAAATAAATTTCACTATAAAACTGGAAAAAATAAGTGCATATTGGGCATTAAGTAAATGATAACCAAGCTACAATATTCTGTAGATCCAAGAAGGTTAGATAAGAAGGAGAGATCTGGTGAAGGGATCCATAAATCTCCCTGGGGAGGGAAAATAGAATAGATTTTGTAGGTGGCCTGAGAGTGAATCAGGACAAGAATGAGAGGGATGTGGGGAGACAGGCTGGGGAAAGTCAGCAGGAATTAGAAGGGGGTGGTATGGAAACCTAGTGATGTGGAAACTTCCTGGAGTCTGTGAGAGTGATCCTAGTAAGGACTCCTAGTAATTCTAAGTATGGAGTCTGAAATGGCTATCTCTGGTAGGCAGGCAAGTCTTCCAGTGGTGGGTCTGGATTTCATTCAGTTGAATTGTTGGCCAAGGAGGTAAATCCCCGTATAAATCCGCAAACAACTCAGGTTGATTCTAGGACAAAGGTGCTCTTCACAAACTGATGTGGGGCCCCCATTGCTAAGGACAACATCCACACAGCTCATTGAATGTGGATAAGTCAAGCTGGTGCCTGTACGGAACATTTATCCTTACATTCTAGATTCTTTGGTTCTGGAATGTACTTTGCAGGCTACTGGAAATCAAATATGGACATCCCAGCCACAAAACTTATGACCTACAACCTGTCCTACCTGCAAGATGTGCTGGGACAATGGTGATGCAGAACTTGTGGAAATAACCAACCAATGTCCACCTTAACTTGAGGCTCATTTCTACAAGAGAAAGCCCATGACTGATATTCTGCTACACTCATAGATCAATGCCTTACCAATAGTCATCAGAGAGGCTTCCCACAGCAGCAGATGGGAGCAGAAGTAGAGATCCACAGCCAGATGTTATGTGGAGAGTCTAAATTGTAGGTTTCCATGAGGTCCTTCCCCTAGGAGTTCAGAAAATCCCATTAAAGAGGGGGCAGAAATATTGTAGAAGTCAGAGAAGATGGAGGATACAAGGAGGTAACAGCCCACTGAATTACAAATCAATGCAATATACATATGGGCTCCCAGAGATTGAAGTGGCAAGCATGGACCCTGCATGTGTCTCTACCAGGTCCTCTGTGTATATATTATGGCTATTAATTTGATGTCTTTGTGGGACTCCTAACTGTAGAAGCAGGTGCCTTTGACTTTTTTGCCTATTCCTATGACTCTGTTCCTCCTGTTGGGTTGCCTTGTCCATCCTCAGTGTGAGGGCTTTTGCCTTGTCTTACTGTATTTTGTTTTGTTGTGTTTGACTATTGTCTCTTGGATGCCTGCTCTTTTCTGAAGGGAGAAGGAGGGGCAGTGGATCCGGGGAAGAGAAGAAGTTGGGAGGAACTACAAGGAATAGAGGGAAGGAAACTCTGGTTGGGATGTATTGTATGAAAGAAAAATCTATTTTCAGTTTTTTAATTTTATGTATTTATTTATTTGTTTGCTTTCATTAAACTAATAACATTTATCTTAAAATATATAACTCAGTATTGACATTTTTAAGTCATCAAAATAACTTATAATATTTAAATGGCTCTTAAATATACATGATATCTTCTGAAGCTAAAAGTAATATGCACTCAACCAGTGCATATTTAAATACTTAATTTAAATTTATTTAAACAAATTTAAAATCTATTTGGAATATTAAACATGATAGAAGTAGAAAAAAATCTCTTATGAAGTTCTTTATGAAGGAAATTGTGACAAGTTCCTGATTAGACAGAAACCGTTCCATCTCCAAGGGAGAATACACAGCGTAACTGTGGCTTCATAGGAATTGAGTAGTATTCTTTCTGTTTCTATTTTGTGGAATAGTTTGAAGAGTATTGGTATTAGGTCTTCTTTGAATGTCAAAAAAAAAAAAAAAAAAAAAAAGGAAGAAACAAAGAAAGCCTCAAAAGCCTCAGTGGAATATTTTGCAATGTTCAATAACTCAAATAAATTATGTTTAATGTGAAAACATTGAGATCAATATGTTCTAGGTTTGTTCTTAATTGTATTTATATTTTGCACACTAAGAGGGATAAATCCATTTGTGCATTCAAATTTTATTGAAGAAAATTCATCACAAACATCTAGCATTAAAACCATTGTTATCTAAATTGTCAGTTTTTTTAAAAATTACAAACATAATGAAAAACTTTATATTAATTCAAAATACATTAATTATAGTCTAGATTAACTATGGCTGTTTTTTCAGATTGTCTTATTTAGAGAGCTTAAACTTGAATAAATTTCAAACCATTAAAACATCAGTTTCAAATTGGCAAACGTATAAGATCAGTAGCTGAATATGTCTAACTTAAATATCAAAGGCCTAGATTATTCTCTTTTAGAATTATATTTACTATCTGAGAAAATCTAGGTTCACGTGGTATATTGTCATTCATCTATAGTATATGATCCCCCTCAGAACTTCATGTAGGAAGGAAATACTAAGGAGCATTAGCACCTAGGATTGTCTGTGCCAAATGAGAAATGTTAAGTTTGAATAAAAACCATCAGTCATAAAATAAATGATAGCGTTTTTGAAATGCATTGTTCAGTTTTCTATTACTGTAAGAAAAAGCCCCACTTCTTGGTCATGGTAGCATACCCTGATAGTATATGCAGAAGAGTCAGAAGCAAGAGGATGGGGAATTTAAAGCCAACCTGTGCTATACCAAAGAAAGAAAGAAAGAAAGAAAGAAGAAAGAAAGAAAGAGAAGAAAGAAGGAAGAAAGAAGAAGGAAAAGAAGGAAAGAGAAAGAAAGAAAGAAAGAAGAAAGAAAGAAAGAAAGAAAGAAAGAAAGAAAGAAGAGAGAAGAGAAAGAGAGAAGAAAGAAAGAAAGAAAGAAAGAAAGAAAGAAAGAAAGAAAGAAAGAAAGAAGAAAGAAAGAAAGAAAAGAAAGAAAAGAAAGAAGCCACCATTGACAGGGTTATGGCAGCCTATCATGAGGAAGGAGTCTTCACCCGACAAAACTGCTCATGCCATGACAGGAAAATGAAACAAAGAAGTTATCATACTCCCTAGGGACCCAAAGACCTTCTAAGTCCTGCCTCTTAAAATTTCTGTCTCACTATTGTGAAGCTGATGAAGTATATAACACAGCAGCCTTTGGGAGATATTCAAGATAGAAACTTGAACAGAAAAAGTTTCCAATTTCTGTTTTAGCTACTAAAACTCTGAAATTACTTCAAATGCAATCATAGCATGCTAGGAAGGGAACTGGGAACAGGACAAGGAGCTTGCTTTAAAATTCATGAACTTTCCTTTATTCTGCTCTACTGTCTCTTTTGATGTTCCTCTGCAGCCACCTGGAATGCTGGGGGCCTCTTGTTCTTTGAATTGTTACACACACACACACACACACTGTAAGAGAGCAGAAATTGATCAAATAATTTACTAAGTTAATATTTATCAAGTAGCTACAGCCTCTGCTACAGTTTATGAATGTCCTGCATAGGCTCATGTTTTGAAAAAGTTAATTGACACCTGGATGGACTATTTCGGGAGACGGTGGAATTTTTAATTGGTACATGTAGGGCCTACCTGGGGGATACAGGGTAACATGTGCTGAAGGTTATGCTCAGTCTCCGATAGCTTTCTCTCTTTCTCTTCCCTTCCCGAATTTCATAAGGTGAACAGCCTCTTTCTCCACTTGTTCATATCAGCTACTGCTGTGTAGTTCCATTTAGCATCGGGCACACAAACCTGGAGCCGGCAGAAACATGAATTGTAAGCTCTGACATCATGAACCAAAGTAGCCCTTTAAATTGTTTTGCCCCAATGTACTGTCACAATTATACAATATCTGATGAAAGTAAAAAGAATGGTACCAGGAAAATGAGAAGTTGGCTGTGATTAAATCTGACCATGTATATTAGACGTTAACCACCTCCACTGACCACCCAAAGGCTCAACAGCCTCTCTAAACAATGCTACAGTGGGAACTAAGTACTCAAGCACACAGCATTTGAATCTGACACTTCTGATTCAAAACATATAAGCATTCCCTGTATGTTTATTCTCCAGGCAGGCAGAATGGCAGAGCCATGGGGTTATGCAAGCTTCCACCCAGATTTAAAGATTGGCCTGGGAGGCCAGGAAATATGTGATAGCTCAAACAAAAGGCAGCCCCTTAGAAGATGCTACATGAAGACTATAAGAATGAGAGGGAAAAAAATCAGAAATACCAGGAGCATGAGCTTATCTGACACAGAAACCTGAAGGCAGCAAACAGATAGCCTACGTAAAGGCCATGTAGGCTTCAATGCTGAGGGCCTGAAGGACCATGGGGCCCAACCCATCATCCCTCCAAGTATCCCAGATCCAAAGCAAAGGCTATAGAACATAACATTAGCCATGCTGGATTTTTCATCTGTTTAGGTCCTGAAACTCATTTTAATGCCCCCATGCCTCCCTTTTGAAGTGGAATGTCACTCTATACCATTGTATATGGAAGTATGTTATTATCTTTTTTTCTTTTTTTTCTTTTTTTTAGTATGTTATTATCTTTTTTTTTTGTAATATAATAGTTTATTTACATAATAACAGAGAGTAGGTGGTTGACTTTCCAATTCCTAGACTAGCAAGTCAGTTTAGTTGTTTTTTTGTTTTTTTTTAAGTGTGCAAGCAATTTATTATCAAATCAAAGTCTTGAGCATTAGCAGCTCTTAAACAAGTTTGAACTCTAAAAATTTAACCTCAATTTCAAAAGGATAAAGGAATAAAATAAACATGAAGATAATGAAAATACTCTGTTACAAGCAATAGTAAAAATATGGAAAAGACATTATTCACAATAGTAAAGAAAAAGGGAAAAATGAAAAATTGTTTCTTTGACTGACAACTTTGTTTACAACATAGGTACAAAATCACCACTGAGCCTTGGTTTTTTATGCAAAAGCAATATTATCATAATTTCATAGAAACTTTTTTAATAAAGCAAAAATTAAAATGAGCTATTTTTATTTCTTTTTTTTAATTTTGTTTTTTAATTTTATTTATTTAGTTATTTAAATCACATATAATTTACTTATTTACACAGAGGTTATAAACACAAAAAGTCAGGATGTGGGGAAGGGAATGGCACCGAGCATAGGTGTTCACGGGAGTACAGATACCTTTCAGAACAGGTATCAGCTGGGTGAGGTTCAGGGGACAGGTCACTATGACTCTGCCTATGATTCACTTGTCCTTATCTAAGTTGGTACTGTCCACCGAGGCTGCCTATTAATAAGACCTATGACTACTAGGTCTGGTAAATTTCCACAAAAGCTGCCTGTTTACAATAGCTTATAGCCTTCTGTTTCAGTGTTTTTCCACAGAGACCCAAGACTTGGTGTTAGCATGTATGTATGTATATCAGGCCTATTGCTGACTTTAGGCCTATGGCTGATTTTAGGCCTTTAGTGTATATGCAGGACTGCTCCTGACATCTCCTCCCTTCTCTAAGATAGAAGGGCCTTGGTGATTCTAATCTTTCGAAGGTGGGGATAGAGGCCTGACCTCCAATAATTGAAGGGGACCTTGTAATGGCTCCAATCCTCCTGTCGTTGTCCAGTGAGGCATGAGGGCCAGTATGTTATTATCTTAAGGCTTTGGTTTTGTTTTGTTTTGTTTTTATTAATATGGAATGAGTATATTTAATATAATGAGATGGCCATGAACTATTGGGTACCAGAGAATGTTTCAGCTTGAATACAAACTGCTTTCTACAGTCACAGATACTGAACAGTTGGTTCCCAGGTAGGGAGCCTATCTTGGGAGGCTGAAGAAACTTTAAGGAAAAAAACCCACAATAGATTTTTAATAATTTTTAATAAAAACAAAACAGAAGATTCCCCAAATTCCTGTTAAAGTCAGCCCGAATAATATAGCTTTAGACTGAAAATATTCATCTTTCTGGCATTCTAATCAATTTTGTTTCAAAGAATTATACTTTTGAGTTGGTTTAATAATCTGCTGCCTTCTAAGAAATGGAAAATTGCAGAGATTAATTTAAGGGATCTATCCTAATCAAAGGAAATGTCTTTTACGAAAAGCTAACAAGGCTCTCTCTTTTCTTCCCAAAGTATCCTCTACTGGTTTGATAATATTTTGTAAAAATGCAATAAAACTGAGGAGTATGGATTTAGAAGTTTTCTCCAATTTTCTTTTGAGACAAGGTCTCTCTATGTACTCCAGGCTGTCCTGGAAGTTGCTGTATAGACTAGGCTGGCATCACAGAGACCCTTCTTCCTCTGCCTCTATAGTACTGGGATGAAAGACATAGACCACCATATCCAGCCTCACCAATTTTTCAATTAAAAATGTTTTAACCATTTTTAAAAAGTAAATTGCACATAGCTTATTATATCATTAAATCATTTTCTAATTTGTGTAGTCAAATTAAATTCCAATGGGATTTCTTAGGGTTACGAGTTATTATATTCTGAAATGGCAGCTTCTAATGAAAACTTGATTCCCTTTAAGAATTGAAACAACAAAGGAAAAGAAAAGTTTTCAAGGTAGGGAAGGAATTTAATTAAAGTTCAACAAAGCCAAGGACAAGGATTATAGATCCACACTTTCTGTACTTCAAAATTTACAAGAAGCTACCATTTGAAATTAATAATGGCTTACCAACATACGTCATAAGAAATTCATTCCATCTAAGCATTTATTTAAATACTTGATGTCACAGAAGGATCAAACAAACTCATTTTTCTAAGTGCCTACTCTATGGTGAGTTCCATGAGAGATGCATCATGGATTCTTACCAACAAAACAATCTATAACAAAATAGTCTAAAAAGATGATTCTAGTTCAAATCATTCTTATCTACTGTTCTAACTTGAGCCACTGTCAGAAGTACTGGACAGAAAGAGCAATCCTAAATCATCATGACCCTAATCTTCTATAGAGACATTGAATTGAGAATAAAAAGCCTGTCAGAGACAAATCCAACTTTTTTCTTTTTTCACCCCAAAAAAAGAGCCAAATAGGCAACTTTCTTAGATGCATTCATATACTCTAGTTAAAAAATCTGAACAACCATAAGAGAAATCACTATTATATTGCCACTAGTTAAATTTATAAAGAAGTAGAGCTTATCTCCTACACAGATATGTACTGCTGCCTTTGGCCTTCAATGAA
This sequence comes from Mastomys natalensis, assembly GCA_021653895.1. Lineage (NCBI taxonomy): Eukaryota > Metazoa > Chordata > Mammalia > Rodentia > Muridae > Mastomys > Mastomys natalensis. The sequence goes on along the minus strand of JAJTUV010002068.1, from coordinate 40,936 downwards.
ATATTGCATTATAGAATATATTTTAACATCTTATCCCTTGTTAAACAAAGATGATTTGTATGGCTCTACAATAGTTAGACCTCACATTAACCACATTGTCAGAGAATCCAAAGGCAATGTATGAACTCAGCAGACTGGGGAAACTTTCCAGACTTCAGGGAACAGAAGTGGCAGTAATGGAGTCAGAACTATTACTTCTCCTTTTGTTGTGAATAATTGTGTATCAACTGAAAGTGAATTGCAGAATGTCATTCAGTCAAAGTCAGTCATAATGATAAAGTTGTCAACCATCCCTGCCAGAAATCTAATAAAAAATTTTGAAGACAGTGAATAATATAGATGCAGAACACACACAAACCTCTTTTCAAAGAAAAAAAAAAGCACTTCCAAAAGTCATAAAACAAATACTTATAGTGCAAATACTATTATTGCCTTAGATATTACATTTGAGGCTGATTTCTGAAATGTAAATTTAAAAATATGGTAAATCTTTGAAATTCTCATTTGCATGTGTGTGTATTTCCATGTGTGTGGATATAGTTGTGTTAGTGTGTGATTGCATATATGATATGCATATAGCTGTGTGACTCGAATGTCCATGTTGCATAGACCAGATTAAAGATATCAAGTGTCCTGTTCTGTCTCTCTGCTTTATTCTATTGACACGTCTCTATTAAAATCAAGAAATAGGTTGACTACCAGCAAACCCTAGTAACCATGCAGTTGCTGCTGCCTACAATGCTGGGGTTACAGTTGTGTGCATAGCAACTCTTGACTTTGTACATGGGTGTTGAGAATTTGAACTGAGCTCTCATGCTTATACAGCAAGAACTCTTACCCTGTGAGACATTCCCCCCAAACCTTAAAATTATCATTTTTAAAAGCTGTCTTGTAAAATATTTATTATTTTCAGCAATAGTTCAATTCCTACAAGTCAACTATAAAAACAAAAATTAGAATTTCAATCAGAACACTGTTTGTAAAAATAAATTTGTATGAACAAATTGACCATTTATTATTCAAGATGAATCTGTAATAACTTATGGCAAATTAAAACATTACCTATCCTTTAAAACTCTTATTTTCAAACACCTCTTAACATCTGTACTGGCTAGTTTTATGTCAACTTGACATGAGCTAGAGTCATCAGAGAGAAGAGAGCCTCAGTTGAGAAAATGTCTTTATAAGATCTGGCTTTAAGGCATTTTCTTAATTTTGATCAATGGAAGAAACCCAGACCACGGTGGGTGGTGCCATCCTTGGGCTATGGTCCTGGATTCTATAAGAAAGAGAGCTGAGCAAGTCATGAGGAGCAAGCCAATAAGCAGCACCCCTCCATGACCTCTGCATCAGCTCCTGCCTCCAGGTTTCTACCTTTAATCCTTTTGATGATGAACTGCCATATGGACCTGTGAGTGAAATAAACCCTTCCTCCCCAAGTTGTTATTGGTCATGGTATTTCATCCAGCAATAGCAAATATAACTAAGATGAGATTTCAGAAAATTTTCATAATATAAGGCTATACAAAAAAGAAGATTCAAAAAATAAAATTCTTTTGATGTTTTATATTCAAAAATGTGAAAAGGGAGGTTAAGAGAGTAAGTTAAAATAGGAACTTCTGGGACTGAGAAATATCTCAGTGGGTAAGAGCACTTGTTACTCAAGCATCAGGACCCAAGTTCAATTCCCCAGCACCAAGTTTAAAAAAAAAAAAAAAAAAAGCTGAGCTGGCTCAGCACCTACCTATAAAGCTAGAACTATGGGGGCACAGAGACATAAATGGGGGGCTTGCTGGCCACCAGCCTAGCTCCAGGTCCAATAAAAAACCCTGACTTAAAGGATACGATCAAAATTAATAGAGCAAGAAGCATCCTCTTCTAGCCTCTGTGCAAAGATATGTGTACATGTGCATGTATGTGCACATACCACACACACATAGAGAGAGAAAAAGAATAACTTATTTTCTGTTATATATAATATCCCTATGATGGATGTATTTTATTCAGCATAAGAAATGTTGATGTTAATTGTTTATTCAGCATTTCTAATATTGAAAATATCATAAATAGTTCTTTACCCTTACAGCTTTTAATATTCTTTCTTTGTTCTGTACAGCAACATTTGGAATATAAATAAATAACACAATTTTTAAAATTCAACAAAGAAAAATTTATCACAAACAACAAAATATACATTTATAAATAAATATCTCAGAACTAGATTTAGAAATTTTACTTCAAAACTTTAAGTTTATATGCTCACATAATGTGCCAAAGGCTGTGTCCAAAATTCTTTGTTGTGCCCAGCTCAGAAGTCTAAATAGTTCATACTTAATAAGAATTTGTTTTTTCTTTTAGTTTATTCTTATCATTATTGGTTTCATTTCCTATGGAAATTCTGTTTTGTTCTTTAATTCAGCATATTATCAGGAAACCAGAACCATGATCAATAAGTTGATTAATTACTCACTTCAGGTCAGTTCTCATTTGACTTAAAGATAGACTCTGGATCACTTGACAGCAACATTTCCAAGGTGTATCTGTGGTCTCATCACCAATAAGTTTAGAAATATCTCTCAACACCTCACAATATCTCCCAAATTGATAAGTTGGGACTTACACAAGAATTTCTTTTTTAACACTGAAACAGAAGGCTATAAGCTATTGTAAACAGGCAGCTTCTGTGGAAATTTACCAGACCAAGTATTCATAGGTCTTATAAATAGGCAGCCTCGGTGGACAGTACCAACTTAGATAAGGACAAGTGAATCATAGGCAATGCTCCCCATAAGAACCATAGACTCTGTGTGTGTTGTGTGTGTGTGTGTGTGTGTGTGTGTGTGTGTGTGTGTGCAAAAAATACAAGTACCAGTCATGAGAACCCTCTGTCTCTCTCTCTCTCTGTCTCTCTGTCTCTCTCTCTCTCTCTCTCTCTCTGTCTCTCTCTCTCTCTCTCTGTGTGTGTGTGTGTGTATGTGTGGTGTGTGTGTGTGTGTGTGTGTGTGTGTGTGTGAAATACAGGTAGGTACCAGGCATGAGAACCGTCTCTGTTAGTTGTTGATCAGGATAGTGCAAGAGATTCCAAAACATTACGGGTGATTATTGTCTCCATTGGTTACCTCGAAGATTGACGTTAAGTCCTTATTGCTAAAGACACTCCCCACAGGACTCAAATGATTTGAGCTGGATCTAACCTGAAAGCTTTTTCTTGTGCTCTGGCTTTCACTGTACTATGAAAAGTACTATGCAAGCTGCCAAGGGAGGGAGTGATAATCAATAGTTCATGCAGCATGGCAAGATATCCCTACAGGTGCTGTAGTGTCACTTACATGCTGACAGTAACTAATAGTTGTCTAATTGGACTTAAGGCCCATTCAATAGAAAGGTAATCATGCCTGGTACTTGAAATCTAGCCAACTCCCTGGAGTTAGTGAAGTCGTGGCTCTTAGAAGAGAACTTATTACTGTCAATTAACTAGACCAGGGTAATTCCTAACAACATTCTAAAATTTGTTTTACAACCAAACATAAATATATATCTCACCTACCCCTCTTCAAAGAATTTTCTTTTTATAGCAAATAGAGATGATTACAAAAATCATGAAAGGCATAACACAAAGAACAACAGATTGTAGAGTGTTCAACCCCAACAGATACTTCTGCAACACAACTTCTGCTCCTAAGGCAGGGGTATCATAGAAGAGAGAGCAGGAAGAATCTAAGAGCTGGGGGACCAGACAGTCTGTTATGAAACTGTGTCCCCTACAAAGGTCTTCCTATACAAAACCAAACAATACCAATACTAATGTGGAAGGGGGAAGTGTCATGGAGTTTCATCCCTAGGCAAAGAATTAAAAACTGCTGAGAGAAAGAAAAAAAAGTTTCTCTCAAAGGTGAGATTTCTAACTGGTTATCCAATTCGAGGTGATCAGCCCTGAAATCATATATACACAAACAACAAAAGTGAGCTTGCCATGTTTTTTTTTATATATTTGTGCATTCATACACATAATCACACATACATATGCAACAATAAAAAAGACTATTAATTTGATAAATAATAAGGAGGAGAACTGGGGAGTAATTGGAGGGACAGAACATGGGAGAGGCTAGAGGGAGGAAAGGAAAGGAGAAGTTATATATTTATAATTTAATTAAAATATATATTTTTTAAAAAGCATGGAGTACTCATAGCCTGGATGTCAGGTCCTCAGTTTTTCTAAGCTTAGGCAGCATCTCATTTGCATGGAGTTCCTTACCTAGTGCTCATACTTCTACTGCTTGGAGAAGGTTAGATTAATAACTGCCTTGCTATATTAGTTTTTAGACAAAGAATGAACTCTTGCCAGTTCTTTAAAGTCTCATAAATTATCTTCAAGGCAAATCAGAGATTAAACTTTTTTGTGCCCTTATTTAATATATTTAAAATAAAAAATGAGATAAAGTCAAAATTAAATAGCCAAATCCTCTTCTGAAAATGTCACAGGACTTGAAGTGCTTACATATCATATCACCCAAAATTATGGAGAAATTTAAATATAGGGGGCGTGCCAATATGTGTTCCCATTCTCCATAATTTTAGGTGATATGAAATTTTAATTTTTTTATTTTAAGTTTCTTATGCTCATGTCATAGTCTAAAGGAAGGATCTGGAGCAATTACTAGTCTTTATCCAGTTACAACAGGTGATTGGGTCAGTTTTCAAAACCTATGCATTGTGCTAAACCAGCGAGAGGCTATGATTTCACAGAATTCATTTACAAACTTGTGATTTCCAATGGTTACCTGCATTGTGAAAAGTGCCAAAGATTTCTGTTCAGTATAGATATAGATGATACAGATGAAATGGAGAAAACCTGTGACAATGGGCGAATTCTTAGTAACCATGTTCCTATGGCGTTACCATGCTGCATGCAGAATAGAAAGGAAGGTCCAGTGAAAGAAGGAATGAATTGTACTCTACTACAAGTCCTTCCTTTATTTCTTGGTGTGTGTGCATGTGTTATTTCTTGGTGTGTGTGCATGTGTGTGCTCATACTACAAGTAGAGGGTGTAGAGAGAGGAAAATCTGTTTGTTTTGATGCAGAGTTGGTTGTAGCCCAGTCTTGGATTCACTAAGCAGCTGAGGTTGACATCAAACTCCTGATCTGTCTGTCTCCATCTTTTAACTCCTGGAATTAAAGGCAAGCACCACCACACATGTAGCTTGCCATACCTTTTGAGCATATGGAAGTACACTGTCTTCCCCCAGTAGATTGCCTCAAGGATGTAAGATTAGGATCATACAGGAACAGATATTAGACTGAAGGAATTCAGAATATGTCGAGAGAAGGTGGTCTGAGAAAATTCCCAGTGAGCATAGATGAGGAACCATGCTCCTAGCCCAAGATTAACACAACAATCTGTAAGAATGGCTAATCCAAATGCCACCATGAATGGAGTCACTACCATATGATGTGCATGGACCAGGCAATTCTATATAAATCTTTCATTATGGTGAATATAGGCAATAGGTCTGGGCATATGTTTCCAGAATGTCAACAGAGAAAATGACATTTTTATAAAAGCAGTAGGTGATGGTGATTGATATCATAAGTCCTAATAGCAATTGTATTATCTACAAATAGCATAATGGCCAAGTTTGTTTGGAATTTATTTTTAAAAATTAACCTATCAATGTTGTTGTAACACTTAGTTCTTTGGCATAGAGACTATATGAATGTGAAAGGGAAGGGTAGCTGGACAGAGGCACCTGCAGAGATAGATGATAGGGTTTTGAAGGTACTAAAATGCACATACAGAAATTAACACAGCTGTGGCTGGAGAGGAGCATCATCCCCATGGTTGGTTTCTTGGCAGGTAGCATGTGGAGGCTTTGAAGTGAGAGGCAAGTAGATGTGATGAGAGCTGAGGATGTAGAGGACAGGTCTTGGAGGTTAATAGGGTTTGTCACAGCAGGAATGTGGCTGAAACAGTCAAAGTGGTAATGTTGCCTGCCAGGTGGCTGCCACTTGCTGGAGAGACTGTTAGAAACTAAAGAATATTCAGGATAGAAATGGAGGCCACAGGAAAAATTCTGCCAAGGACAGGAGGAGTCAGCAGTGGGCCCTGCTTTCAGGTAAGGGACACTATGGCAAGGTGTTGAGTATGACAGTGGCTGCTTGGAAATTTTTATGTGTAAAAAAAAAAAATCTTATGATGCCTACCAAACTCAGTTGAAAGTAATCTGCAGTTGATAACATTACCCCAAGTGTGGTCTGTCTGAGTCTGCATTGCCTGAGAGAATGTCTGTGAGTTCTACAAAAGGTTTACATCAGAAACTCCTTATTAAGGCCAGGAAAAAGAATGTGCAAGTTTCTAGTGTGACACTTGTGAAAGAGAACGAATTATGATGGCTTGTATGTATGTGGGGGTTTGAATGAGAATGGCTTCCATGGGCTCAAATGTTGCATGTTTAGATCCCAGTTGATAAGCTGTTTAGAAAGAATTAAGAAGTTTGGCCATTGTGGAGGAGGTGTGTCACTAGGCCTAGTGTCTCTGTGTGTGCCTGTTTGTCTCTGCCTCTCTCTCTCTCTCTCTCTCTCTCTCTCTCTCTCTCTCTCTCTCTCTCTCTCCGTGTGTGTGTGTGTGTGTGTGTGTGTGTGTGTGTGTTGCTTATAGATCAAGATGTACAGCTCTCATCTACTTCTCTAGCACTATGCATGCATGCTGCCACCATGCTGCCCACCATAATAATAATATACTAATCTTCTCAAACTATAAGCAAGTCCCCAATTAAATTTTTTATAAGAGTTTATAAGAGTGTCTCTTCACAGAAATAGAACAGTAACTAAGACGATAAATAAAAATGATATAATGAAGTATAGTCATCACCTTGTGTGCTAACATAAAATCTTAATTTAAACATCAATGAAGTGAACACCTGAAAAGGAGATGAAGCCCACAGTGTGATCATGGGGTAACCAAAGACTTGTCAAAGATAGGGAATCTGAGCTCTGCATTTACTCTACTATCTGGTCATATACAGTTCAGAAAAGTCTTCTCCATGAACCTTGTATCTTAAATAAGTGACTTCCAGCATTTATTTTTTTTCTGCTACAGTTACTGAAAAATATGGTATGAAATTGTAGTATGAGGGCTAATATCCAAGGTATACAAAGAACAGAAGAAGATTGTTCAGTTATTCATGGAATATTATTTTTTTATATCTCTTGTGTTCAGTTTTGCAACTACTTCATTGAGAATTTTTGTATGTATACTCATGAGGGATACAAAGAACAGAAGAAAATTAGACTCTAGACAATCAAATTACCCTATTAAAAAATGTGGTATAGAGCTAAACAAAGAATTCTCAACTGAGGAAACTCGAATGTCTGAGAAGCACCTAAAGAAGTGTTCAACATCCTTAGCCATCAGGGAAATGCAAATTGAAACAACCCTGAAATCCCCCTCAAACCAGTAAGAATGGCTAAGATAAAAAACTCAGGTGACAGCAGATGTTTGTGAGGATATGTAGAAAGAGGAACACTCCTCCATTGTTGGTGCGATTGTAAGCTGGTACAACCACTGTAGAAAGAAGCCTGCAGATTCCTCAGAAAATTGAACATCGTATTACCTGAGGACCCAGTTATACCACTCCTGGGCATATACCCAAAGATGTTTCAATATACAACAGGGACACATACTCCACTATGTTCATAGTAGCCTGATTTATAATAGCTAGAAGCTGGAAAGAACCCAGATGTCCTTCAACAGAGGAATGGATACAGAAAATGTGGTACATTTACACATGGAGTAGTACTCAGCTATTAAAAACAATGAATTCAAGAAATTCTTAGGCAAAACTAGAAAATATGATCCTGAGTGTGGTAACCAAATCAAAAAAGAACACATATGGTATTCACTCACTGATAAGTGGATATTAGCTCAAAAACTTACAATACCTAAGATACAATGCATACACCACATGAAGCTCAAGAAGAAGAAGGAAGACCAAAGTGTGGGTGATTTGGTCCGGCTTAGAAGGAGTATCAAAATACTCAACCAGAGCTCCCAGGGCCTAAACCTTCAGCCTGGGAACAAAAAGGGAGGGACTCATGGCTCCACCTGTATGGCCTTGTCATGCATCAGTGTAAGTGGAGGGCCTTGGTCCCTGAAAGTTTGCATTCCCTAGTGTTGGAGAATTCGAGAGCAGGGAGGCAGGAATGGGTGGATGGTGGGGGCATACCCTCATAGAAATAGGAGGAGGGGGAATGTGGTAAGGAGTTTTGGGGGGAATAGGAGGGAGGATAACATTGAAAGATAAATAAATTAAAAACCCAATTAAAAAAAAAACAGATAATGGGTCTGGAAATTGTAGTCAAGCAGTCAATATTTTTTGTCAACAGTTTATTACAGGGATTTCATATAATCCTCAAGGACAAGGTATTGTGGAAGAGGCCCATGGAACACTAAAAAGATTGGCAAGACATACTGTTGCTGAGACAAAAATGATGCCAACCTGTGAGCTTGCTGAGTGACCAAACAAGGGTGAGTGGGGAGCTGTATTAGATACAAATTCCTGACCCACCTTTGCTTGACTATATCCCAGATGGGACAAACTGCCTTGCCTCAAGTTTTTAGACCTTGTGGGATAGAGAATCAAAAACAGAAATTATAATGTCTCTTGTATTCATCTTAAAGGTGACCAGCTATTAGCAATCAATCATGTACTGGTCTAGAAATCAACCCAATATTGGAAATACTTTTGGAAGATTGGATCTGGACATTGTCAGAGACATATTTGGCAGTTAGCTGTAGCTCACTATGATGTTACAATAGCAAGAGATAAAGTTGGGACAGGATATGGATTTCAAACAAGGGTTAGTGCATGTTTTAAGGCTCTTTTAATTGTCAAGCTAACATTGGTTTTCTCTCTTCTACAATATTTATTGTAAGTTGCATTGACTGTATAATTTCCAATTGTGTTAGTGTGTTTAAACCTGGCATGTCTGTTACAAGGGTCTACCAATCAGCTTTTGTCTTACTGCCCTGAGTATTGGAAAACATTGATTCACTGAAAAAAAGCTTGAAAGTGCTGGAAGAAGTGAGTTAGGCTTTAAGCAGAAACAAGAGGGTAGTGGGCTTGATTATTGCTGGTATAACAGCTTTAATTTCATTAATTGCTGGCACCACTGCTTTCTGCACTAGCACGGACACAAGGAGTTAAGACAACTATTTTTGTTAACCATCTAGCAAAAAAAAATGTTACTAATGTATTGAGTATACAACAGGATTTATATTGGTATCTGGAACAATAGATTGATGTTCTATAGCCTATTCAAATTATCTGAAGGAGGTTCAGAGTTCAAGAGTTAGGAGCCACCCCAAGTGTCTTGACAAATATCATTGGAGTAGTGTTACTTTTGAAATTCACAATGATTGTCATTATAATTAGAAAAAAGTTTAAAGCACCTGAAGGATCTTTGGCATAGTCCTAATACCTCTCTGAGTGTGTTAATTTGCATAGTGAGATTATGAATTTAAAGAATGCTGCTCTGTTGAGCTTTGATGATGCAGATAATGCCAATAAAATTATCCATAGCCTGAGGTCAATATTTCCATTTTAGTCAAACCTCAGGAATGGCATATATAGCTTGATCAGGCTAGCCCTTCTTGTCCTGGGAATACTTTTACTCCTGCCCATCATGTTAAAGCTTGTCTCTAACTACATCAACAGACTGGCAGTCAAAGTACATGACTTGAAACTGATAATGGACCCCAGACAGAGTTATTAAATTAACAGGCTGGCAAGCCAAGGACAGGTAAGATTCTGCACAGAGCCTTACCAATCTAAGACATAAGTGCATTGCTTTTGATAATGCATGTTCCATGACAGGTAAGGAAGGCATTCTTGTCAGAACAACCTAAGACAGGCTCAGTGTTGTTAATGAAATAAAAAAGGGGGAGAGATGGAGAGATGGAGAGCCTTTGGGTTGCTTGGCAAGAATCTGACATGGGCCAAGGACAAGGAAATGGACTGCTTCGCAGGAATATGACATTAGCCAAGGACAAGGAAGTAGGCTTCAGGCAGGAATCTGACATTAGACTATAAAAAGCAAGTAATTTCAGGTAGGAATCTAAATCTTAGGTTAGAACAAAGAAGTAATCTCAGGCAGCAATCTAAATATTAGGCTAGAACAAAGAAGTAATTTCAGACAGGAATCTAAATTTTAGGCTAGAACAAGGATACAGGCTTCAGACATGAAAATGACCTTAGGCCAGGATAGTTAAGTAGGCTCAGATACTTTGTTCATCCTGATAAGCCTTTAGAAACAGTGATCACAGGAGTGTTCATGTAATTGGGTTTAATGCCTTGTTTTTTCTTTGACTATTTGTGTTTATTGTATTGCTTGTTCCTTACTATTTGCATCAATTGTATTGCTAGACCCTCAAGTAGACTGACCTTATAATGCAGTAATCTAGATATAAAACCATAAAGGAAGAGAGGGTATAGGATAGGGGGTTCTAGGGAGGGGAAATAGGGAAAGAGGATGACATCTATATTGTAAATAAATAAAATATCCAATAAAAAAAAGAAAAAGAAAGAAATTGTAGTATGAAATCAAGTATATTTCTAATATGCTAATGCTTGCATTAATTTAGCAAGGGTGAGAACACAGTCACAGTTTCCTCAAGATTTATTTTCCAAAGAAAATGAATGTCGGCAATATAAACTGTCCTAAAGGATTTTTAATTTATTCTATATTGTCTTCTTTCCCAATAGAGCAATTATTTCCAGCTGGGCTCTTCCATTTTGGTTTACTTATGATTTACAAATAATAATTATACATAATTATAAGAACAATGTGATATTTTGATACATAAATAGATATGATGCAGTAATCAAATTGGGCTAATTAGCATTTTACCAACTATATTTATTAGTTTTTGTAGTAAGAATCCTCAGAATCCTCTTTTAAAAGGTATTTTTGAAATATACAATACATTGTTACTAACTATAGTCACCATACATAAAGAACTCTAGATAGAATTAAACTTCTTTAAAAATAATTAGCGACAATTGGCCAATGTCTCCCCCTCTCTACTCACCTTCCCACACCCAACCTCTAGTAACATGAACCTGCTATGAACTTGATCTTTTCTATTTTCTCTAAAGTGAGATAATACAGAATTTCTCTCTATGTCTAGACTATATACTTGAAGGAGAAGACTAATCTATCCTTTACACTCAAATTATAATTAATTGATTCTTATTGAAAGAATTAGCTGAGTACTAGAAAAAATCAAAATATGAGGAAAGATAGCTGAAAATAACAGAAAATAAAGACTATATGTAAGTAAGAACCAAGTAGGATATGGAAGAAAATATGCAAGCAAATACAGAATAAAAAAAAAAAAAAGAAAAAATGAGAGAATTCACAGTAAGTGGCCACATCACTACCCTTTGTTGCCTACACAAGGCCTCCTAAGGCACAATATCAGCAGAGTCAAGTAGGAAGAGAAGAGGAACAGCAGAGTAAAGTGGGAAGTGGAGGAGCATTCACAAGGGTTGGTACATAGCTGTCTGAAATTATCTCTGTGATGAAGTGCTGATCTGTGTCACAAAACCAGTGATGCTGGGCTTGGTGACTGAAGAGGACTCCTGGTTCTATGAAAAAAAAAAAATATATCACAAATATATAACAAAGGACATTTCTTCAAATAATTTCTTCAATAACCAGTGAAAGTTGTCTCATCATAGGACACCATGACCCTCCTTAAGACACAACTCTCCCTTTTTTGTGACTCTGCTTTCTCTGGGAGATTCCCTAGCTATGACCTTCCCTTCCCTGTGCCTCTAGAGACTTATTTCCCATTTCATGTATTCATCAAGATCCAGGATGAATCTATTACTCCAATGGGAAAAAAATCTAGAGGAGATAACAAACATTAGAAACTATGTAACCATTCTTTTGGGGCTATTTTATTGGGTTCTTTTACCTACCACCTTCTCCAACCCAATGTCTTCCAATGCACCAATAGTGGGTAGGAGAGAAAGAAGATAAGAGGGAAAAGGGAGCACTGATCTCATTAGATGACTTCCTGCTGATTAAAGGCATTGAGTTCCTAGGGCAGGTCTAATATTCATTGTCAGGAAATCTCCAGCCAGAATTCAGAAATCCATCAATAGTAAAAGCAGCAAAAGCAACATCAAGAACCAGCAGCAGGGGTAGCAGCAGCTACTATGAGTCCTCTTGGGTTCTTACATTTATACCTTCTCAAGAGTGCTCAGAATTTCAAATTCTGCAATATCTGCAGCTGGTAAAAATCACACCCCTCCTAGAGGACAAACAAATCATAGTTAGTGGACAATCTGAAGCAGCTCCATATCCCCCACACAAAAACATAATCACACACCATAACCGGGTTTTTAAGAAACTAAAATTCTCAGTACAGAACTAGCTAAAGAAAAAAACTTGGCACTTTATCAAAATCAAAACAACAACAACAACAAAATAAAAACCAAAAATAAATAATAGAAAAATATGCCTTATTCTTAATGAGATTATATTATAAAGTTATCAAATGTTTTAATCCCATTAAAAATCAAAAGTATATTAGTGTACATCTATTAGGATTCCTTATAATATTTTCTTATACATATCTCTCTGCATCTCTCTTGCACATCTCTCTCTGTGATTTATATTGACCCTCCCTCCATTAACTCCTTTGTATCCCCTCTCCCTCCAACTGGCCCCTTCTTTCCCAGACTAGTGATTCAACCAGATTCTACTCCAAAGTTTCATTGTCTTTATGCTTCACATTGTCTTCAAAATACTGATTTGGGCTTACTGTGGATTAAATAAGTTGTCATGGTTTGTATTGAGACTCTAAACATCATTTACAATATTGTTTCTATGAGGAAAAATGGGGATTCCAAGTTCTATATAGATGTTGAAAGAACTAAATTCTGAAACACAGTTTATAGTTGTTTGAAAATGATTTGCCAATGGGAAGTGGCACTATTAGGAGATGTGGTCTTGTTGGAGGAAGTATGTCACAATGTAGGCAGGTTTTGGCAGCCCTAGTGCTCAAGCTCCACCCAGTGCAGAAGAGGATCAAGATGTAGAGCTCTCAGCTTCTCCAGCACCATGTCTGCCTGGATGCTGCCATGCTTCCAGCCATGATGATGATGGACTGAACCTCTGAAACTTTAAGCCAGCCCCAGTTAAATGTTTTCTTTTATAAGAGTGTCTTGGTCATGGTGGGTGTCTCTTCACAGCAATAAAACCCTAACCAAGACACAGCTCATCTAAAAGGAGGATTGCCTTTAACATTAAAAAAAGGAGAAGAAGAAGAAAGAATGTTTAAATGGTGATACAACCTTTACCCCTAAATTCTTGAGGCTGTGAAACTCCATACAGCCTGCAGAATATTGCTTTACCCAGCCAATGATCCTAAGACCTGCAACAGCAAACTGGAGAAAGCAGAACTATAAAGTGAATGCACATTCTTGTAATTTGCTTTTAGGGTTGATTTTATGCTGATCAACTCATTCTTTTTTAGGAGGTAGATTGTGTAACAGCAAACAAAAGGATGGAAAAATGATGAGGACAATCATTTGGGGAAAAAGCTGAAAATTAATGAAACTTAAATTCTCCACATGTTCCACTAAAGCAAAAACAAAGTTATTTACTGTTACATAGAACTGCAGGAGCTGTATGAAGATGCCTGCTTTTCATATTGTTGTGACTGTATTCTGGGTTCCACCCTGTAATAGTTGCTCTTTCACTAGCAAGTGCATGGTGCTGATAAATTGAAGGTACTTCTCCAATACAACTTCTTTAGTCTTTGCCCTGCCTTTTGATCTTTCTACCTCATCTGGCTCATGATTTATAGAGCATAAGAGTGGCAAAAGACCTGTGTCACCCTTGAATGTAATTCTTCCTATTATACTGAAAAAGAGAAGAAATTGAAGGAAAGTGCTTTGTCCAAATATCAGCCTTTCAGGACACTTTGTACTTTCCAACCTAGAGCTAACTTAAGAGTATCTTAAAAGCACCAATTTTTTTTTTTCATTTTACACTCCATCAGTGATCTCACTTAACTGAAATCTGGTTCAAGGGTGAGAACTCTATTATATGCATCATAGAATATTTGTTTTTAAATGTAAAATTATATTTCAAATGACAAAATCACTCTTACTGTAAATAATTCAAGCCACTCAGAGGAGTGTGAAGTAAAATGAGATATCCTTCAGGTACTGGTGTGCTTTTCAATTCTATTTGTAAAACAAAAGCAAGTATGTACATGAATACACGCATCTACATGATTTTCACCATTACAATGTTATGAACACACTTCAGCTTTAAAGCTCAAATGTAGCTGACTAGCAACACATAATTCTACTCCATGGCTTTCCTGCATGCAATGGTAGAGACACCATTCTTTTTCTGTCATTTTGAATATGATCATTAACTCTTACATATTACTACTACCAAAAGATGAAGTCTCATTTTCCCTCATCTTAATATAAATCAGCTATAGTTACTCATTTCTAAAGCATAGAATGTTAAAAAAAAAAAAAAAAAACTTGTCCCTTTAATTTTCTTCTAAATACCCTTGAGTATGCAGCTTTTCATATTTATTCCTGTATTAAATATTGAAGCATCATGATGTGATACACACACACACACACCACACACACACATACACATAGTCATAGAGTGTTAATGGGCAAAGTTGGAACTTGGAAACTATGCTCAGTAACAGAACATCTGACCATCATACTAAAGGAACTGAGAAATAGTAGCAAAACGAATAACAATATAAGAATTGTGCATCTTATTTAGGGTTTCTGTTGCTGTGAAGCAAGACCCTATCTAAAAGCAATTTAAAGAGGTAAAGATTTAGTTCAGCCTACAACTCTCAACGTTACCCATCATTGAGCAGAAGTCAGTGAAGGAACTCAAGGCAAGAACCTGGAAGCTGGAACTGGAGCAGAAAGCTTGGAAGAGTGTTGCCTATTGGCATGTTCCTTCTAGCTCATTGAGACTGCTTTCTTCCACATCTATTGACCACTTACCATGAGGATGATGCTGCCCTAAGTGGGCTAAACCCTAACATATCAACCATTTGTCAAAAAACTCCCCACAGGCTTGCCCCAGGGCTATCTGGTTGGGACATTTTCTCATCTGAGCTTCTCTATTTTCTAATGACTCTAGCTGTGATTGCTATTCTTGGTTTGTCAACTTGACTATATCTGGAGTTAGCTAAAACCCAAGAACCTAGAAACACATGAGAGAGATTTGTTTTAATTAAATCATTTGAAGTGGAATGACCCGTGTTTAATTCAGACTTTTTTTTTAAGGTGGAATGATCCACCTTTAATGATCCACACCTTCTGATGGCAACCTATACTTAAAAGGCCATAAGAGAAGAAAGCTTTTGCTCCTTGCCTGATTGCAAGTCCATTTATTCGCTGGCATTTGTACTTCTTCCAGATTTAGGGGTATATTAAAAACCAGCTGAGCCATCCAGCCTCATGGACAACTGCTGAATTCTCAGACTTTCTGTTGCTAGACAGCTATTGTTGATCTATCTGAACCACAGCCTATAAGCTACTCTAACAAATCCGATAGATAGATGATAGATAGATAGATAGATAGATAGATAGATAGATAGATAGATAGATAGATAGATTCTATCAGTTCTGCTCCTCTAGAAGACTCTGATTAATATACTGTCTTATGTCAAGTTTACAAAACTCTAACCAGGACAACATGATTTTCAAGTATTAGAATACTAGTTGAAAGATCTTTTGAGTTGGAAAAGGAGATAGCTAGTCACATATAGGCACAGTTGGCTGTAATCTCCAGGGAATGAGCCAGAGAAAGTTGATAGCAGATTTCAGAAGTTGTATATATTACCCAAGCACTTGGAGACAATGTCCAATGTCTATCCTAGATAGATGCACTAGGTTTAGAGAGCCCCCTTCACTCAATGAGAGGGTATGCCAATGGAGAGACTGGGAAATACAATGAAAAATAGAAAGACTCAGAATATCTGCCCTGGTTTTTCAGGAATGACCATTTTAAAGAACAGAAATGGTGGGCTGGGGTGGCATTCAAAAGCTTTATGGTGGCATCGCAGAAAGGGAGAGGAGAAACACCAGGGAAAGCCTTCTCTTCTCAGCACTTGGATGGAGCAGCCACTGAAGGCCATTTCAAGGGAAAACAACAATTTAGGACCCTCTATGAACAGTGCCCATGGGATTCTCAGAAAAAGGAGTCACAGAAATAGTCTCCAAATTCTGGCCAGCACATGTCTTTAGTCCGCAGGGAAGGAACTAAGAGTCAAAACCACTCAGTTTTCAGAAAGATCAAAACTGGGTCAGAGTCAAAGACTTCAAAGGAACACAGATTCAGGAGTCTAAGTAAAACCCTGAACATTTGGAAGGAACTGTACAGGGGTGGGTTCAATATTTATAATCCAGCTTTCAAAGTCCAGACCACCATCTATGATTCAACTTCATAATAGGTTACTCAAGGTGAGACCAGCATTTTCTGGCAGACTCCTGAGAAACTCCCAGCGTGTGATCAGCACCTGCAAGTCAACCTGTAAACTGACTGGTCACTGACCAGATCAGTCTGTAACTAAGTTTCCCAATGGAAACTTGGGGAAAAGAACAGCACTTCCAGTTTTGCCCATGAAGGATCACCGTAAGTGGGAGCAACATGTAAGGCCTAACTTCTCAGAGAAATGACAAGGGACGTAACAGTATATTTTTGTAGGTGTGAAAGGAACCCTTAGAGACCTGAGATGAGAATCATCAAGCAGGTCAGACTGTATTCTTACTCTATCCTGAGACATTTGTTCTTTATTTAATATTCAACAGCAGTTTAGCAGGCCAGATCTACCCTGATCTGTTTTTTATTAATGTATCTCTTTATTCCCCAATTCTTTCTTTCTCTGTTAACTTTCGCTAAGAACATGGACTGACCTGGTCTGCAGGGTCGCCATGTCTCAGCCTCCCAAGAGTTAGAACTATTTCAAGATATCTTGTTCTTTACAACCTCTCTCTCTCTGTCTCTCTCTATCTATCTCTCTCTGTCTCTCTGTCTATCTCTCTCTCTCTCTCTCTCTCTCTCTCTCCTCTCTCTCTCTCTCTCTCTCTCACACACACACACACACACATCATAACCATATTTCTAGAGTGCAAACAGTTTGATAGTAATTGTTTCTACCAATGGTATTCTAACTTCAGTGATATACTGGACACTGAGCTTGCTGTGCCCAGTGTCAGTCTGGGAAAGTTAAAAGAAAATCTGAAGCATTCCAAAGCTCTATAACTCAGCTTTTTTACCAACATGGAGTAGTGAAGTGGAACCTACCTTCTGTGATTGGCTTGAGGATTAGATGAGTTAATTATGAGAACCACAAGCATAGTGTTGGACACAGAAAACATTAATATTATGGTTTTACTCACCAGAAATTATACCTCTGACTTACTGAAAAGGATTGTAATAGAACAGGAAATAATTTCAAGAATTGGCATGTAATTACACAAAATGGAAAAGTTCTGCACAGCAGCAACAGACTGGTCAAAGTATAAAGACAACCTACAGAATAAGAAAACCTTTTTCAACAGACTCACACATGCTGCTCACACTATGATAGCCATGTCCATGGAAGGATAGATTCCTTCCAGCTGTAGAAAACTTTAGTTTCATATTTGAATACTCATAATAAAAAAAATTCTGGAGACAAATTGTAAAGAAGTGTATGTCTGGAATAAAACTGTTCAATGAATACTAACTTTATTCCTAGAGTTTATGTCATGTATCTTTTATGTGAATTACTTCCAGAGAAGTTAATTTACCTAAGGGCATTGGATTTTAAATACCGTGTGTACATAATTTTAAAACTCCACTACAGAAATACTTACTTGGCTTCTTATTGAGTTGTTTTTTTTTTTTTTTAAATTGGAAATTTTTTATTGGAAAAATTTTTTTTACATTTCAGATGTTCTCTACTTACCCCATTTCCCCCCCTCCCTCCCAGGAACTCACTATCCCTTCCCCCCTCCTCCTGCCTTCACGTTGGTGTACCCCCACCCACCCTCCCCTGTACCTCACCTCCCCACCCTCGAGTATCCCCCCCCTCAACGTCCAGCCTTCATGGGACCAAGGATCTCTTCTCCCCCTTATATATAGCTTCCTTGCATATATAGCTGGAGCCATGGTCCCTCCCTAAGTGCTCCCAGGCTGGTGGTTTAGACCCTGGGGGCTCTGGTTGGTTGGGATTGTTGCTCTCCTCATGGGGTCCCGTATCCTTTCTACTCCTTCAGTCTTCACTCTATCTTCTCCATTGGGAACCCCATGCTCAGTTTAATTGTTAGCTGTGAGCATCTGCCTCTGAGTATGTCAGACTCTTGCAGACCTCTAAGGAGACAGCTATATCAGGCTCCTGTCAGCATGTACATCCTGACATCCGCATCAACCTCTACCTTTGGTGACTGCACATAGGATGGATATCCAGGTGGAATGGTCTGTAGACGGTCCCTCCTTCAGTTTCTGTCCTGCACTGTGTCTCCATATTTGCACCCTTGAGTATTTTGTTACTCCTTCTAAGAAGGACTAAAGGCTCCCCTATTTGGTCATCATTCTTCATGAGCTTTATGTGGTCTGTGAGTTGAATCTTGGGTATTTCAGGCTTCTGGGCTAAAATCCAATAATCAGTGAGTGAATACCATGTATGTTTTTTGTGATTGGGTTACTTCACTCAGGATGATATTTTCTAGTTCCATCCATTTATATAAGAATTTATCAAATTCATTGTTTTTAAGAGCTGAGTAATATTCCATTGTATAAATGTACCACATTTTTTGTATCCATTCCTCTGTTGAAGGGCATCTGGGTTCTTTCCAGTTTAGTATGGAGATCAATTACTTTTATTCTAATAATCTACTTGTTCATTGCCAAGCAGTAAAAAATTAAGGCAACTCTTGGCTTAACAGTTAAAGATGTCTCTGTTCTAGGTATTTATGTGCTTTTAATCTGTTTCCTTTTTCCTTATCATATTAGTATTACTTTGGCAGAAGAAAGAAAAGAGGGCTAAAGTGCTTAGAATCTTAGTTCTAGTTATCAATCAATCAATCAATAGACAAATAAAGATAAAATATAAACAAGTTTCCCTATTTTCTCTCAGAAAATGGCTAATATCTTTCCACTAAATGTCTTTTGTCAATGTTGTGCACATTATATGTGGGTTAATGGGTTTTTTTTTTTATTATTATTAAAGTGTGCTAAATAGAAAGTTTAAAGTATATCATTAAAAAAAAAAAAGAAGAAAGAAAGAAAACCTTTATGAACTGCACCTTGAGCAGGCTCACATAGAGTTTATTTTTTAAAAAACTACAAAAAAAAGACACTAAAATATAGCCCAAATCTTACAATCAAAAAATAGGCCATGAAGGAGACTCCAGGGAGTCTATGAGGGTAACTCTAGTTGAGACTCGTAGCAGTGGAGGATACAGACCCTGAAGTGGGCACCTCCTGTAACCAGGCAGGACTCCCAGTGGAAGGATAAGGACACCAACCCACCCACAAAACCTCCAACCCAAAATTTGTCCTGCCTACAAGACGTGCAGGGTCAAAGATGGAGCAGAGACAAAGGGAAGGACAAACCAATGGCTGGCCCAAATTGAAACTCATCCTATAGTCAAGAACTGATCCCTGATACTATTACCAAGGATTAGATGAGTTAATTATGAGAACCAAAAGCATAGCGGTGGACACAGAAAATATTAAAATTATGGTTTTCCTCACCAGAAATTACACCTCTAATTTAACTAAAAAGGATCAAAATAGCACAGGAAATAACTGTCCTCTGAGAGGTTCTACCCAGCAACTGACTGAAACAGATGCATAGACCCACAGCCAAATTAGATGGAGCTCAGAGCTCAGGGAGTCTTGTGGAAGATTAAGGGAAGGATTGAAGGACCCAGAAAGGATAGGAACTTCAGAAGAAGACCAACAAAGTCAAGTAACCTGGACACTTGCGGGCCCCTAAAGACTGAACCAGTAACCAAAGAGCATACATAGGTTGAACCTAGGGCCCAAACATATGTAGCAGTTGTACAGCTTACTCTTCATATATGGACTCCCAAACAACTGGAGTGGGGGCTTCCCTGACTCTGTTGCCTGCCTGTGGATCCTGTTCCCCTAACTTGACTGCCTTGTCTCGCCTCAGTGGGAGATGTGCCTACTCCTGCCTGACATTATGTGCCAAGAAAGGTTAGTACCCAGGGTGGGCTCATCTTTCTCAGAGGAGAAGGGGGAAGGGATGGGGAAGGACAAAATTAATGGGAAAATAGGCTAAAGGACTAAATAGAAGAAATAAAATGCCAATAAATATTTTAGAAAGTGTTCAATATCCTTAACACTAGGGAACTGAAAATTAAAACAGCTTTAAGATTTTGTCTAGCTCCAGTTAGAAAGACTATCATCTAAACAACAAATCCAGGATGTGAAAAAAGAGAAATGTTTTACATTGCTGATGAGAGTATGAACTTGTACAGCCACTATGAAACTCAGTTGGAAGTTCCTCAAAACTATAACAATATAACTGCCATGTTACTCAGCAGCAACACTCTTAGGATATACCCAAAGTTTTCACAATAGCAAGAAATTCAACCAGTCATGATATCTATCAATAGGTGAACTGACAAAGAAAGTGTGGTATATTACACAGTGGAATTTTTTTGAGCCCACAAAGAAAAATGAAACTTATAGGAAATTAGATGGAAATTAAATTGAAATCATATTTTAAGTGTATCAGATACAGAAAGGTAAGTACCTGAAATTTTTCTCTTATTTGTGAATAAATTTAAACTTGTAAGTTTGTGTGTATTATATGTGTATATCTATGTGTACATATGTATATGTCATATGATTCCTATACAAATGTATATGTGTATATATGAATAATATGTATGCATATATGAGAAAAGATCATAGATATATAGGGATGGGAGTGTAAAAGGTGAGGAAGATATTTTTTTTAAAGTAAGAAGGGGAAAGTTTGGATAATAAAACATATGTGACATGAAACCAGAAGAGAGCTATTTGGGTAGAGATGGGGACTAGCAAAGGGGTGTGGAGTAACTCCCTAGCTGGGAGTTACTGACAGTTGCTGGCTCTAGGAGAAGGAGAGTCTTTGGGGGTGGGGTGTCCTTTTTAGTTTGACCATGCTGCAGTCTATTAGCCCAACTCCCTTGTGTATATGGGCAGCACTAATGGGCCTCAGGGGTCATTTTTTAAGAAAATAATGTGGAGTTGGGAAAATAGGTAGCACATCAGAATTAGTGGCTTCTTGGATGAGTATTATCAAAATAATTGCTTCATGTATAAAATTCTCAAAGAATATATTCAAATATTAAGAATAGTAAAAGTGACCATTTAAAAATCCGTTTGACCTTCATATTCAAACTTATTTATTCTATTAGCATTAAATACTACTTAAACTTTAATCTACCTCTTGTTTTAAATATTTCTATTTTTCCTATGTGCTATTTCATTCTTATTTCATCCATTTTGTTTTCTTCACGTTATTTTGTTTTGTCATTTTCTCTTATATTCACTATTTGCATAGTTTATTTTTCTTATACTTGTTACATAGAAATTGCATATGCATAAATGATATTACAGTTATCCTAGGTTAACATGGGGTTTTTATTATTATTATTGATTATTTCAGGGTCTCACATCTTGTGCCCTGATAGTGTCATTTCTCATTCTTCTCATCTCCTCCCCTTTCTCCTGCCCCTTTCCCCTGAGACCTGCCCCCCATCTACCACCCACCATCCTAGAAGTCCATTTTGTGTGGTCCATCTATTCACTGGAGCATGGACAAATTTCTAGTGGCCAGCCCCAAAGGGAGCTCCACGTACATCTGTGCCAGAAGCCATCAACTGAAACAACAGTGGAATAGCCAGAGCGGTATGGGACTAACTCTCTCATGCATTCACTCTCACGCCCCCCCGCTGTTACACATCTGACCCTAGACATCACCATGGGCTTCACGGCAGATATATGACTCTTAGCCATATCAAGACCATTGACCCATTCATGGTCCTCAAAAGCTGCACAAACCATGAGCTCTCTGGTGGTTGCACATGCCACCTACATCAGCATGGCTCCAGGAGGCAGGAGGGAGCAAAGCCTGAGGACATCACCGAGGCATCAGGCAGTAGTACAGACTGCATGTATCCATATGAGTCTCAGGCTTCATCAAAGTAGCATGGACCACCGACACCAACATGATCTCTCGTGGTATTGAGGACCATGGTGGTCCTTTGAGGAGGTCCAATCCAGAAAATGAACCTTTTCTCTTGCAAGTTCAGGGCCTGAGTCTGCATCTGCTTAATCTCCAGGCTGTTCTACGCCATTCCATGACAGTACTGGGCTATGACAGCATGTAGACCTCATCTTCTCTCTCATCTGTCACCTCCATCACTTCTCCAGCTCTGCCTCTCTCCATAGCAAACTACACCTGTTCTCCCTTCCCACTCTTGTCACTTATTTGTTCATAGTAGTGATGCTTGAATGGCTTCTAGCCACCCGGGGCCCTGGTGCCCCAGGTGCACAACCTAGGCAACAAGTTTAAATCTATCAAGTTTAAGCCTAATTCTCACCCTTTCCTCTTTTGTGCCAAAGTTAATATAAAACTTACTCTCTTGACTTTGAAATGCCCTTTGAAAATATCAGCATGCTTTCATATTAATCCATGTATTTACGCTTTCTGTTGCTTTTTATTCCTTTTTTCCAATTTGTGCTTCCATATGAGACTATTTTCCTTTTAACCACAGCATCTTTTACTCTCTTTTGTAGTATAAATCTTCTTGGACTGAAGTGTCTGATTTTATTGAAAATGATTTTATTTTAATTCTTAAGGAACAATACTTACACATAGAATTGCAACTTGGTGTTTATAGTACATTAGTAATATCATCCAGCTTTAATTGAAAATTTGTCCATCAGCTTATTCTTTATTCTTCAAAACTAAAATATTTTCTGGACCCTATTATTCTGGCTTCTAGCTTTCAGCAGGCTGGTGTGGCATGTTCAGTTTCTGGACAGCCTTGAAGACTTGCAAGACTCTTGATCTGTGTCTAAGTATTCCAATAGTCTAGATTCATTGTCTACTTAAAAGAGGCTTTTAAGACCTTGATTACCTAAATGATACAATGCATCATTAGCTCTTTGTTCTTTTTCAACTGTTCTTCCTTTCTACCCTTCAACTTGATAATTTCTCTTTCTTATTGTTATTCATTTATATCCAAACTGCTATTACAGCCATGTTTTCAATGATTAGTTTTGATATGTTAGAGTTCTAGACTTTTCTGTTTGAATCTTTTCCTTTTAAATTCTAAATTCATATTAAATTCTTTGTCTTTGATTATATTTTATTGAATATGTTAAATGTTTGCCTTACATAATAGCTTTGATATCTAAAGGTTGTGTGTTGCCTCTACATCACTTTTAATTTTCTTTTGTTTGAGGCCATTTTGCTTTTCTTTATTAATACTCTGGAAATTGTCTGTGGAGAATTACAGTAGATCTGCACAATGCTATTCCAATGGAAGTTGAACTGCAACTTCTGTAATGTAGGTTCTGACATTGCTCAGCTTCAAATGACCCCTCTGCTGTTTTTCTGGTACCCACTTTCTTGTTTTGTACACTGCAGTCTTAAGAATCATTCCACATATGAAAGAAAATTTGCAGTCATATCTCTCTCAGGTGCTCTTTCTAGGATGTTTCCCATCTGCTGAGATACCATCTACCTGCTCCATTATAAATCTTCAGCCATATTGACTTTGGCTTTCCAATTTGGTTCTGTCCCCCCTCCCTCTTACAAAGCATCTTAGAAAATATCCTGAAGACAAAAAAACTCAACTTAAATACAAACACTATGTACATGTTAATATGAATTATTATTTCATGTGTTTTTGTGGTTTCCCTTCTTTGAAGAACTACAATTCCTCAAACACAATTTTAAAGTATGAAGTAAAAACTGCATTACTTTTGATTGCTCTATATTTTATGTCAAAGATGTTTTTCCTTGTTTTGCAGAGTTAATCTCCTTCTTGAAAACAAGTCTATGTAGGCATTTTGATTGACATATAGAGAAAATTTGCATTCTGAATTTCACATAATTTCAATGTTTTACAATAAAATGAGAAAAACAATTACATTATATTTTATAAACTATATTATATATACTATAAAAATATCCATTGGTGTGTCCTTCATCAATCTTTAATTTCAAGTTTTACATTTAAGTTATTATTTATGTTTAAATGTTCAATCTTAACTCTTTATGTAAAAATAGAAGTTTCCTTTTTTTTTCTCAAATGCTAAACAGTATTCTCAATACCGCAACTGATTAAATTCTATACTTGTGCAAATCAAATTCAAGAACACATCCAATAGGACATTCACCATGAACAATCTGACTTCATTACTGAGAGACAAAGATGGTTCAACTTCCATAAATCAGTAAGTGATTCATGACTTCCTCTCTCAACTGCCCTTTGTGTGTCAGGAAACTGTATTCATAGGAGTTCTCTAAAACCTCACTGCTCCCCGTGTGCAGCCCTGGCGGTTAAGAATTGCTCTGTGGTCATCTAAATCCTAGAAAGTACTTGATAATTTCCATGGGCAAATTCATCCTGCTTTCCAGTACCAGAGGATTTTGGCCTTGAGCCAAGCAAGACTCCGAGTCCACCGTCATCTGCACTTACTGTTGATCTCTCTCATGTCCCCTTTGAGATCTAAAATATCTTAAAGGCTACTAAGATCAGTGTCACTGGTGTTTCTTCAAGGGGCAATGTAAGGCTGAGGAAGAGTATTTTATGTAGTATGTTGCAGTAAGGAGGTCAAAAGAGAATGGGGGAAAGAGTGAAAAGAAAGGTTTGGGTTATTCCTAGATTATGTACCTAAATAAATGTGCTTCTCTCTCTGGCTCACTTGATCATTCTCTTTCATTTCTACCTCAGTATTTTCTTTTTCTTAATTCTACCTTTTATTTGGCATGGTAAGTACTTTTTACTGGCTTACTTAAAAGGTCATGCTTAACTTGCTTTGTATAGATTTCTTTTCCTTGTATCCCAGCATATCCCAGCATTTTTATTAGTAGGCATAACTTACAGCATTGTCCATCTGCCCTCTGTCCTCTTCCTTGTCCCTGATGCTTTATCCCTTGCCCTTTATCATCTCCTACCAGATTAGCGCCTCTGTGTTCATCTATATTTTTCCCTACTTTTGAATGCTTTTTAAAAATTTTTGTTCACAAATTTCTTTTTCAAATCAACTTGATTTCTGTTTACAGTGTTAGGAGAGGTGATATCAAATGTTCTCTCTCCTTTTGCCATTCAAAGGAATCTTATCATATTTCCCTGAAAGACCAAGGACAACTTGAAGTTATTTCTCATTTTTTGCATTCATTTTCTGAGGCAGTTTGATCCTATACACTATTGAATTTCAATATGAATAGCCAGGGGCCTCATCTTTTGAAATCTTTTGGAATATGGAAACACACATATGCAAGTATCCTGGTTACAAAAGAGTTTTTAAAAGCAAAGCTTTATATCCTAGATATCAAAGCTATTTTCTTTTCCAATAAAATGAGCTGTCAATAAGTAGTTATTTAGATAATTTATTCCAACTTATATATTTATCTATATGTGGAATGAGCATCTGCATTTTTTTTTATTTTAAAGAAACTATGCATTCTAGCTGCGTGTTTTAGTGCAGGTTTATACTCCCAACGTGGAAGACTGGCCCAGTAGGATCAAAGTTCAAGGTCATCTTTAGCTTACACGATGCCATCCTGAGGTATATGAGCCCTATCTCAAAAACGAAGAAGGAAAGAGAGAAGGGAGGAAGGAGAAAGGAAGAAAAGACACAGGTTAAAATATGTTCCTAGCAACAGGGTCTAAATGAAATGCATGCAGAAGTGTTTAAAGCTGTAACCCAGATTATTTACAATAAAACAAAACAGCAAGATTGGTGCGGAGGCTCACACCTATTATCATAACAGCTAGGAGGCAGAGCCAAGAAGATTATCATAGTATTAGGCCACTTTAGACTATATAGTGAATTCCATGAAAGTCTGGGATATAGAGTAAGACCCTGTCTCAAAACCCCAAAAACAAATTGAAAGGAGAACAATAATAGTATATTTCCTTACATCATCGATGATAGATTTAGTTAATGCATGCTACCTAGTATCCTGAGATTTGTAATAGCCTTTCAAATCTACCCTTTAAAGAAAAGATGAAGTTTTCCTATTGATAGTACAAGCATAAACAAATCTACAATGAATTGTTTATGTTTAGAAACTATAGAAGTTTAACGCTATTTTAAAGCTATGACAAAGGAGAAATGAAGCTGAGCAAAGGCTCTTTCAAATACCAGGATTTATACTGACTTTCCACAGAGTTTCAAAAGAACTGCCAGATAATACCAAGATTTTAAAAAGAAAACAGAAAAATCCCACAGACTATTGCATGGTCACAGTATCTTGCAATTTTTCAATTTTGTTACTTTGTGAATTCTTTAAAATTGTTTCATGAAATAAGGTAAGTACATATACACAGATAAACTTCTGTAGTTTTTATAGACAGAAAATGACAGAGTTAACTTCCTGTGAACACAGTTAATCCTCTCATAGCTATTTAAACACGAAAAGACCTCCCTCTATACTGTTCTGGACAAGTAGTATAACGGTTATAATTTCTCCACAATGAAGCTTAAATTTCCTTCTTCCTTCCTTCTTATTTATTTATTCATTCTTCTCTCATGTTACATCTTTTTTATTGGATATTTTATTTATTTACAATATAGATGTCATCCCCTTTCCCCATTTCCCCTCCCTAGAACCCCCTATCCTATACCTCCTCCTCCTTTATGCTTTTTATACTATTTTGATTAATGCATGTATTAAGATCAGTTCTAGGTTGAGGGTCTAACAATACAATAGATGTGAATAGTCAAGGAAAAGCAATACAATAAACACAAATGTCAAAGAAAAAGCAAGGCATTAAACCCAATTCCATGAACACTCCAGTGATCACTGTTTCTAAAGGCTTATCAGGATGACAAAAATATCTGAGCCTACTTCCCTGTCCTAGCACAAGGTCATTTTCATGTCTGAAGCCTGTATCCTTGTTCTAGCCTAGAATTTAGTTTCCTGTCTGAAATTACTTCTTTGTTCTAGCCTAATATTTAGATTGCTGCTTGAGATTACTTCTTTGTTCTAGCCTAAGATTTAGATTCCTACCTGAAATTACTTATAGTAATTTAGGTAATCTAGCCTAATGTCAGGTTCCTGCCTGAAGCCTACTTCCTTGCCTTGGCCAACGTCATATTCCTGCGAAGCAGCCCATTTCCTTGTCCTTGGCCCATGTCAGATTCCTGCCAGCAACTCAAAGGCTCTCCATCTCTCCCCCTTTTTTATTTCTTTTTTTTCCTTTTCTTCTTTTTTTTTTTCTTTTTCTTTTTTTTCGAGACAGGGTTTCTCTGTAGCCCTGGCTGTCCTGGAACTCACTCTGTAGACCAGGCTGGCCTCGAACTCAGAAATCCACCTGCCTCTGCCTCCCAAGTGCTGGGATTAAAGGCATGTGCCACCACTGCCCAGCCTTTTTATTTCATTAACAAGACTGAGCCTGTCTTAGGTCATTCTGATAAGAATGCCTTCCTTACCTGTCATGGAATATGCATTACAAAGCAATGTACTTTTGTCTTAGGTTGGTAAGGCTCTATGCAGAATCTTACCCATCCTTAGTTTGCCAGCCTGTTAATTTAATAACTCTGTCTGGAGGTCCATTTTCAGGTTCAAGCTCATGTTATATCTTTTTTAAAATGTTTTTTCATAGATTACATTTTGACTACAGTTTTCCCTCTCTCTTCTCCTCTCGCCCTGCCCCCACCCCCTCTCTCCCAGATCCACTTCTCCATTTCCCTTCAGAAAAGATCAGGCATCCCAGGGATATCAACCAAACATGGTATAACAAATTATAGACTAGGCACAAACCCTTATATTAAGACTAGATGAGGCAACCTGGTAAGAGGAAAATGCAGGGTCTCAAAAGTAGGCAAATGAGTCAGAGACAGCCCAGTTCCCATGATTAGGAGTCCAAGAAAAACACTAACTAAACAACCATAATGTATATGCAGAGGATCTAGGTCAGACCCATACAGGCTCCCCGATTGTCACTTCAGTCTCTGTGAGCCCCTATGAGTCATGGTTAGTTGATTCTGTAGGCTATGTTCTGACAGTGTCCATGATCCTTCTGACTTCTACAATTCTTCCTCCCATTCCTTCACAAAATTCCCTGAGCTCCACCGAATGTTTGCCTGTGGATCTCTGTCTTAGCTCCCATCAGTTGCTAATTAAAACCTCTCTAATGATGATTGCCTGAGGCACTGGTCAAGAGTATAGCAGAATATTATTGGAAAGCTGAATTTCTTCTTAAAGACAGATTCAAGGGTGACTTCATGATCTACTCCCAAGGAGGTAGTTTATAGAACTCATTACCAAAATGGAAAGATCCCACTCTCCTTTCCAAGTCACTCATCTTGCTAAGTAGAGTGGCTTTACACCAGATAGGTGGGCACAGAAAGGGATACATCCATGGAATTGTGGTGATTGAAAGGGAAAGCACCAGTTCATGAGGCCCAAGACCAAGTTCTCAGCACAAAGGAGGTTTATTTACCCCTGAGGGATGAAGGGAAGGGAATAAAAGACAAAGTCAGTAGAAAGATGGAGAGGAGGGAGTGAAAAAAGGAGAGGGAGAAAAGGTCAATGGAGAGAGATAAGGGTATTGATCCCAGAGGCATGAAGGACTGCCTCTGGATAGAGAGGAAATAGAAATAGCACATAGGAAAATAACCATTGTAAAGGTAAAAGGTAAATCCCTATTAGATTGAAATGTTTCATTTTAATTGGACATGTTAATTAGGTGAGCCAAAGGGTTTTTGATGGGTGAACTTTAGTACTTTGATAGCTGGACCTTGGTAGTCTGCCTCAGAGGGAGAGATTAGACAAATAAGGAAATAGACTTTGGGGACTAGCTTTAGGAATGTAATCTAATGGTTTTTAGCAAGGCAGAGGAAATTAAGAGAAGGGTAAGTCCAGCCAGAATCACGCTTGCCAAGTTCAAGCTGGCTACAGTTCTTTCAATGATAACAGCCCATGACAGTCCTATAGCTGTCCAGTTAGGAGCACAAGTTCTGCCACCAATTGACCTACTTCTCAAATTGTTTTTTTAAGAAACAAAGAAAGATAGGGAGGACTTCCAAACACCTATGACAAGTCAGTAAAACTCTAATACCAAAGCTAGGTAAAGACAACAAATAAAGAAAACCACAGCCCAATATCCTCATGAACATTCTTTCCAAAATTGTTAACATTCTTGCAAACTAAGTGTAACCATATATCAAAATGATCAAGTTAGCTTTATCCAAGAAATACAGGATTATTTACATGTGTAAATAAAAATGTAATAAATCATATAAATAGACTTAAGGACAAAGGTCACATGATCATCTCACTATATACTGAAAAGACCTCAATATCAAACCTGAAACACTGAAACTGGTAGAAAACATAGAAATATCCTACAAGATACAAGCATAGGAATGGACTTTCTGAGTAGGATACCACTCGCTCAGGTAAGACCAACAATTGACAAATGGGGCTTCAGAAAACTGAAAAGCTTCGGTACAGCAAAGATGCAGCCAATCAAGTGAAGAGGCAGACACAAGAAGGAAAAAAATATCTACCAGCTATAATCCTATAGAGAATTAATACTTAAAATATTCAAATAACTCAAAAAAAACTTCTTGACCCAGTGAAAAAATAGATGATCTATTTGAATAAAGTCTTATCAAACAAGAAGTAAACATGCTAAGAAATATCTAAATGTGTTCAAGATCCTTGGAAGTCAGTGAAATACAAATTAAGGTATTTTAAGATTTCATCTTACCCTTATCAGAATGGCCCAAATCAAGAAAACTGACAACAGACACTGACAAGGATGTTGGAAAGGGCCTCATTCACTGTGGGTGAAATAAAAAACTGGTACAGTGACTATGGAAATCAGTATAAAGACTTCTCAAAAGCTTAAACTATATCTACCATATGACCAGCTATACCACTCCTTGGTATAAGTTCAAAGACGCAATATCCTACAGAGACACATGCTCAGTCAGTTCATTGTCAATGTATTCACTATAGGTACGAAATCAAAGCATCATAGATGTCTATGAAATGATGAATGGAAAATAAAAGTACAGTACATATACATAATGATGTTCTATTCAGCTGTAAAAAAAATAAATGAAATTACAGAATTTCCATGTAAGTGGAAACCCAGATTCATAAAGACAAACACTATGTGTTCTCTTTTATTTAGCTTCTAGTACATAAACTGGAGTAACACAGAAGCATAAAAGTAGAAAAAGACTATAGAGGAGGAGAAGGAGCTTTAGAGATGGTTTGGTAGAACCCAGGCACTATGATGAGAAAGAGAGAGAAAACAGGACGGGTCGATACTTCAGAAAGTAGTGAGGGAAAAGTAAGATAGCCACAAGAAAACATATTCTTTTATAAATTTACTAACAAATACATATAGTGTGTGTATGTGGTATTATGTATGTATGATGTTTATGTATGTATGTAATGCATACATGTATTTGTGAACTACCACCACCTCCTGCTGCCACCCACAAAAGCCAGGATTATATAACAAACTCTAGTGCCAGGCAAGGGATCCTTCCTCTCAAGTTTTGGCCAGATGCATCCAAGAGACTCCTAAAGGAATATAAGCTATTGCCTCCACCTTTGAGTGCCTCCCAGAACCCGAAGGTAAGACCAGAAATTCTGAAGATGACACAAACTTTGGGCACAGAATTGGAACAATTTAACTGGAACTGACCCGGAAGCCTCTTCCTGAGAGTTAGCTCTCATCATAGCAAAAGGTAATATGCAAACTGTCATGGGAATAAAGTAATTAATAACTCTATCCAGCTGTAAGCCTGTGAACCACAATGACCAGCTGAGCAGGGTATTCCCAATGGTATCATAGTGACATTAATATCTTAGTAGTAACCAACAGATGTCTAATTGAACATATGGCTCACTAAATAGAAGGGAATTTGTGCCTGAATTCTTACTACTGTCATTCTCCTTGCGAAAACACTATTCTTGTGTTACAAATAGTATGTGTTTTGTAGTCCTCAGGATATTAACTTCTCAGTGCTCACACTATCCCTGTTTTATCTGTGTCTCTGATTTATTTACTGTTTGTTTGTTTGTTTGCTTGCTTATTTGTTTGTTTTGTTTGAAAGTGGGTGTTTTTCTCTTTTTAGGGCCCACTTTTAAGTTAATAACACTTACATAATTACTCAGAGATTTTTTTTTTTTTTTTTTAGCCACCTGCTAATGCAGAATGAGACGTCAAAGAAGTATTTTGTCAGGCTGAAAGATAGCTCAGAGGCTAAGAGTACTCACTATTTTTACAGATCAGGATTCAATTCCAAACACCCAATCAGGGTTCACACAACCTCTATAACCCCAATTCCAGGGGATCTTACCACCCTTTCTGGACTCTGCTGGCATCAGGTACGTATGTTGAACAGAAACATATATAAAAGCAAAATAGTCACTCCCATAAAATTAAAATAAAATAAAAAATAAAAAACATTGCACTTTTGTTGATTCTTATGACTACACAAGGACTTTGTTATGAAGAATCATCATGTGTAATTGATTAGTTATAAAGTTGATCTCTCTATTGAACACTGAGATTTTAGAAACATTTTTCAAAGAATTTTTCTGATTTTCTGAAGAATTCTTCAGGTTTCTATTGTGGTATAGTTGGCAGGATCCTGTTGCTTTAAGAATATCCTGGGTGTAAGATGATGGCCCTATATGTTTGTTATAAACTTTATAATTGCATAAGCCTAACTTCCATGACACCCGAGAGAATGTAGAGTTAGAGTTTTATATACAACCATTACACAGAAATTCATGTTCCACCTTTAATTTCTTTTTTTCTTGAACATTATATGTGTCTGAATTTATTTAAAAAATTATTTTTGTTGAAATCATTAAGTAGAAACTACCTTTTTATGTCTGAATTATGGAGAAAGGTGTCTTTTGAAATTTTTGTCGTTGTTGGTATCCAGTGTTGGAAAAAATCCCCACTTTTTTTTTTTTACTTCTATACCATTTTAATTACATGCAAGTATTAAGGTCAGTTCTAGGTTGAGGAACTAGCAATACAATAGATGCAAATAGTCAAGGAACAAGCAAGACAATAAAACAAATAGTCAATGAACAAGCAAGGCCATAAACAGAGTCCCATGATAACTCCTGTGATGACTATTTCTAAGGGCTTATCAGGATGACCAAAATATCTTAGCCTACTTCCCTGTCCTAGCCCAAAGTCATTTTTATGCCTTTGATAGGCATTTGGAAAACAAATTGATGCTCTTTATCCTATTCAAATTATTGGAAGGATATTCAGAGTTTAAGAGTAAGGAGCCATCTCAAGTATAATGCCAAATACCAATGGAGTTGTGTTACTACTACAATTTACACTCTATAATTTACTAAAAATTTTACTTCTTTTCTAAATTTACTAAAATTTACTTCTAAAATTACTAAAATTTAGAAGTAGAAGCCTACTTCTTTGCTTTAGCCTAAGATTTAGATTCCTGCCTGAAATTGCTTCTTTGTTCTAGCCTAGGATTTAGATTCCTGCCTGAGATTACTTCTTTGTTGTAGCCTAACATCAGATTCCTGCCTGCAGTCCATTTTCTTGTCCTTGGCCAATGTCAGATTCCTTCCAAGCAGTCCATTTCCTTGTCCTGGGAAAATGTCAGATTCCTGCCAGGCAGCTACGAAAGTTCTCCACATCTCCCCATTTTTTACTACATAAACAAGACTGAGCCTATCTTAGGTCATTCTGACAAGAATTCCTTCCTTACCTATCATGGAATATGCATTATCAAAAACAATGCACTTCTGTCGTAGGTTAGTAAGGCAGTGGCAGATATCTTACTCATCCTTGACTTGCAGCCTTTAATATAATAACACTGTCTGTGAGTCCATTTTCAGTTTCAAATCATGACTTTTGGCTGGACAACATTGTTAATGTTGTTAAAGACAAGCTTTCCACAATGGGAAGGAATTAAAAGTATTCTCCAGGAAAAAGGCTAGCATGATTTTTTAGTTATTATATGCCATTCCATTGACTCTTGATCAAAATGGAAGTTGTCTTAAGTCCTGGTAATTTTGATCAGCATTATTTGTACATCAAAGCTCCGAAGAAGTGATTCTTTAAATTCTAATCTCTCTGCAAGTTTAAAATATCCAGATTTGTTGACTTATGCAAATATCCTGCAAGTGTCTTAAACTTTTCTTAATTATAATGACTATCATGTAAATTTACTAGTAATACAACCCTTTGGGTATTTGGCATGACACGAGATGGCTCGTTACTCTTTAAATTTGGAACATCTTCATAATTTGATTGGGATGAATGCTTTAATTGGTTTTACATGCTATCTAAATCCTTTGTATACTCAACACATTGGTAATTACCATGAAGGGGTGTTGAATTTTGTCAAATGCTTTCTCTGCATCTAGTGAGATGTTCATGTGGATTTTTCCCTTTGAATTTGTTTATATAGTGGATTACATTGATGGATTTTCGGATATTGAAACATCCCTGCATTCCTGGGATAAAGGCTACTTGATCATGGTATATGATTGTTTTGATGTGTTCATGGATTCAGTTTGTGAGAATTTTATTGAGTATTTTTGCATCACTATTCATAAGGGAGATTGGTCTGAAGTTCTCTTTGTTGGGTCTTTGTGTGGTTTAGGTATGAGCTTAATTGTGGCTTCATAAACTAATGGGTAGTGTTCCTTCTGTTGCTACTTTGTGTAATAGTTTAAAGAGAAATGGTATTAGGTCTTTTTGGAAGGTATAATAGAATTCTGCACTAAAACCATCTGGTCCTGGACTTTTTTTTTTTTTTTTTTTTTTTGGTGGGGAGACTTTTAATGACTGCTGCTATTTCCTTAGGGGTTATGGGCCTGTTTAGATGGTTTATCTGGTCCTGATTTAACTTTGGTACCTGGTATCTGTCTGGAAAATTGTCCATTTCATCCAGATTTTCCAGGTTTTTTTTTTTGTATAGGCTTTTGTAGTAGGATCTTATGATTTTTTTAAATTTCCTCAGTTTCTGTTTTATCTCTCCTTTTTCAGTTCTGATCTTATTAATTTGGATACTTTCTCTCTACCCTCTGTTTAATCTGGGAAGGGTATATCTATCTTGCTGATTTTCTCAAAGAACCAGCTACTGGTTTTGTTGATTCTTTGTATAGGTCTTTTTGTTTCTACTTAGTTGACTTTAGCCTGAATTTGATTATTTCCTGTTGTCTACTCTTCTGGATGTGTTTGCTTCTTTTTGTTCTAGAGCTTTTAGATGTGTTGTCAAGCTGTTAGTGTATGCTCTCTCTAGCTTCTCTTTGTAGGAACTTAGAGCTATGAGTTTTCCTCTTAGCAATGCCTTTATGTGTCCCATAAGTTTTGGTATGATGTGCCTTCATTTTCATTAAATTCTAAAAGGTCTTTAATTTCTTTATTTCTTCCCTGTCTAAGTTATCATTGAGTACAGGGTTGTTTCAGCTTCCATGTATATGTGGGCTTTCTGTTGTGTTTGTCATTATTGAAGACCAGTCTTAGTCTGTGGTGATCTGATAGGCATGGGATTATTTCAATTTTCTTGTATGTGTTGAGGCCTGTTTTGTGACCAATTATATGGTCAGTTTTGGAGATGGTACCATGAGGTACAGAGAAGAAGGTATATTCTTTTGTTTTAGGATGAAACATTCTATAATGTTCTCTTAAATCCATTTGGTTCATAAGTTCTCTTAGTTTCACTGTGTCTCTGTTTAGTTTCTGTTTCCATGATCTGTTTATTGCTGAGAGTGGGGTGTTGAAGGTTCCCACTGTTATTGTGTGAAGTGCAATGTGTGCTTTGAGCTTAAGTAAAGTTTCTTTTATGAATGTGGGTGCCATTGAGTTTGGAGCATTGATGTTCAGAATTGAGAGTTCATCTTAGTTGATTTAGTATGAAGTGTCCTTCCTTATCTTTTTTGATAACTTTGGTTGAAAGTCGATTTTATTTGATATTAGAATGGCTACTCCAGCATGTTTCTTTGGACCATTTTCTTGGAAAATTGTTTTCCAGCATTTTACTCTGAGGTAGTGTGTCTTTGTCATTGAGGTGTGTTTCCTGTATGCAGCAAAATGCTGGGGTCCTGTTTATATATCCAACCCCGTAGTCCATGTTTTTATTGGGGAATTGAGTCCATTGATGTTAAGAGATATTAAAGAAAACTAATTGTTGCTTCCTGTTATTTTGTTATTAGAGGTGGAGTTATATTTGTGTGGCTATCTTTTTTGGGGGTTGTTGGAAGATTACTTTCTTGCTTTTTCTATGGTATAATTTCCCTCCCTGTGTTGGAGTTTTCCTTCTCTTATCCTTTGTATGGCTGTATTTGTGGAAAGATATTGTGTAAATTTTGTTTTGTCATGGAATATCTTGGTTTCTTCATCTATGGTAATTGAGAGTTTTGCTGGGTAGAGTAGCATGGGCTGACATTTGTGTTCTCTAGGTTTGTATGATATCAGTCCAGGATCTTCTAGCTTTTATAGTCTCTAGTGAGAAGTCTGGAGTAATTCTGATAGGTCAGCCTTTATAAGTTACTTGACTTTTTTCTCTTACTGCTTTTAATATTCTTTCTTTGTCTTGTGCATTTGGTGTTTTGATTATTATGTGATGGGAGGAATTTCTTTTCTGATCTAGTCTATTTAAAGTTCTGTAGGCTTCTTGTATGTTCATAGCATCCCTTTCTTTAGGTTAGGGAAGTTTTCTTCTATAATTTTGTTGAAGATATTTACTGGCACTTTAAATTGGGAATCTTTGCTCTTGTCTATACCTATTAGCCTTAGGTTTGGTCTTCTCCTTGTGTCCTGGATTTCCTGGATGTTTTGGGTTAGGATCTTTTTGCACTTTGCATTTTCTTTGATATTTGTGTCAATGTTCTCTATATTATCTTCTACACCTGTGATTCTCTCTTTATCTTGTAATCTGTTGGTGATGCTTGTCTCTATTACTTCCGATCACTTTTGTAGGTTTCTTCTTCAGCGTAGTCTCTTTTATGATCCTTTATTGTTTCTACTTCATTTTTAGATCCTGATGGTATTTGTCTCAATTCTCACCTGTTTGATTGTTTTTCTTGGAACTCTTTAAGGGATTTTTGTGTTTCCTCTTTAGTGCTACTGCTGTTTTACCTGTGTTTCTCCTGTATTCTTTTGAGGGAGTTATTATTTTTGGTTGGAGCCTTGCCTTTAACGGCTGAGCCATCTCTCCAGCCCGAGGGAGTTATTTATGTCCTTCTTAAAGTCCTCTATCATCACCATGAGAAGTGATTTTAAATCTGAAATCTTGCTTTTCTGGTGTAATGGAGTATTCAGGACTTGCTATGGTGGGAGAAACTAGGTTCTGATGATGCCAAGTAACCTTGGTTTCTGTTGTTTATGGTCTTGTACTTGCCTTTTGCCATCTGGTTATCTCTAGTGCTACCTGCACTCACTGTCTCTGACTGGTTTCTGATTTTCCTGATATCTTGGTTGTGTCAGATCACCTCAGAGTCCAGCTGTCTCTGTGATCCTGTGATCCTGTGATCGAGATCCTGAGATCCTGAGATCCTGAGATCCTGAGATCCTGAGATCCTGAGATCTGGGTGTAGAGCTCCTGCGAGTCAGGCTCCTTCTGGGATCCTGAAATCCTGATGTGTCCAATCTCCTGAGATCCTATATGATCCTATGTTCTTGGGTATGTTAGAGCTCTTGGGAGTCCTGCCTCCTCTGCATTTTGTGGGATTGTTGCAGAGCTGACTCTCAAGATCTGCTCAGTGCTCTGGCACAGACTAGAAGGAACCTGTGCCACTAGCCAGGAGTGAGTTCCTGGGTCCCCATAGGTCCCAATTATTCCCTGTTTGGGGTGGGTGTTGCTGCCTCCTCATCTACAAACCTGGGCATATTAGAGCTCCTGGGAGTCAAGGCTCTTCTGCGTTTGAGGGGATTGGGTGCAGAGCTGATGCTTAAGGTCTGCTCAGTGCACTGGGGCAGAACTGGAAAGAACAAGTAACATATTTTGTATTGGTTATTTGGAAATGTCACTTCACATTCATTTCCCAGTCCTCCCAAGTACACCCCCCCCATCTTTGTGACATCTGCCAAAATAAAAGAAGAAAAAACATCTGTTTTTATTTGGGTTTTATTGCTGTGAAGAGTCACATGACCAAGGCAACTCTTATAAAGGCAAACATTTGACTGGTTCTGGCTTACAGTTTCAGAGGTTCAGTCCTTTATCATCATAGCAGAAGCATGGCAGCCTACAGACAGATACGGTGCTACAGAAGGAGCTGAGAGTTGATCCTAAGGCAGCAAGGGGGAGCCTCTCTTCCACACTAGTGAAGCTTGAACACAGAAGACCTCAAAGCCCACCCCCACAGTGACACTCATTGTCCAACAAGCCCACACCTACTCCAACAGTGCCACACCTCCAAATAGTGCCACTCACTGGGTCAAGCATATTCAAACCACCACACCAGCTTTATCCATGATCTTTGTCCACTGCATCACTGCAACCATGCTCCTGTATCACTCCCATATTCTTTGTGGCTGTGTCCCAGCTCTGTTCTGCCATCTTTCCTCTATTTTCATGAGGCCACTTTTTAAAAGCATCTCCCCATAGCACTTGCCATCCTGTAGTCCTCCAGGTGACACTGTGGGATCTGCAGAGTCCTCAACCTCCTCCTTAGCTCCCCTCAGATCCTGTATGGGTCTCTCAGCCTTACCAGAGCTGCTCTAGCATCCAACTGTGGCCCACAGCAGCAACCACCATCTTTGATCACAGTCTTGCTTCAGGTTTTCATCTTTGGTGGTGATGGCATGCTCCTGGATGTAACTCTACAGCACCTGTTCCTCTCGACATTCCAGCAGCTTGTCAATGGAGTAATGTTGGGATGAACCAACTTGAAATGCAGAATCTAGATCAAGATGGCAGCCAAAATCATCAGCCCATCTCCCTGGATGTGCTTTTTTTTTGAGCTGCCACCTTTTCAGGCTCTGTGCAGACTCATCAGTCCTTAATTTCTTACCTTACTCTTTTCCCTTACCATCCATTATCCTCTCAAATCTGAAGTTGTGGGAGAGAAGTATGTCACATTTTCACTAGTCTTCTCTACTGCATATGCTTTTAATTGTAGCGATCTTCATTCACTACAGTTGGTATAATAAATATCATGAACTGGCAAGTGTATAAGAGTGGAACTTTATTGCACACAGTTCTAGAAGGTTGGAAGCCCAAGCCCAAATTTTTAGTAGACTGAGTGTCTGGTGAAGGCTCCTTCTTTTTGAAGAATGGCTCTTTGTCCTTATATGACAGAAAGTGAGATAGACTCCCAGAAATCATTTTGGAAAGTAATCCACCTCACCCATTATGTCATGAGATATACTCACCTGTTAAAGATCCCACCTATTAATACCACCACAGTGAAGAATTGAAGACTGGATTTTGTGCTGGAGAATTTTACATTTACTTGACACACACTAAAGTCATATGAGAGGAAGAAACCTCAATTAAGAAATGCTTCTACAAGATTAGGCTACTGGAAAGCCTGAAGGGCATTTACTTAATTAGTGATTGATGAGGAAAGGCAGCCCATTGTGGGTGGTGCCATCCTCCCTGATGGTCTTGGTTTCTATAAGAAAGCAAGCTGAGCAAGTCAATAAGTAGTACTCTTCCATGGCCTCCATCAGTACCTGTCTACAAGTTCTTGTCCTGTTTTGAATTCTGGTCCTGAATTCCTGAAATAATATGGAAGTTTAAGTCAAATTAATTATTTCCTCCCTGGCTTGCTCTTGGTCATGCTGTTTCATACAACATTGTAACCCTAGCTAGGACAGATGTCAACACGAACTTCAGAGTGACAGCAGTGAGAAAAGTAAGTTCCTTAAATGTGACCAATTCACTTTGACAATAAACTGTCTTGAAGCTCTTATTTATTTGGTGTTTTATTACTACAAAGAAAGGCTTTGGTAATGAGAAAAATATAACATGTGGGATGTTTCTATACTTTAACAAAGAACATCTATTTAAGGGCAATTAACCAATGAAAGGAATGACAATTAAATTATTATAATTACCTATAAATCAAGGTGAAGATATGATTATGCCTATTGTATAGGATTTTAAATGGAAAAATATAATTTTAAGGGGATTTAGAAATATAATCTACAGAAAAGGGTGACTATGATAAATGAGGAAAAGTTGAGCATATAGTGATATTATCTTTGACTAAGCCAATATGATCTTCCTGGGAGTGCCTTTAATCCCAGCACTTGGGAGGCAGAGACAAGGGCCTTTCTTTAAGTTCAAGACCAGCCTGGTCTACATAGAGAGTTCCAGAACAGCCAGGGCTACATAATAGTGACAACTTGTCTCAAAAGGAAGAAAGAGAAAGAAAGAAAGAAAGAAAGAAAGAAAGAAAGAAAGAAAGAAAGAAAGAAGAGAGAGATGGGGAAGGAAGGAAAGAAGGAAGGAAGGAAGGAAGGAAGGAAGGAAGGAAGGAAGGAAGGAAGGAAGACAGAGGGAGAGGAGAAACAGGAGAAAGGAGAGAGGGAGGGAAGAGCAATACTATCTAGAAAACAGTAAAATAAACTAATTTAACATATCAAAAATTTACAAAGTTAGAAACATATTATATTCATATTTTCAATCACCAGAATTTTCTTTTTATTCAACTATAAGCAGGTAGTGTGAAAATAATGGATATTTAAGAAGATGAATCACTCTTATCCTAGAACAGCTTATAGTTTAGCAGACCAGTGATAATGTGAGTATATTGACTCAACCTGAGCTCCAAAATCTACAAACAATAATCGGTAGAGTAATATGATGTTCTGCACAATTGGCCATCTACACTAGGGGAGGAACATACTGTGTCAATTTGGAGTAAACAGCCCAGGGACTGAGAGAAGTGAGGGAGGCAGTTTGTGCTGTGTGCCACAGGGTCCTCATGTGGGAGAGAAGGAAGTGATACTGAGAATAGAAGCAGGCTGATATCTTGGCTGTAAAATCTGGACCAAGGAGAATTCAACAAATATCACAGAAAGAAAACGCTGCCCCAGACCACCTCTCTCTCTCTCTCTCTCTCTCTCTCTCTCTCTCTCTCTCTCTTCTTTTCAGAAGCATTATGCCTCTCAGCATGATGTTAGGACCAATCTTTAGCTAAGAAGATGGGCACAAGGTACATCAGGCATCATGCTTTAAGCATAAATAAATACAATACTAGTCTTTCTGCCCTCTCTTCTTTCAGTAGATTAAAAATTACAAAGGGTAACATGAACTAGCTTCAAATATATGAACAAAATAGCCTTTGAGGATGTCAGATCTAAATGATAAAAAAGAAACTGTGTCCCTTGGCCTTAGGGAACACTGAGCACCCCCTGCCACCCTAGACCACTACACATATGCTTTGGGTTCTGCCTATCTGGACAGAGTACCCTGTAATCAATATGTGTCCACTAGAGAATGATGAGAAGTGTTTTTAACCAGAGTCCAGAATAATAAATTTTGAGATATAGCATCTGATTTTGTTCTTAAGTACAAATGGTTTGTGATAGCATAATGGGGAGAGTTGGTTAATGAAAAAAAAAGTAAATAGAGCAAAAGGTGGAAAGGAAAGCTGAATTTGGTAAATTAAGGGGTAACTTCCATTGTTATCAAAATCACATGGAT